>OY856412.1:1171215943-1171700943 GCA_963693085.1 Alisma plantago-aquatica
ATCCAAAATAAAACTCACTCAACCCGAATCCGGCTGCCATCCCTAGCACCAGCCGTCTACACGTCCACACCTTCTGATTGAACATTTAGTTGATGGATGGTCATATGTGAGATATTCGTAGTGGGACAGGTTGGATGGCGGTAACACATGAAACTGCCGATATCAAAATTTTATTCCCGTTCATGACACAACTTAGGCCTTTGCAATGTGGCATTGAGCTAGATTGCTAGAAGGGCACACAGGTCGGTAGTTGGATTTTGAAAGTTTTGCTGCCCCCTGTTTCGTTTTTGTGCGCTTAAGTTACGTGGTGACTTGGAGTAATGTTATTAAGCCTATATAAGTGGAAGAGGTAGACTGAAAATTAACAAGGAAGAGCTGACAAGGAGAGATCTTGACTGGTAACATCTCAATTAGAATATTATCCAATACATAGTGAAATGGAAAAGGATGATCGGTATAATTTAATTCGTAACAGGTTGGGATTGGAGCGATTATGATTATAAATGTCAAACAATATTTCTCATCCTGGTAACAACACTGTCCCTTTATATACGGAAATCTAGTTTCTTAATTAATTGATTCCTTGGTAATAGATGAAGAGTTTTCACCAAGAGAGTTTACCACGTGTTCCTGCTGGTTTCCTTTTGAGAACAGGCTAGGCCGACTCCGCTGATTTGGTTCGTAAGATATTTGCTTTATTGTTGTATACTTCCAGTAGCTACACACCGAATCCACTAACATACACCCCAAACTGTTTTCTATGAGTTTAGATTGGCAGATTGCACCCCAGACTGTTTTCTTGAGCTCAAATTGGCATATTGCATCTTCGACACTTGATCCCATCGGGTAGTCACATATATGGGATCGTCTCAATCATCTTAACGATGGACATTTACGGGTTGTGAATCATACCGACTTCGTACAAGGAAAAAATCTGGGCAAATCCGTTTGTCCACCTGAACATCATCTAAGTTGTCTGTCCCAAGCTGCAAACCATATAAAAATTATTTTCTTCATAATAACTACACGCAACAAATGATTTTTCTGCATGTAGTATCTTGTTTTCTTCATTCTCAATGTCACAACTTCATGCAATATTGGATTCTCTCCATACAAAAAGGATAGAAGTACAAAAAGAGGAGTGGCATACTTTTTGGTGCCGAACCCTCTTATTACATTACTGTTATATAAAATAGTATTTGTGTACCAATACTAAATAAATACATGAATATACTAAAATATACGTAAACAACACCAATTTATACTTGACACTAGAAAATTATTAAACTTGATAGTAACACAAAAGTGAGAAGAGAAGCATAAAAAAACTAAAGAAAAGTATAAAGAATATAGGAGGAGAGTTACTCTTAGTGGTGTTTGATTTATTTGATACTGTTGCGAATACTTTAGTACTATCTTCTAGTAACATCAAAAACACACAAAAAGTACCAAATTAGACACAAATAATATCAAATCTAGAATATGAATACTTCTATTTCCTCCCTCACAAATTTATATTCAAAACATTAATATGTACTCGACGATGCCAATTTCTATACTTTACAAACCAGAACTAGAGAGTTTTTGGTACTATACAGGCGACACTTTGGCAACTATTTTTACTCAAGATTCAAGCATATTTTTTATGTGCCGAAAGAAGATTTTATTTAATTTCTAAAAAATGGGACAAACAAATTAGGTGGATAATAGACTTTGTAGCGTTACTCAGTATAGCTATCAAGAAGGTTTAGGGAGAAGTAAAAGGCCACGGGCCTCATTGGAAAGAGAAGATGGGTGGAGCAAAGAGAAGATGGGTGGAGCAAAAAATTACAAAACCTAATAAAAATAAAAGTGCTATTTGTAACATCTTATCCCAATTTTGAGGTAATACAACACTATGTAGAACTTCAACGCCACAAGCTAGCACAGTTCAACTAGTCAGTTTGGTCAATCTATTAGTTGCAGGTATGACGTTCAGAAGGTTTATAGCAACAACTACTCTTTTTTACGATTCTATGTGATACCTCTCCTCCTCACATATATTAAAAAAAATAAAAAAAGCTAACATAAAAGGAAGGTAAGAGAGTGGTATGCAATGCCACATGTAAAAAACTTTGAAGTGTTGTATAAGAATTAGATATTAGAGAAAAAATAATATTTCTATAATATGGTTCTTAATAAAACTGAAAAAGTGAAATGCAACAAGAACGATGATAATAAAGTTTTGGCTAAGACGATGAAAATGTGAAATTGGGTTAAACATCTAAACGTAACAATATCCCTATAATTTTATAGATGATTATGATGTATATGTCTACTATACGAAATGACTTTCTTTAATAGGATTGGACAATTAATTATATACTGGATGGATAGAGAAAGAATACCATCACCTACATCTATAAAATTGCAAGCGATGCTCAAAATTCATCAACTATAGAGCCATCATACTGACAAGAACACTGTGAGACTCTAGAAGGTGATCAATGAGACCATATTGGACTTCAAAATAACCAGATAACCAATGTGGCTAACAAATGCACAATATAAAATTATTTGTCCAGTAAGGAGGCTTATGAAATAAATAGAGATATCTATATATGTGTTTTGTTCATTTTATAATGCATTATATATGAATCAACTATACAAGACCCTCAGGTAGTAGGAAAACCCCTAACCTATTGTTCACCATATTAGCATCCAGTCAGAGTAGTGTCGACCCAAGAGACCTTGACTACCAGAGAAAACTAAACTCCTAGACTTTCTCCAGGATGTCATTCAAATGCCACAACAACTAAGAGTATACATACTTCTGACACAAAATCAGAGAGAGTGAGATAATAAAAGTGTCAGCCTACAATAGTCCCTCGTAAAGTGTGGGATGCATCAAGATACCACGAATGTCATCGTCAAGATGAAGAACAATATAATTTGCAACCTGACCACACATAATTGTGAGAAATCATATGCTCTCAGACAAGTCGATTGTCATAAAACTCATTATGACTAAAAAGGAGGTCTCATCTTGGATCTTTCACCAGTCTCCTACTCAGACCCCATGATAGACCCACCATCATCATTGTAAAATGTTATGTTCATCCCAACAAGTCAAAGATGGAAATCTTCCATCACAAACACTACTTCAACAACATTTTTTTGACAATGTAACTATTTTTGTTAGTGAACCTCCTGAAGACATAGTCATCCCTGAATGCATGACTATTAATCACTAGAAATTCCACATTGTAGATGGGATGGAAACTATCGACATTTCCTCAAGCTCACTCCCCCATTCTATAAATATTGGCACCACCTTACCTCCATCAGTGAAATAATCTTTGATTAAGGTCCTCCATAGATACATTTACATATCACTTGGAGCTACCTTGACATGCCATGACTCAATAAATCAATTTCTATAATCCTGACTATGCTAAGGATGCATCCCATCAAACAGAAGGCCAGACACATCTAACCCAAATGGGGACTAAAAATATGAGAAGAAGTTCAAAAGTAGTATGATGCAAATTTCAAACATGCCTATTATACCCGTCCTAGATAAAACCCATTGTGCCTATCCCAAAGAAAGATGAGCATGTTCACATGTGTGTCGACTGCATGGACCTAAATAAAGAAAGTTTGAAGGAAGTTCTTTTTACCATTTCAGTGTTCTAGTCAAAAACACATCCATACATGTACTTCTTAGCTTCATGGATGTATTTATACAACCAATTTGAGATGGCATCATCAGACATGGAGAAAACTACCTTCACCATAGATTGCAATGTATTCAACTACAAAGTGATGCTATTCAAACTCAAGAACACAGGTGCAACATATCAACAAGCCATGATATCTCTCTTGCATGACCTAATATAAAAAATTGAAGCCTACATAGAAGACATGATCGTCAAGTCAAATCGTGTGTAAGGGAATCCGAGAGATGTAAGGGAATTAGTGAGTCATCATCATGTGTGGAAGTGGAGACTCTCCATCGTAGGGTACATATGAGAGATCCTTAAATGTAACATTCAAGGCCTAGATCTGAAGTCTTCCATTGTGAGGGATGTTGGAGATCCTAAATTTCTTAGAGATCTTTGCCCATTTTTGAAGCAATAGGTATGCAGGTGACAATCATAATGCATTTTCTATGGTGATTGGTTCAACACCTTCGTGATGGAGCGTCCTTGACGACACCTTTTTGATAAAGCGTCCCTGTCGGAATGTCCTTCACAATGCCTATTTGACGTAGGGTCCTCTATGTCGCTTACTCTCTGAAGCATTTTTTTATGGAACCTAACTCATCAGAGTGTCCTCTGTGATGCCTCCTTGTCAGAGCGTCCTCAGCAATGCCTCCTTGTTGGAGCGTCCTCTGACTATGGCACCTTCTCTTTTGGGAGGTTGGAGATGTGGGCATACAGGTTGAGTGTGAATGACGATTTCTTAGGGAGACCTGGAGGGAGGAGAGCAGCAAGCGGTTTGTCATGATAATTGGAACTAAAAGGGGGTGGGTGGAAGCAAGATAGAGATTAATTATTTGTGGTATTAGTTGGTCCTAGTAGATCTCTAGTTGGAAAATGGGTACAACATTTGTATCTAGTTATTATTAGTACCCATTACAATTGGATCAAGTTATGTTGGGTCCTCGTGGGTATGGGTCTTACGGGGATTTTTGCCATCCTTGGTGAGGCCTCATTAGGTTTTATTGTCAAACATCACCTTGGTGGCACTATTGGGCATCTCAAGGCAAACTTGATTGCTTAAGGATATACATAGATGCATGAAATTGAATATTTTGAGACATTCTCTCCTATTTCCAATTTGAACTTTATCTGAATGCTCATTTCAGCAGTTATTAATTTTGATTGTCTGATGTATCTATTAGAGGTATTAGCTTATATGTATGGGCCTAAGTATGTTTTTCCCATCAAGTTAAGTTTGCTTCCTTGTATTTACCTACTCTCCCATATACAAGAGGTGAGTTTGTGGTCTATCAATAAGAAATATCTCATTAGCCTCCTATCTAGTTTTCTACATGGTATCAGAGCATTGATCCTAACCCTAGGGAGAAAAATAGACTTTGCTTATGGGTGGTTATCGACTCCCCTTGGTTGGACGTTCTCCAGGCATCATCCTAGCCTCTAGGGTCATATCCTCCCTTCTTTCTCCTTTATAAAAAAATTCCTACCCCAACACTTGTCTTCCCTTCCATCACCAACATTATCCAACAAATCCATGTAATCTAGTGAACTTGTACCTCAGATTTGTTCCTTTCCCATGAAAAATCTAGGCTCAGCTACTTTGCATTATTGGAACGTCCGAGTCAGCACCGTGTTCACTCTGATTCTAGTTAGCAACAACCTGACAACAACAATGCCGACAACACAAGACGACAATATCAATATCATTTTGCTTGATGACTGCATTCTCGAGACCCCGCCAGGGTCACCATCTACTACTACTCCTGCTCAACCCAGCAGACAAGGCTATGATTGGGATGATGGATCTCTGATGAAGCGATGGGGGGGCTACATACATGTTTGTGTTCAATGATGTCGTCATGGATTATCTTATCGATAAAGCACCCAAAAAGGGTGGTGTTGGGCCTTGCACTCAAGGGGATAGTAAGCTGAAGATTTCCTCTCAAATTGATGTGAAGTATTCCAGTCTGCTAATCAGGAAATGCCCAATTTCACCATGTTAGAATGTGTGGGTTCAACCCAAAACCAATTGGAAATGGATGAAGGGACCACTCACCTTATAAGCCTAGGACCACCTCAGAGCTCAGTGGTGTGGGACTATTCTAGCATCCCCCATAAAGTGCAACCACGTTTCTATGCTTGCACTTGTCATTTTAGGTAGGGTGTGGTCCTCACACTTGTCTCATGGGGTCCACTCTAATACCATGTTAGAATATGTGGTATTCAACCCAAAACCAATTGGAAATGGGTGAAGGGACCACTCACCACTGGATCATCCCAGAGCTTAGCGGTGTGGGACTATTCTAACACACCAAAAGAGCTCCACGACTACTTCAGAGTCATTTTGTTTTGTGTGGTCGTCGACGATAACGAAGTTGCTGATCGGTGACAATATTATTTGGGTGCTGGGCTACGCGGGCATTTCGGCAAAAATCTGGTTATTTTTTTGTTGCCACAAAGATCTATAATTTATCAAGTATGATTCGATGATCTTGGCTGCAACCCACCTTTTGAACTTTGCCATCAGTTGCACCATGTCTAATTATTAATCAACTCCTTAATCAGATCTGATTTTTTTACCGAACCCATATCATGGGTGATCGATCCCCGCACCCCCTACATTTGTCAATTGAAGGGCCGGACATATGTGCCTTTTTGGGACACAAATATCTATTTATTTTTCTACCTGAATTTATCTAATTGGGTCATACAACACATCTACTCATTATTGGTTACACTCGAGTAATGGGCTCCAATAAAAAAGGAAAACACAAAAGACCCATTGCTAATATTTAAAGAAAAAAAGAGAAAGGGCCCACACTAATTTTTTCTCCTCTGCATGTGGTTCCCTTAATTAGGGATCTTCTATGTTGCATATCACAACACCTATATTCATGTGGTTCATGCCTATACATGGTAGTGCTTCATTTTTTCCACCGTGCCTTTATTTCAATAGTGCTTTATTGATATTGTCATCCTTTACATATCCATTCCTCCACCAATGTTTGACCTTCCACCCCAACCACTCTCACGATCCTTTTCGTGGTTTTCCTGAGGTGGAGAATATAGGAAAATGAGTAGAGGGAAGTGATGAGATGGATGAGAAAAGATGAAGAGAAGAAGCCATGTCATTTGACCATGTTGTATAGTTTTTGCATATTCATGTGTTGTTGACACCTAATATATGGCTTATCTCCTATAGTAGCACATCTTAAACACGTGCCCACTTTCTATAATACAATATTCCTTTAGCAGTGCTCTAATCCCAACTACCACACATTATTCTGGTGTTGATGCTTCTTGTACGGAACTACTTCGACAACAATGGTGACTTAGATGACTTCTAGACATGTCCACCATCTACTGCATAGGTTATTCGCCAAAGATTCTAATCTTCATTCATGAGCGCTCATTTTGGTCTGGAAATTATCAATTTCAAGGGGAGTCTATTCTGTTGTTATTGCTTCTACATTAATGTTACCTTCATCAAGAGAAAAAGATCACTTATTACCTGCTATGCGCTATCTTCTTCAGGGGGATTGTTAGATTGCTTCAATTGTTGTAGTGCAAGATTTAGGGAGGAACCTTTTCTTGTTAGGGAGGCATCATTTTTATATGGGCTAATTTATATTTTTCATGTATTGACGAGCTAGACATGAGTTTCACCAATGCTCCAGCTGCCAGCTTGAGGGAGAGAGTTATACTTATTAGCTTATATGTAATACAAGTCTACGCATGTTCAACCCATTAGGGTAAAGTTTGCTTGCTTATACTTGCCTTTTCTCCTATATATAGGAGGGGAGTTTGTCATCTATCAATACGGAATATCTCATTAGCCTCCTATCTTATTTTCTACAATGTCAATTTGATGCCAATAATGCTTCTATGAAGCAAGAAAATGTGTATGGAGGATTTGTTTCTTAGGATCCAATTGGTTCACCATCACTAACCAAGAAATATAGAGGAAGTCAAATTTTGTATCTAATTTTCATGGTTGTTTTGATGGAACTCTAGATTTTTAGTTCTCCACTTTTCCACATACTCATGGAAGTATATATATGATTTCAAATCGGACTTCCAAATGAAAACAACTGTAATATGAGTTTTGGCTCCTACAACCGGCTCGTTCACATATACTGCCCCCTTCTGTGGTTGCTCCTGTGGAGGTCGACCATTGCTTCAACTTCCCCCTATCTCCATAAGTTGACTGCTTGCCCACCCTTGTGAGCAACACACTTCCTCATTGTGGATGAAAGCCCCTAAATTCCTTCTTTGTTCAGTGTTTCCCTATACCCTTTCAAACGACCGAAGAAATATTGCATTCTTTATTTCCACTATCCACTGTGTTGTTTGTTAGACATTGCAATGTTGCTTGTAATATTGGAATATACAATCTCGATATATGCCACACGATGGAGGAAAAACAACCCGATCTTTTGGATGTCGCCTTCATTTGTCGATCATTGTGTTTGTTTCATCACTGACGTATCAACTAAAATATTATAACATTGCAGACCGCAGAGAAACAAGAACTACTAAGTTTTTGGTGCATTTACCTCATTCGTATAGAATTTTAGCAATAAAGTACTCTTTAACCCTTTTAACATTTAAGAAATCATCTTGTCATTTACAATCATTTGATATGTTCATGCTTCTTGTCATTTGGTCAACCAACTGATAACCTCCCATTTTGTGATGTTATCTTACTAGTTTTCTTCAGTTCTCCATACTCTTTCTTAAATAAATTAGACACAATCTTTAATTTTCCACTTTATTGTAAATATACCATCAGACTAACTTTTCCCCTTTTATTTCTTACATAAAGCACAAAAAAATTTACAAAAGCCCCAAACGGTCTCAAGACCGAATGGACACCAAACGGTCCCAAGACCGAATGAAGGCCAAATGGTCCCAAGACCGTGTAAAGTCAAATGGTCCCAAGACCGAATAAAGGAAAATGGTTTCCAAACTGAGAGAGTCCAAATAGCCTCCAAACCGAGAGAGAGTCCAAACGGTCTTCACGACCATTTAGGACCCAAATCTCCCAAACCGTTTGAGTTTCACTCAAAGCCTATAAATAAGACCCGAAGGGTCCTCACAAAGTATCAAGTTTTAGACGTCCAAAGGCTGCCTCTATTGTTCCAGAGCCATTCCATCCTTCACCCACTACCCTGAGGCTGCCGGTCTGAGATCCATACTCCATCTCCAAGCTGCTTTCTCTCTCACCAACAAAGAAGGTGGGAAGAGGAGGATTCATCATCAAGCAAGCTACGAAGTGTGAAGATCGTTGCGCTCTCTCCTCCAAGGGGTCGACCTTCCTCCCTCCTTTGTGGAGATGACGCTCTCTCTCTCTTCTTGTACCCTTCTTTGTTCTTATCATGAGCGAGTAGTCTCATACACTAGGGTGCGGGGAGTAGCCCCGCTACCCATGTTTTCATTTCATGCAATGTAATTCATAAGTTTGCAATAGAGATATACTTTCTTTTTAGTTCAACATCAATCGTTTAATGAATGCTTGTTGCTTGATCACCAACTTGTGTTACTTATTATCTATTAGTATGAATTGTCTACATTTGTACTATTAGATTCAAATCTTGATTGAATTTTGGTTCTTGATGAATGTAGTCACCATGCATCTGTTTCGGTATCTAGGAGTGCTTTTCAAGGAGTGGAGTAAACTCACTTCCATCATTTTACTTTCATACTATGAAATGGAATCAGTTGACGTATAAAAGTACGACCTTGATAAGTCGAGGAACACACTTTACGAAGGGACTGATGCAAAGTAAGTGACCATTCATTTGGGGATGGTTGGCTTTGCAACATTCCCACACTTCTCGTAGTTATTCTCTGAAAGGAAACTAAACCTACAAAGATACTAACTATTTAGACTCTCATTGCAGGTTATGATACTATCTTGCATGTTTTGATCCATGTGTAGTGGTGGTGAAAGCCGATCACATCCTAGTGATTTCTTAACATTGTTTACAACGTTAAATTTTCTTTCTTGCTTTTACTTTAACTAGAACTTAGTTTAAACAACCAAACCAACTCTTTGATCTAAATACTAACTGTTAAGGAGTTAAATGAAATTCTAACATTTTCTATCTTGTTGATCTTAACAAGACCGTTGTCATGTGGATTCGACCCTTAACTATATTTGTTACGACCCCACCTTCCGGTAACCCCCAATTAAGGGAGACCGAGAGGTTGAAGCCGCACACATAATTTATGGATCAAAGGTTCGGCAATTAACCAAGAACAATTATTAAATTTTAACAGACTAAACTGGAAAGATGTAATAAAATAAACTTTTGCATACCTTTTGAAAACTTGGATTTCTAAACTTCTATCCACATATGAATTCTACTCTAACTAATCCTCCTTGAATTTTAATTCATGTATTTCACAATATGACGATTTAGTGTTTGTCCTTTTGGCTTTGTACCTAAAATGCCGACAAATAAAATGTCAGTCAGCATAAAGCTGGTATGTGGGGAAACCAATAATCATGCAATTATTCGTAACAATGTATTGCAACCAATTACCATTTAATAAACAATTTTACATTTTAAGTATAACTACGCGATCCATGCATTCCCTATCCTCTGTGTTGTCCCTGCAGTGGACCTGGATACTACTTTCCTTATAGTAGCTCCCCATTAAACCCCTCATGGTCCCACCTATAGGTGAACCCGTTTCTAGGGTTGAGTCACATGGCACTACCCGTAAGTAGCCCACTCCTTAACTCATGGCATGCTAAAGGGTCTCATGGCACTACACTTGGTAGCCCAATTCTAACCCACGATAACCTAGACCTTACTCTAGGTTACCCCTTTTTAGCCTTTACAAGCCATAGAGGTGGATTCGGATCTAAGATAGTTATATATATATATATATATTCATAGTGATAATCATAGTCACTTTATAGTTGAATGAAATAAAAGGCATCCAACAGTTATTTTCAAGCAACTGATAAAAATGTTCGGAAATCACCGTGAAACTAAAACGATTATTCATAAGCGTAACCACATACATGTTCGGTAGATTTCTAAAGCTAATATCAATTCCAACCAAGAAAGCAATAAGCAAGTAGTTCAACCACACAATCAAGAATCCTGAAAAACACATGTACTCTATTTACTACACACTTTATCAAGATTCTTTCTATTCAACTTGAAATTGCTTCCTAAGGTTTCCGTATCCATTTTAGGGTTTTCTTTGCAATTAGGGTTTCACTTCATCTTTTATTATTCTAAACCCTAATTTTATACCATTACTCATAAACCCTATTTATCTCATATATTCTTCAATATTAAGGTTATCTTAACAACATATAACCCTATTTTTGGATTAAAGGCACCATTAACCATTAATTAAGTTCATTAAGCCTCTTTTACATTAAAGCTACTATTTTTATCCTTTTAATCCATGACAAGATCATTATATGCATTTATCATCAATTCAAAGTTCATCATGGTCTAATCACATATGAACTCGATTTGCCATAATTCTACCTTTTATTCATGACAAAACCCGAATCACTACTTTTAGGGTATTTATCAAGAATTAAGGACTTTTGTACTCTAAATAGATTAGAACCATCATATCTCAGTTTTGTACATGAATTTGACCAATTAAAATCATTAAGGGTCATAATTACCACAATTAGGGTTCAAGGTTCATTAAATCATATATAACCCTAAATTAATCAAGTTATGCATGAAGATCATCCTTCTAGATCTAATATGCCCTTTTTATTAACAACAAATTAATATCTATTTCAAACACTCACATAACCCCTTTCTAATCATTAATCATCAAAGGTTAGGGTTTTTCATTGATTAAACTATTAAAGATAGCATATTGATATATTTCTTGAATGAAAAGTAGAATTAGGATTCAACAATAATTTCTTTGTGTTCCTCTCGTTCTGAGGATCAATTTTCATATATGACTTGTTTTAATCTGAGCTACCAGTGATTAGTTATGAATTTTGTAAGATAAACACATATGGACCAATAGGGAGGTGCCACGTAGGCAACTCACTCCCACTCACGTACCTTGCGGTCGGATCAGGTGGAAAGACGTTTGTGCCCTCGCTCCTTAAATGTGCCATTAGGGGTAAAGTCGTCAAAAGTCACATGATTTTCTTCTTCCTCGCAGCGTCGACCTGCGATCATTGCGGGTGAGCCAACCGCGTGGCCTACCCCTCGTCCTGGGCCCCAAGGATGTGGAGGAGCTCGGAGTGAATCCCCCAGGCACTGACGAAGATGACCAGGCCACCTGCTCGCGGCCGAAGCTGGTCAGGGACAAACACTCTGTCGACTAGGGTTTTAGACGCAGACTGCCACTGTAGTTTTTTAGACCCACCGGCCATTGTGCTGCGGCTCACTCTCCCCCACACTCCACCCTAGATCACGGCCCAACTCCAGAGTGAGTCTATGGCTAACGTAATCAGGGAAGAAGATGCATCATTCTTCCAGAGATCCTCTCGATTCCCATGCTGGTGTAGGTCGTAACCACGGCCTTGGTGGAGTCTCTCCGTGGTGTATGGAAGTTGAACGCCATCTCCTCCAACGAGGGATCCTGGGATCCTATATATATGTTGCAGGGAACCCTAGAGGCAGTTAAGGGTAGGGAAGGAAGAGGTTGAGTACGATGCCCATGATCTAGAAGGGGAAAATATCGTGTCTTTTCTCCTTTCACTCACGATTGAAACTATGGGATATATGGGTATAGGAGGGCCACCGTCCACGCACCTTTCCAAAACTCTTTTCACAATTTCCTTTGCCTTATGATTAGGTATACATGTATATGTATACACTTTCTAAAAGATCCTTTCCTTATAATACATCTCCTTCTCTCCATTATGGTGATGAAGGAAACTTATTTCTAAGGGCATACGTGGTTGTAGAAGGATATTATTAACTCCTTTCCATCTATATTATAATATACATATATTTATATATATCCACTTTCCCATTCTTTATCTATTTGTGGGATTTACAAAGTTCAATCTTTTACTATCTTATTAAAGAATTTCTCATTGCTTTATGGGTCATCCTTTCTTCTCAAATTAGAAAGTCTACCTTTATACAACGTTTGAGTCCAAGAAGAGAGAGTAAAACCCCTTTTTATTCATATGCAAGTCAAAGGCTTACAAGGCATATTTTATGCATGTATTTTCTCTTTCCTCTTTTCCTATATTCTTTATTTTACACATTTTATCATTGTTTTCAATTTCTTTCTTAATAAAGAAATATCTAATGGATCTTTTCTTTTCTTATTGCTTTATCTTTTCAATTTTGGACTCCTTGGGACCCAAGGAACCAAAGAGGCGCAAAATCCATCCTTGGATTACATTCCTTTGCCTTCTAGAGGTTTCTACCTCATTCTTTTCTCAAAACTCAATTATTCATTTACTAAGTTAATAATTGAATTTCCTCTCTTTATTTCCTTATTATTGGGCCCAATAGCCAATAAAGCCCACAAAACAACCATCAAGGCTATTGTAAACGAAATGCAATTATTCACAAAAAATTATATCATTATTTTTTCAAACATCTTTAATATGAGAAATTATATTTCTCACCAATTGAACCCAAAAAATTGGGGTTGTAACATCCTTCCCCTCTTATAGGAATTTTGTCCTCAAAAATCCATCAAGCAAACAAACAATTCAGGATAAGACTTTTCCATGTCCATCATTGGCCCCTATGTGGCTTTACCTCACTCATGGAGCTTCCAAAGAACCTTTATCATCACATATTCTTTTCTCTGAGTTCTTTCATCCTGGCGTCTATAACCTACACAGGTGACTCAGGCCATTTCAGCCTCCCATGGGGCTCACTAGGTTCATTGCTCAACACATGGTCTGGTTACCTCACATAGTGCTCTAAATTGGACACATGGAACTCATCACACATTACTTTATCCTGAGCGGTAAGATCAAACTTAACCTTCTCCACCAAACCATGTCAAAAGAACCCATGCATCGAGGACTCAACTCTCTTAACTATAACTTAGAGGGGTCAGATTTTTATGTCACATATTCTCCCACAGTGAACTTCATGTCATTCTACTTTGCATCCGCTCACAACTCTCATCGTCTCTAGGCTCCTTTTAGCCATTGCACGATCAAAGCGACTTCATCTACTCGCACCGTGGCCCTTTTCTAACCATCATGTGGTCCTTTCACCAACATCACCTTACTGAAGTGGTGACCGACACAACCTCCCTTACAGAGCTTCTTTAAATCTCGATACTGGCTATGGTGGTTATCATCACAACTGTCTCTAGATATCACCCTGAACGAGCACACATGTTCTCATCAGACCCTTTAGTCTGGATTATACTAACCATTAGTTAAGGGTGGTGAACTATACTAACATCGAGTCCTTCATGTACCTACTTCCTCCTTACGGAAGTGAACCTTTAGGCTATACTCAAGGACTTTTGAACTCGCTTCATGGTGTAGTTGAACCATCTCTCTCATGGGTAGTTCAACTAGATATGTCCCTGACAGAACTCTTTCTTTCTCATGTCATCTAGGTAAGGGGATCTACCATAACCCATATTGCATCTCGACCTTCCTTGGTCCAGAGGAGACTTACAACATCCATAGTGATGAACTCCCTTTCTCTTTCAGGGACTCTTTATCCCTTATATCAATGCATTGAGTTACTAGTGTTCATCCTTTGCCTTCCATCATGCATGGCAACATACCACATGCAGACTCATCTCCAGCATCCATAGTACTGCTATCACTCATTATCTCGGTAGTACCATGGTGTATGGTGATCTTAAAATCATGATTTCCTATATGTCATGATTCCTCGATTCCTCGGAAACCCTAAACCACTCTCATCATGGTTTTATAACCTTCCTATCCAAAGAGGTGTATCTGAGGTTCTATCACCATCCTTTCATTATATTAAGGACTAGGCTGACTAACCAATCAACCACTAACTTGGTCAATTGATACACATGGATGTTAGCTAAAATTATCTTTTTTTCCGCTTAAGGTTAGCCTAGCAACCTCAACCTCTTCTAGCTGCTCGTTAAACTAGGCAGCTATATCTCAACTAGTGCATTTATTACCACTTCACATCCCTAGGTATTGGGTAATGGTTAAGACATACACTTCCATGTATTCCACTTATCATCTCGTCTCAAACTCTAAGTTTGTACTCATCAAGAACACTCTCTGATCTCATCATCATGGTGATCAAACTCAACCTGGTATAACTTGCAAGTTCCACATAGCTTCTGCTAAAAACATCCTCAAAACCATCCATGTATTGTTTACTCCACCAGGGTACGTTATCATCTTTGTCATCATACCTTGTAGCAACGTTCCAACTTGCATCATCTTTATCCTTGGTGTATGGCATGCATATTGTCCTATCTCCCACTCCCATAACAAGAGGAAATAAGCATTTGGCTGCATTCCAAATACAGAGTTCTTCCTGTTCCAAGAGTAGAGATGGTACATCCCACCTTGCCAGTACACCTTCAAATCTAAGTTGCAATGTGCCACATATGTCTTAAACATCATGATATCAAAATTACTTCCATGGAAAACTGGTCTCGAACCTACTTGGGTCACTACACAATCCTTGGTCATCACCTCTAGGTCTATAGGGTGCCGGTACTTTTGGAGTCATCCCTCTTCCCTTCTGCATCTAGAGAGTGCCCTACTCATCTACCCTTTGGGTCCCATGAGTTCATGAAGGTGATCAATCTCCTAACCCGTGGCTCTTAGACAATGATAGATGTTACCTCCCGACCCTATGGTCATGTGCAAGTAGGGAATTAGGCAACTCCTACTTTCATCGGTCTTATCCCTACCTGACCCTAGGATAGATTTAGGATTCTCTTATAGTACATGTTCAACTTAGAACTTTACCCAAGCCTTCATCATCTCTCTCTACATTCAGGGGCTGACTTTCATCCTTTAATAGGGGTCATGGTGACCTGCCTACCTTGGTCAGGCCCCATACCGGTTACCTCCATGGTAACACATCCACCTGCACTTAGAGATGGATATCTATGGGTCTACAGGTTCATTCTCATACAATGTACTTTTCACTTAGCTTCTCAAGATCCTATGAGACCTCTTTAGGTTACCTTAAACTAGCAAAACTGGTATACAACCTACAAAAGGGTCCCTCTCCCAGGATGGGAGGAAACTTCATCCCTTGACAATAAGGTGACAACCATCCTTAGGGTTTACATACACATGAGCATGCTTAACCCAGCAAGCTACTAAGGCACAAACAGACCCTACAAAACCATGCTAGGTCACACTTGTTCTCATCTTCATCATTAAACCAACTTAGCTGTGAGGGATTCATCACTCATACCTTTAACTCAAGGGTTTCTTTTACCTCTACATGAGGAGCACCATGCTCAAAACTATAGAGACTCAAATCTCGTCACGAGCTTCAGGTACACCACTTCCCCTCTTAGGTCTAGGAACCCTAGGTTCACATTTAGGTGTCCAACTGCATGCTAAATCTCTTAACCATGAGTCAAGCATGTCCAAGGTATGTCATGTGCTTCCCATGATCCTTTTATTCGAGCAACACTTCAGAGTTGAGTCCTCCTCAAGGAAAATCAAGGCCTTACAACCAGCTACTAAACCTCTCCATGGTTTACGAAATTCTTCTTCTCATCTATACCATAGGTACAAAGGTATAAGCAGACTCATCCTCTCTCTAGGGTTTGGTTCCTCTAATGGCAAACAAGATATCATCAGCATGAGGTGACCACTATCATCCACTTAGGTCACATCATCCTCAACTCCCTACTTTTCCTCATATCTCTAAGTCTAGGCTTTCAACCTTCTTGCATGAGTCCTGATCTCTCTCTCTAGCTAACCCTACAAACAACCTTACTATGAGAGGTTCTCTCTCCAAGAGGGATCAAGCTCGCAAGCATACCCCTACATGGTGAAGCCTATGTTTTCTCACGGTTATCCATAGCTCTTTATGCTTATCTCATAGGCTATCCCTCATACTCTCCTGGCCAGGGTTTCAAACTATTGCTCGCTCTACTGACGCATTTTGGGTGCCCATTATGCCATGCCCATATAAGCTCATGGGGTTCCCATAGGTTCTTCTCTAACCTCATCAATGAAGGAGCTATCCTTCACTCTAACATGTACGACCCTTCCCAGGGTTGGGTCGCCTAAGGAACTAGGTCATCCAACCTCTCATGGCTCATATGGCATCCCAAAGGCATGTCCATCCAAACACCTGGTCTATCATGACATCTAACTCATCATGCCATCACCCTCTCTAACCTTCACTTAGGGTTAGGGTTAACATCATCCTTAGAGGATGTGCCTGGTCTCTACTTATAATGGAGGTCTCTACCTCCAAGACTAACTCTCTTTACTTATCCTCCTGATAAGAAGGTCTAGCCTCAGGTCTCTACTGAGGACAAAGACAACTCATGTCATACGACCTAAGTATGTATCTATCCTTTAGTTTGCGCTTAATCTATTAAGCTTATGTCCATGACATCTTATTTACATACTTTTTCATTAATTTGGTGAAGGATTCATTAGACCTTATTAACCTTTCCCAGACCTCAAGAGGGTGAGGAGAAGAGAGAAAACCCTAATCCTTAAGGTCCTTAATAGAATTTGTGATGAGAAAGGATGAATAAGATGAGAAAGTCATAAAGGTATCTTATTTCGATTCATACCCTAAGACTTTGTCCAGGCAGTCACACGGATCCAGGAGTCCTCGTATTCTGACTAGTGGTGCGGAGGAAAATATTGCCAGCCCCCGGTTATGATCATTTTCTAGACACCTCCATCTTTCGGATAATCCTCTTAATAACTCCCTTGGGTTCTATGGAGTTTGTAAAATTTAATAATTATTAATGGTTAAGTGAAGAACCTAGGCTCTGATACCAAATATTACAAACCCACCTTCCGGTAACCCCCAATTAAGGGTGACCGAGAGGTCGAAGCCGCACACATAATTTTCGGATCAAAGGTTCGGCAATTAACCAAGAACAATTATTAAATTTTAACATACTAAACTGGAAAGCTGTAATAAAATAAACTTTTGCATACCTTTTGAAAACTTGGATTTCTAAACTTCTATCCACATATGAATTCTACTCTAACTAATCCTCCTTGAATTTTAATTCATGTATTTCACAATATGACGATTTATTGTTTTTCCTTTTGGCTTTGTACCTAAAATGCCGATAAACAAAATGCCGGTCAACATAAAGCTGGTATGTGGGGAAACCAATAATTATGCAATTATTCGTAACAATGTATTGCAGCCAATTACCATTTAACAAACAATTTTACATTTTAATTATAATTGCACGATCCATGCATTCCCTATCCTCTGCGTTGTCCCTGCAGTGGACATGGATACTACTTTCCTTATAGTAGCTCCCCATTAAACCCCTCATGGTCCCACCTATAGGTGAACCAGTTTCTAGGGTTGAGTCACATGGCACTACCCATAGGTAGCCCACTCCTTAACTCATGGCATGCTAAAGGGTCTCATGGCACTGCACTTGGTAGCCCAATTTCTAACCCACGATAACCTAGACCTTACTCTAGGTTACCCCTTTTTAGCCTTTACAAGCCATAGAGGTGGATTCAGATCTAAGCCATATATATATATATATATATATATATATATATATATATATATATTCATGGTGATAGTCATAGTCACTTTATAGTTGCATGAAATAAAAGGCATCCAACAGTTATTTTCAAGCAACTGATAAAAGTGTTCGGAAATCACCGTGAAACTAAAGTGATTATTCATAAGCGTAACAACATACCTGTTTAGTAGATTTCTCAAGCTAATATCAATTCCAACCAAGAAAGAAATCCAAGAAAGTAGTTCAACCACACAATCAAGAATCCTGAAAAACACATGTACTCTATTTACTACACACTTTATCAAGATTCTTTCTATTCAACTTGAAATTGCTTCCTAAGGTTTCTGTATCCATTTTAGGGTTTCCTTTGCAATTAGGGTTTCACTTCATCTTTTATTATTCTAAACCCTAATTTTATACCATTACTCATAAACCCTATTTATCTCATCTATTCTTCAATATTAAGGTTATCTTAACAACATATAACCCTATTTTTGGATTAAAGGCACCATTAACCATTAATTAAGTTTATTAAGCCTCTTTTACATTAAAGCTACTGTTTTTATCCTTTTAATCCACGACAAGATCATTATACACATTTATCATCAATTCAAAGTTCATTATGGTCTAATCACATATGAACTCAATTTGCCATAATTCTACATTTTATTCAAGAGAAAACCCTAATCACTACTTTTAGGGTATTTATCTAGAATTAAGGACTTTTGTACTCTAAATAGATTAGAACCATCATATCTCGGTTTTGTACATGAATTTGACCAATTAAAATCATTAAGGGTCATAATTACCACAATTAGGGTTCAAGGTTCATTACATCATATGGAACCCTAAATTAATCAAATTATGCATGAAGATCATACTTGTAGATCTAATATGCCCTTTTTATTAACAAGAGGTTAATATCTATTTTAAACACTCACATAACCCCTTTCTAATCATTAATCATAAAAGGTTAGGGTTTTTCATTGATTAAACTATTAAAGATAGCATCTTGATATATTTCTTGAATCAAAAGTGGAATTAGGATTCAACAATAATTTCTTTGTGTTCCTCTCATTCTGATGATCAATTTTCATATATGACTTGTTTTAATCCGAGCTACCAGTAATTAGTTATGAATTTTGTAAGATAAACACATATGGACCAATAGGGAGGTGCCACATAGGCAACTCACTCCCACTCACGTACCCTGTGGTCAGATCAGGTGGAAAGACGTACGTGCCCTCACTCCTTAAATGTGCCATTAGGGGTAAAGTCATCAAAAGACGCAGGATCTTCTTCTTCCTCGCAGCGTCGACCTGTGATCGCTGCGGGTGAGCTAACCGTGTGGCCTACCCCTCGTCTTGGGCCCCGAGGACATGGAGGAGCTCGGAGTGAATCCCCCAGGCTCCGACAAAGATGACCAGGCCACCTACTCATGGTTGAAGCTGGTCAGGGACAAACACTCTGTCGAGTAGGGTTTTGGACGCAGGCTGCCGCTGTAGTTTTTTAGACACGTCGGCCATTGCGATGCGGCTTGCTTTCCCTCGCACTCCACCCTAGATCACGGCCCAACTCCAGGGTGAGTCTGTGGCTAACGTAATCAGGGAAGAAGATGTGTCGTTCTTCCAGAGATCCTCTCAATTCCCATGCTGGTGTAGGTCGTATCTACAGCATTGGTGGAGTCTCTCCCCGTGGTCTATGGAGGTTGAACGCCATCTCCTCCAATGAGGGATCTTGGGATCCTATATATATGTTCCAGGGAACCCTAGAGGCGGTTAAGGGTAGGGAAGGAAGAGGTTGAGTACGATGTCCATGATCTGGAAGGGGAAAACATCGTGTCTTTTCTCCTTTCACTCATGATTGAAACCATGGGATATATGGGTACAGGAGGGCCACTGTCCACGCACCTTTTCAAAACTCTTTCTACGATTTCCTTTGCCCTATGATTAGGTAGACATGTATATGTATACACTTGCTAAAAGATCCTTTCCTTATAATACATCTCCTTCTCTCCCTTATGGCGATGAAGGAAACTTATTTCTAAGGGCATACGTGGTTGTAGAAGGATATTATTAACTCCTTTCCATCTATATTATAATATATATATATATATCTCCACTTTCCTATTCTTTATCTATTTGTGGGATTTACAAAGTTCACTCTTTTACTATCTTATTAAAGAAATTCTCGTTGCTTTATGGGTCATCCTTTCTTCTCAAATTAGAAAGTCTACCATTATACAATGTTTGAGTCCAAGAAGAGAGAGGAAAACCCCTTTTTCTTCATATGCAAGTCAAAGGCTTACAAGGCATATTTTATGCATGTATTTTCTCTTTCCTCTTTTCCTATATTCTTTATTTTCCACATTTTATCATTGTTTTCAATTTCTTTCTTAATAAAGAAATATCTAATGGATCTTTTCTTTTCTTATTGCTTTATCTTTGCAATTTTGGACTCCTTGGGACCCAAGGAATCCAAGAGGCATGAAATCCATCCTTAGATTACATTCCTTTGCCTTCTAGAGGTTTCTACCTCATTCTTTTCTCAAAACTCAATTATTCATTTACTAAGTTAATAATTGAATTTCCTCTCTTTATTTCCTTATTATTGGGCCCAATAGCCAATAAAGCCCACAAAACAACCATCAAGGCTATTGTAAACGAAATCCAATTATTCACAACAAATTATATCATTATTTGTTCAAACATCTTTAATATGAGAAATTATATTTCTCACCAATTGAACACAAAAAATTGGGGTTGTAACAATACTACGATAAGACTTCCACGTATCCTAGCATACGTGGGTGGAGTTTTTAATATAGTATAAGCAAGGCTAAACCTAAAGACTTACTATCTTTATGATTTTTAGTGGTGCACGCAACTCCACGCAAGTGGAAGCTCCATCAAAAATTGGCGTTGTTGTCGGGGACAACGGGATGTTTTAATTTCATTTATCATCTTGCTAGTGGGTTAGGGTTTTACACTTTTTCTTTAAACATTACTCCATATTCTCTCAATTTCATCATTTCTCCTGCATCATCTGAAAAGTGTGTTTCTTCCTCTACTCAGGTAGAAGACGTGTATGCAACCATCACATAATCTCAGATTCTCCCATGATCCAGAGTATGACTCTGAGGTAGAGAGAAGTTTCCACCACTGCATTAGACTTAATCGTCAAAGAGCCAGACAAATGGCCGAAGATCAATGCCAAGATGCACTAGTGATGGAAAGGGTCAACACTGCCATAGTAGACCAGCGTGCGCAACTCATTGCCGACATGCGCGCCCAAGTTCAGGCTGAAGTACGGGATGAAGAGCAAGCCCGCATCCGTGCTGAGAATGAAGCAGCCAAAGCTGCTGCTCAACTATTGATAAGAAGCAAGCAACTAAGGGACTACGCTATTCCTAAGAACTATGAAGACAACCATCCAGTCCGACCACCACTCATTGACACTCCTAATTTTGAGATTAGGACACAATGGATCCAAATAATGCAGGGCATCTCATTCTCTGGAAGTGTCGGAGATGATTGTATGGACCATTTGAAGAGGTTCAAAGCTCTTTGCAGGCTAGTACCACAAGTTGGAACAACCATGGACGCAGTCAGGCTTAGACTCTTCAATTTCACCTTGTCTAGAAGAGCACTAAGCTAGTACAATTCTTTGGACGGAGAGCCAATCACCACCTGGGCTCCTTTAGAAGAGAAGTTTTGGAGAAATTCTTCCCTCCACTAACCTACCAAATCAGAGGACAAATCAACCAATTCCTTCAACTACCGGAAGAGTCACTGGTTGACTCATGGGAAAGGTTCAAGGAACTCTTGAGGAAATGCCCTCACCATGGAATCTCACAAAATCAACTCATAGAAACTTTTTATAGGTGAGTAAGTGATGAAATTAAAAAGTTATTAGATTCCTCATCTGGAGGAAACTTTGTGAGACAGAACTATGAAGACGCATGGAGGATCGTCACTCTCAGAGCCAAAAATCTATCCAATTGGGGGAGGGTGACCACAGGAGGAGTTCTAAAGGTTTGTAAAGCTAAAGAATCTGTGGAAATGAAAGCCATAGACGAAGCTTTGAAAACCATAGCCAACAAACAACAAGCCCTCAAAGCATCATTTGGGGAGTATGATAGAAAGAAGAACCCCCAGCAAGCTAAAGTAGCCACGGGAACTTGCGAGGCCTGTCATGCATCTGATCATCCCACATTGTCATGTGGTCTCCTATACAATGTAATGATGGATTTGCAACCACCTCAACCACAGTATGAGCCAATTATTGAACACCCTGAGGATCAGATGCCAGAAAAAGTAAATTCCATTCATTCCATACCAGGACAAGCTTACTACAATCCAAATCAACCAAGAAATCATCCTTGTTTTCAATATGGAAATCCTGCGGAGACCGCTAACCCACAACATTAAACACAAGGTGGATCCTCCAACAGACTGCCACCTGGATTTGAAAGCAACTACAACCAAAATCAAGGGAATCTTAGAAACAATTTCCAGAGATCCAACTACCAAAGAAATTCCTCTACATACTACCAATATACTCACCCTCCTATGCACCCGCAGTTACAACAAACTCAGTTGCAACAGCCTCAGCCACCTCAGTTGCCAGCACCTCAACAACAACCACCTCAAGGACAGTAGCAACTCACTCAATTTCAATAGAAGAATGCCCCACCACAGCAGAGTGATGAACTGTCCTTGATAAGGCAAATGATACAATCACAACAAATCATGTTGGCTAACCAGCAAGCCCAGCAAAAAGCTGTGGAAACTCAGTTAGCACAGATAGCAGCTCAGCTAAAACCTCTGTTGGGCACTTTCGCTGGCCAGCCAGAAGCAAATCCAAGACATGATCAACACAGACCAGAACAATTAAATGTTGTTACAACAAGGTATGGCCGTGCTCTTACTGAAGCCATCTCGGTTAATCAAGAAGATAGGGATGTAACTGAAATCATCCCAAAAAAAGAATCAGGTCAAGAAGCTGAAGAAAAGAAAGAAAAGGAACAAGGTCCCAAAGAACTAGAGGTTCCACAATATAAGCCAAGGATACCCTATCCTGACAGGCTAAAGGAAACCAGACTAGACTCTAGATTCCAAAAATTCAAAGAGGCAATGAAGAAACTTTATGTTGATATTCCTTTTCTCGACGCCTCATTTGAAATCCCGCCCTGGTCCAAATATCTAAAGACCTTGTTGTCAAAGAAATATATGACAGAGGAGCATGAAACTGCCAAGCTAGCCCAAACAACTTCTGATATCATTCTGAATAAAATGTCGAAAAAATAGAAGGACCCTAGCTCCTTTGGCATACAATGCTCTATTGGGAACACTTCTTGTAAAAAGGGATTGTCTGACTTAGGAGCCAGCATATCAATTATGCCATTTTCCATGTGCAAAAGATTGGGGTTTACGGACTTGTTGCCTATAGCAATGACCATCCAGCTCGTTGATTCCACCATCACTGCTCCCCTAGGGATCATTGAGGACATTCCAATAAGAGTAGGGAGGGACTCTAATGTCCCTTGTGATTTCATCATTATGGATATAAAAGAGGACTTAAGGTACCCGATAATATCTGGTAGACCCTTCCTCGCCACATCTAGAGCATTAATTGATGTCGAGGCTGGCACAATTACCTTGAGGCTGGGTAAAGAAACTGTTCAATTCAGGGTTTTCAACAGCCTGAAGAGCCCTAGTATCCATGAAGAGGTTTTTCTGCTTGAAGCTATTGATAAAATGTCACAACTCAAGCAAGCAAATCCACAACCAGCAGATTCCCTAGAGGATGCTCTAATAAATCTGGAAGCTAAATTTTCAACCAACGAGTTAGTTCAGCAATGTCTGCAATACTTGGAGCAGGCTGAAAAAGCCCCAAAAGCCACTTTTGAAGAACCAAAATTTGTCTCCATATTAGAGACAACAGAAGTACCCAAAGCCCCAGAAATGAAAACTCTACCAACCGGGCTCAAACATGTCTTTCTAGATGAAGAGAAATTATATCCAGTTATCATTAGCTCCTCTCTGGTTGGCAACCAGGAAGAAAGGCTTCTCACTAAATTAAGGAAGCATAAGAAAGCAATTGGGTACAAGATGACTGACCTAACAGGCATTAACCCAGCTTTGTGCATGCATAAACTACCTATGATAGAAGAGTTCAAACCCTCAAGGGAGCACCAGAGAAAACTGAACCCAAATCCGAAAGAGGGAGTTCACCTCGAAGTTCTTAAACTCTTGAAAGCGGGTATTATCTATCCAATTTCGGACTACTAGTGGGTTAGTCATGTCCAAGTGGTCCCTAAAAAGGGGGAAACCACTTTTGTCTTAAATGATAATAATGAACTAGTACCTACAAAGACCGTTACTGGTTGGAGAATGTGCATAGATTATAGAAAACTGAACAAATCAACAAGGAAAGACCATTTTCCCTTACCCTTCCTTGACAAAGTCCTTGAGCGGCTAGCCCACCCAAAAAAATTTTGCTACCTCGACGGATTTTCTGGGTTTTACCAAATCCCAATTCACCCTGAAGACCAAGAAAAAACAACATTTACTTGCCCTTTTGGAACATACACCTTTAGAAGGATGCCATTTGGGCTATGCAATGCACCTGCAACCTTCCAAAGATGCATGACTACTATCTTTGCAGGATTAACCGAAACCATTATGGAGGTGTTCATGGACGATTTTTCAGTATACGGAGACTCTTTTGATAACTGTGTGCTCAACCTAAGTAAAGTCCTACAGAGATGCGAGGAAACAAACCTTATCCTAAACTGGGAAAAATGTCACTTTATGGTGACTGAAGGTGTTGTCCTCGGACATCGAGTAAGCGAAAGAGGAATCGAAGTAGACACGGCAAAAATTGATGTCATATCAAATCTGTCACCGCCCAAAGACATAAGGGGAGTGCGAGCTTTATTGGGTCATGTCGAGTTCTACCAGAGATTTATCAAAGACTTCTCGAAAATAGCAAAACATATGACATACCTATTGACCAAGGATGTTGGTTTCAACTTTGACCATGAATGCCTGCATAGCTTTACAACCTTGAAGAATGTTCTAATCTATGCACCCATTTTAAAAGCGCCTGACTGGTCATAACCTTTTAAAATAATGTGTGACGCTAGCGACTATGCCATAGGGGCTGTGCTGGGGCAGAGAATAGACAAAAAGCCATATGTAATATACTACACATCCAATACGTTAGATGAGACACAAAAGAATTATACTACCACTGAAAAGGAATTCTTAGTCGTCATTTATGCTTTCGAAAAATTTTGTTCTTACCTAATTGGATCAAAGGTCGTAGTATATATAGACCACTCCGCCATAAAATATCTTATTCAGAAACAGGATGCAAAACCCAGACTCATCCGCTGGGTATTGATGTTGCAAGAGTTCGATCTTGAAATAAAAGACAAGAGCAGAGTGGAAAACACTGTCGCTGACCACCTAAGTCACATCGAGTCTCAGGAGGATGACAATGTACCTATCTGAGACTCCCTCCCTGACAACCAGCTTATGAAAATTACCACCGGATTCCCCTAGTATGCCGACATAGTGAACTATCTGGCTACAGGAATCATCCACCCCTCCGCCTCTCACCAAGATAAAAAGAAATTTCTCCATGATGCTAAACAATACTACTAGGACGAACCCTATCTTTTTCATCTATGTGTAGACAGACTTTTCCGTCGCTGCATACTAGAAGAGGAAATTACTCCTGTCTTAGAGCATTGTCATTCTGGCCCCGCTGTGGGACACATGAGTTTGAAAAAGACCGCTCTGAAAGTTCTACAATTGGGTTTCTTTTGGCCAACAATAGCAAGAGATTCCTATGATTTTGTAAAATCCTGCAATAAATGTCATCTTTTCGGCGGTATAACTAAACGAAATGAAATGCCTCTCACTTTGTGGCAAGAAATTGAACTTTTTGATGTTTGGGGAATAGACTACATGGGTCCCTTTCCCTCATCTTATGGATTCTCTTACATATTGGTCGTTGTGGATTATGTTTCAAAATGGGTAGAAGTTATACCCACCATATGTTGTGATTCCAATTCGGTCATCAAGATGTTCAAAGATATCATCTTTCCCAGATTCAGAGTCCCCCACACTATCATATCAGACAGAGGAACCCATTTTCTAGAAAGAAGCTTTGAAACCCTCCTGTGAAAATATGGGGTCAACCATAAGGTCGCCACACCTTACCATCCACAAACTAGTGGCCAATTCAAAGTTTTGAATAGACAACTGAAAGCAATTTTAGAGAAAATAGTCAATAGACATCGTACTGACTGGTCCACCAAGCTTCCCGATGCCCTTTGGGCTTACCGTACAACCTATAAAACACAGATTGGAACAACCCCCTTCTAACTGGTATATGGGAAATCATGCCATCTTCCAGTTGAACTGGAACATAAGGCCTGGTGGGCCATTAAACAACTGAATTTTGATTTTAAAAGTGCTGGCGAATACAGACAATTCCAGTTATAAGAACTTGAGGAGCTTTGAATGACAACCTACCATAGTGCCATAATCTATAAAGAATAAACCAAGATATGGCACGATGGCCAACTCAAAAGAAAAGACATTGCTATCGGAGATAAGGTCCTCCTCTTCAATTCAAGACTTAAGTTGTTTCCTGGAAAGCTCTGCACGAAGTGGTCTGGACCATTCATAATTAAACACATCTACCCCACCAGAGCAGTCATCATCCTTGACAATAATGGGGGAGAACGGACCGTTAATGGCCACATATTGAAGAGATACTACATACCAGCAGACAAAATTCCAAGACAGACTATCGAGATCCACGATCCCTCAGGATCGACATAACCAAATCGGATTTTCGTCGAGCCAGCGACGTAAAATCCAGGCGCTACTTGGGAGGCAACCCAAGATCTGAGTACCACTGTTTTATTTTGCCTAGCTTTACTAATTTTCTTATCCCTTCGTTTGATTTAGATTTATCATCTTTAATCTAAAAATATAAAAATTCACATAAATAACCAAAACAAATATAAAAATATAAAATCCAAAAACATAAATAAATCTTAACCAAACGGTTTCGAAACCGTTTGGACTCAAACGGTCTCAAAACCGTTTGGTCCTCTCGGTATCAAAACCATTTGGTCCTCTCGGTCTCGAAACCATTTTGACTCAAACGGTCTCGAAACCGTTTGGTCCTCTCGGTCTCAAAACCGTTTGGTCCTCTCGGTCCTTAAACTATTTGGACTCCAAACGGTCTCAAGACCATTTACCCTTGGGAATTTGTAATGCCCCCCCAATCCTATAAATATAACCCCAACCCCTCCCTTTATCCTCTTCTAAAATCTCGAACTCCCTAAACCCTCACGCGAGCACTGTTTCATCCCCTTCGTTTCTCGCTCCCGCGCAACTCGTGACGCCTGCTCTCTCTGCCACCATCTCTGACGACACTGTCGTCTTTCCTATGTGTTTTCACAGAGTTTTTCACCGTCAGCATCACAGTCACACAACAAGGTAAACCAACAGTTTGACACCATCGCCACTGCCGTCTTCTCTGTCACCACACCACGCTTCACATCCACCTTGTTTTCATTGTCGCCAACATTGTGTCGCTGATAGGGTTCTCGTTAGTCGTCGACGCATGCGTCACCGCCGTCAATTGCTGCTTTTGCCTCCTTTTTAACCAACCATCGACGACCCTGACGTTTCACCTTCCTCGTGGTTTTGACCGTTTGGATCCAAACGGTCCTGAAATTGTTTGGAGCCAAACGGTCCTGAAACCGTTAGTGCCAAACGGTCGTGAAACCGTTTAAAACAAATAGTCTCGAAACTGTTTGGAGCCAAACGGTCTTAACACCATTTGGGGCCAAACGGTCTTGAAACCTCTTGGAGCCAAACGGTCTTGAAACCGTTTGGATCCAAACGGTCTTCACACCGTTTGGGGCCAAACGGTCTTGAAACCTCTTGGAGCCAAACAGTGTTGAAACCGTTTGGAGTAAAAACCATTCGGACCCAAACGATTTTAGCAAATATGATCTCACCCTAAAAATGATTTCATTTTTAATGCTAAAATTCTTTACACATTTTTCTTCTCTTTTAACATATATACTCTTTCTATTATAGAATGGCCTCCCCTGCAAAAGAAGCCACCGGAACCGTCGACGATCCCTTCTGGACAAGGGAGCAACTGATGGAAGACCGCGCCAAGCTCCAGAAGATTGTAGACATCTATGACAAGACTGGAAAGGTCCCACCGAAAGTTAACCTGCTCACGGTCATGAATGAAATTGACCGCATCAACATGTGTTTAACAGAGGAGCATGTCCAAGATATAGAAGAAACTTCTTCAAGTGATGAAGGCTCAGAATACGAGCCAAATTCTGAGGGAGAATCCCCGACCACAAAGTCCAAGGGGAAGAGGAAGGCCCAGGAAGCTGCCACAGAGCAACCAACAAAGAAACAGGCAAGGAAGTAGGTCCATCCCACCACTGTAAGGGAACAAATCCTGGCGGGATACATTCCATCAACCACTACCACTCCCGCTACCACCACTATTCTTGTTTTCTCCACCATCACCACTACCAGCAAACCTATTCATCCACACCCTCCCATCCTTTGAAAAAATGCTAAAGCCGACAAAGTACGTCTATTCCAACGTACTGAAGAAGATGGGGATTTATGACAGAATCCTCACCTTGCTTGACAATGCCAACCTCGCAAGACTCTGTTTTGTCACAGAGAATTCTTATGTTGAGCCAACAACTGAATTTTTCACCTTCCTCCACAAAGAAGCAGTGGACATAATGGACAGATCAAGAGACAGAGGCGACCGTAGGCTGGTCACCAAACTCTTTGGCAACAGAGTTTTCATAACAAAAAACCTACTCAATGAAATCTTTATAGACAACAAGGAGCAGTTGGAAAAAGCCAAAGTTGTAGGCATTGAAAACTCCCATTTCAACAAGCATGTCTTCTGGAAATCCCTGACAGGGATCCCAACCTAAGGCAAAGACCTACAAGACCACAAATATTCATTCTAGATTGGTGTGCACACTACATAAAATCCTCACAGGAGCACTCTTCCCTAGGACAGAGGGCGGAAATGTTAGCATTTCTGATCTTTTCTTCCTCTGGTCCGTCCTTAATGGGCTGCCGGTCAACATAGGATGGCAATTGATATACAAGCACATAGCTTACGCCCTCAGGAAAGAAGTATGTGTCAGAGGACACATAACCTCAATTCTGAATTATCTCAAGATGGACAGACTACTGCCCAAATGCACGAAGATCAAGGGCGACATCCTTACCAATGAGCAGACTTTAAAGAATCCATACATCATTAAGGAAAAAGATGCTAAGCTACACTACATCTTCTTTCCCACAGTAAAATCTTCTAGGACCCTGCTTCCTCTACCGGAGATCACAGATTATGACAAGCATAAGCTTCTCTTCACTGAAGAGGAGCTTACTAACCTCCTCGCATTGGTCCAAGTAGCAGAAAAGAAAGCAAAGGCAGGTCAGACGGAGCATAGCATCACCGCCCCGGCAGCTAGAATAAAACAAATCCCAGTGAAATGACCATAAAAAGGGCATTTGCAAACACAACAGCTGTCGGAGACGCCGACATCAAGACTAAATCCAGAAGCAGAACCTCTTCAACCTGAAGAACACATCACCACCTCATCACTAGACTCCTTCATCATGAGTCTAAATTTTTATCTTACCTCCACCACCACCCCCACCATGCTACCATCCTCTACCATTCCACAATCCACCACCCTCCCATCATTCTCCACAATAATTCCACCAACAAATCCCTTCCCCACATCTGCACCTCCACCCGCATCCTCCGCCTCAATCCCCTTCTCATCAGGCATTCCATTCACATCAACGCCCGACCTCTCTTTCACCTCGTTCGCCTCCACATCCACCACTTTCCCATCGACATTTATGGATCCACCTTTTTCTTCTAGAATGTTGCCACCCTACGCATCTGCCACCACCCCGACACCGCTGGTGACTCTATCTACAGTCATCACGCAGTTCACGGGACCATCATTGGTGTCTCTTTCACAAGACACTACCACCCTTCCACCCCGACCCCAGCCATCCCACCCATCCTTTTCTGGGGTCCCTTTTACAAATGTCGGTGAGGAATTCAGACGTCAATTTGACGCCATCCGAAACCTCCTCACCGACCCTTCTAACATAATGCATTCTATTTTTTCTTGTGTGTAGGGTTTTACCAAATAGGTCGTCAATATAGACGAGTAAAACCGCACCTTACCTGGCGTCCTCTCAAGCATCAACCAACGACAGGAAGCAGTGGCCACACAAGTCGAACGCATCGATGACCGCCTACAACAATTGCCACAGTTGGTGCTTGAGGTGAAAAGCCAGCAAGCAACGTTGACTCAACAAGTCGATAGGATCTCTATGCAGACTCAACCTCTACCAGAGAGCCTTCACGAGCTTAAGCAACAGCAAACTGCTTTCAACACGCGTTTGGATGACATCACTAACATCCTTGCACAACTCAATAGCCGCCAAGAGGAGTCATCAAATAATGAAATCAATTACCTATGAGCCCAAGTCACATATCTTTCTGCACGACTCCTCTCTGCCGAGGCACGATACTCTGATCTCAAGGAAACCCACAATGCACTGCTTGAGACACACGAGCATGTGTAAGTGGCTCTTGATGAATTACAAGCACTTCACCGGCAGTGTAAGAAAATAACACCAAAACAAATAAAAGATAAGGCGGCAGATGAAGAAGAAGAATGAAGAAGAAGATTCTGACTCCTCTTCTGACTCCAACGATGACACCTCCTCTTCAGATGACAAACCTGATGACCCAGGACATGCTGGGGAGGGAACCATCCAAGGAACAGAACCTTCAAAGAAGGCAGCAGACAAAGACCACCAAGATGGTGGACAAGATCCCAAATCCCCCGACCACAATGACAATATTAACATGTCATATGGGGATCAGTTCCTTGACTATTCTACCATGGGATCTATGGGGGAAGCTGTCAAATAGGCGGCTTTTACTGAGTTCCAGCAATGTATCCTAGGAACCAGCATTAGTCCACCAACATCAGTAGCTCATCATTCATCCACACCAGAACAATCGGTGTATTTACCCCCAGAGCAAGAAGAGTCAAACAGAGTGAGTCTAGACACAGATGATGAACTCGACTCTGATTCTGAATCATAAAAAGATGAAGTTCCTGCAACACTGTATGGACGACCTAGAGCATACTTCTTTTCCGCCACTGCAAGAGCTCCCCCCGCCGCCACCTCTACCTAAGAAGATGCACGACCTAGACATAGCGGCCATCTCTACCCTAGATGTCCAGGATATCTTCATCCTGCCATTGAACTAACGTTTCCTAACTTTGACCTTGCAGCTTGCAAGAGTCTTTCTGAAAATGAACTCTGAATCATCATGTCTAGGCTATATGCCGAGAAAGATGAGATCGTTTTTCTAGCAGGAGATATTCTAGTCATGGCAGATACCCTCCGTGAAACCGTACAATTACAAGGATCCCTATCTGTGAGCCTGATGACTGCTTATCAATATCTCCTCGGACGGAACCATCCTATGGTTTACATGGCATCAGCTTACATGAAGGACGACATTCTCAAGTTAAAGAACTTCGGAACCACGGAGGTACTTATCTATTTTCTCCAGCATACAACTCTGAAGTTCATTATGCTCCCTTTCCTTCATTCAGAGCACTGAATGTTAATGGCGACAAATCTTCCTGAAGGAACAACAATCATCTATAACAATTCCGACAGCCAGTTTGATCCTAACCAAAACCAGTATACTGTGTCACCCAACCCACCCACAGAGGAAGTGGCAAAGGAATGTGATGACAAACTACAGGATCTTTTAAGCAAGCACATAAGATCGTACGTTAAAGAACACTTTCATCGCCCTGCCTTCAGCCACAGATGCCCCCAGCAGCTCCGAGAATCAAATGATTGCGGCTTCCACGTCCTCTACTGGATGTACACCCTCGCTGTCCTTGGAAGACCAGTAGAGGACATGATGGACGTGGATTACCACGCTCTATGGGGAAAGTTCACAGCTAATCTTCTCCGAACACATAGAGCTAACAAAGGACTAACAGAAGCCTAATGTCCTTGTCCATGTACTTCTCAACATATCACTTTGACACTCTGGGGACAGAGTGAGTGATAAGTTAGGGGGTACACTGGACAAGGGCGAGGTATCATTTTTTCAACCCTTCTCCCTCTGCTCCTTTTTATTCACTCCTATTTTTCTATGCATTTTCTTATCTTTCCTTTCACATTTAGACTTTTCTCAGTAATTTCTTCTATAGAATAATTCTTGTACATAAGTATAACATCATTCTTTGAAAAGGTCACCCCAGCTAAATTTAGAATCAAAGTAGTCCTCAAAAAGCAATAACAAAAAAGCACTTAGGCGTGTAATGGAAAATTAATAAATTACTTTCACACCTGATTTCCATGCTTTTATTTCAACTCTGCTCCAGACTCTCCACAAGTTAACATCATGGCCGAAGCCAGCCAAAACTCTTCCAAGGACGGGAGGGAACCAGGTAAAATCTAAATCAAGGAACCTCGCAATTGGACCACCAAGTACGAAACCAAAATAAGTGCATGTCAGGAGACTCCAAGAACAGTTTTCTTCTTTTCAAAAGAGGCATGGCATCCCAAACAAAATCCCTAAATATCCAACTCCTAAGCCTGTGAGTATAAGAATAAAAGCCAGAGTTTTGAATAAAAACATGAGAGTTGTGCCACGCCTAAGGACCTATATGAAAGACCAATAAAGGTCTCACCCGGCTGGTACATTCAGCTACCCTCATAAAGGCAGATGTGTCGCGCACGGTAATGAGATCCTAAGGTCTCTGAATATATGAAAAAGTTGATAAAGGACTTGCCCGGCTGGTACATTTAGTTGCCCTCATAAATGTAGATGTGTCGCGCCCGGTAGTGAGATCCTAAAAGTTTAGATAAACCCTCCCCCACTAAAAGGGGGAGTTACACATCAGCCTTTAGCCAAACCCTCATGCCTATCTTAGTTTCCAGTAGGTTTTTCAAAGAAGTATAAAACTGATTGGAGCTGAAAACATGCACAACATGCGATTGAGGAAAAGGTGGTCCCAATGCGAGCTACGCGATAAGGAAGAAATCTGAGATCCACGCAACTCCCAATACCTGAAAGAGTTAGTGCAAGCAGAATTGCGATAAAACGCTAAGAGATTTCTGGTTTAGAATTGAAACAAGAGTATGGAAATCTTCACTAAATAAAATCACCTTGCCACTACATGTCTTAGCTCTATCTAGCTTGAGGACAAGCTAGACTCTAAGTTAGGGGGGTGATAACCTCCCATTTTGTGATGGTATCTTACTAGTTTTCTTCAGTTATCCATACTCTTTCTTAAATAAATTAGACACAATCTTTAATTTTCCACTTTATTGTAAATATACCATCAGACTAACTTTTCTCCTTTTATTTCTTACAGAAAAGCACACACAAAATTACAAAAGCCCCAAACGGTCCCAAGACCGAATGAAGGCCAAATGGTCCCAAGACTGTGTAAAGTCAAACGGTCCCAAGATCGAATAAAGACAAACGATTTCCAAACCGAGAGAGTCTAAATGGTCTCCAAACTGAGAGAGAGTCCAAACGGTCTTCACGACCGTTTAGGATCCAAGTCTCCCAAACCGTTTGAGTTTCACTCAAAGCCTATAAATAAGACCCGAAGGGTCCTCACAAAGTATCAAGTTTCAGATGTCCAAAGGCTGCCTCTATTGTTCTAGAGCCATTCCATCCTTCACCCACAGCCCTGAGGCTGTCGGTCTGAGATCCATACTCCATCTCCAAGCTGCTTTCTCTCTCACTAACAAAGAAGGTGGGAAGAGGAGGATTCATCATCAAACAAGCTACGAAGTGTGAAGATCGTTGCTCTCTCTCCTCTAAGGGGTCGACCTTCCTCCCTCCTTCGTGGAGATGATGCTCTCCCTCTCTCTTCTCGCCCCTTCTTTGTTCTTATCATGAGCGAGTAGTCTCATACACTAGGGTGCGGGGAGTAGCCCCACTACCCATGTTTTCATTTCATGCAATGTAATTCATAAGTTTGCAATAGAGATATACTTTCTTTTCAGTTCAACATCAATCGTTTAATGAATGCTTGTTGCTTGATCACCAACTTGTGTTACTTATTATCTATTAGTATGAATTGTCTACGTTTGTACTATTATATTCGAATCTCGATTGAATGTTGATTCTTGATGTATGTAGTCACCATGCATCTGTTTCAGTATCTAGGAGTGCTTTTCAAGGAGTGGAGTAAACTCACTTCCATCGTTGTACTTTCATACTATGAAATGGAATCAATTGACGTATAAAAGTACGACCTTGATAATTCGAGGAAGACACTTTGCGAAGGGACTGATGCAAAGTAAGTGACCATTCGTTTGGGGATGGCTGGCTTTGCAACATACCCATACTTCTCGTAGTTAGTTCTCCAAAAGGAAACTAAACCTACAAAGATACTAACTGTTTAGAATCTCATTGCAGCTTATGATACTATGTTGCATGTTTTAATCCATGTGTAGTGGTGGTGAAAGTCGATCACATCCTAGTGATTTCTTAACATTGTTTACAACCTTAAATTTTCTTTCTTGCTTTTACTTTAACTAGCACTTAGTTTAAATAACCAAACCAACTCTTTGATCTAAATACCAACTGTTAAGGAGTTAAATGAAATTCTAATGTTTTCTATCTTGTTGATCTTAACAAGACCGTTGTCATGTAGATTCGACCCTTAACTATACTACGATAAGACTTCCATGTATCCTAGCATACGTGGGTTGAGTTTTTAATCTAGTATAAGCAAGGCTAAACCTAAAGACTTACTATCTTTAGGATTTTTAGTGGTGCACGCAATTCCACGCAAGTGGAAGCTCCATCACCAACAAAGAAAAGATGCGAGATTTAAAGAACATTCAAATGTTGTTATACATATAGTCAATGTGATAGTCTTAGCCACCCATAAACATGTACATACATGGTTGCATTTTAATTGGTTACTGAAAGACAAATCAATCATATGCACATATACACCATTGATGCTTGATCCACAAATTTTTTTCCATCAGAATTCATGGGTTCCGTTATAATCAATTTAATGGAAGTTCTAGGGTGAAAAATGTTAAATTCTGAGCCAATTTTACTTAGTTCAATATTCAAGTGGTGATGTGAAGTTGTAGAGAAACTAAGCTTCTAAAAATTTTGATCATAGTGGAGTCAACCTATCGAACCCCTAAGGAAAGTATTCTAGGGTGTGCAAACTATGTATGGCTCATACTTGTCAAGTCGGCCAGTCGGTCCCCCTCCCTCCTTGGGTGACCAGACCGACCAAGACGGAGTTGGGCGCCCAGACATAGGGTTTTTCTTGCATATAATTAATTATATATATAGCTATATACATTACATTATACAAACTAACTAATCTAATCATGTATACAAGCATGTAATAATCCATATTTGGTAAATAATCTCATAACACAACAAACTATTATCAATGAAGACTAATTTATGTATTCACCAAGTATAAATTGAAAGAGAAGAGTGACATATCATTGTTAAATTCAGACTTTCAGTACTTGTTGACGCAGGGGAGAAATAAGACAAAGAGAGGAGACATCGGAGAATAGAGACAGAGAGGAAAACAGACAGAAGAGTCGCTGGAGATGATGTCTCCTCGGGATGAGACTCTCTTACCGTCGTTGCGCGTCAGGAAGCCCAGTGGTCACCTGCGTGCGTCGGGGGAAAGAAACAGGGAATCTGGGGAGGAGTGATTAAATAGTCAATAATAATGAAAAAATACTAAGTAACCGGCCCGGGACCGCCTAATTATGTGGCCGACCGAGAGACCATCTAGCCGACCAGTTGGGCTAGTCGGTCGACTTGTCGACCAGTCTGCCTGGGCAGATGATTAGCCAATGCCCAAATGTGGGCGTCGGGCCAATCGGTCCCCCCAAAACTGACGGGTTGACTGGTCGCTGACTACTCGGGCGACTCAACAAGTATGGTAAGGCTACTTATGGTATCAAGTAGAGCATCATAGCTTGGCTTGATAATCCGTGTTTATTTTAGTTGTCTTTGATTTTTATTCGGTCCCGACATAGTTGATCTAAATTCGTCAAGAAAATTAGGTGTGTCATCATTATTCTTGGATTGAATGTGTGGATGTCATCATTATATCTAGCCCTTTGTTGCAAGATACCAGAATTGATCTCTCCAAACATGTCTTTGAACAACTAGTAACATGTCTTTGAACAACTAGTTACTATAGACTTGGTAAAGCCATGGTGTTTTTTTGGAATAGACCGATGTTCAGAAAAGTAGTATGCGGTGTACGGGTGGATTTTTTTAATAAATAATCATATATTTGTGTAAATTTCTATTGATCATGTATAATTATATATTACATTTACATATAAGGACACAAGAAGCAAAACTTAATCTAAAATGTTAGCAAAGGCTAAAGCATGACATTGATTTGAATAAACACGAAATTGGTTTAGCACAAGTTAAAAAAAATCTTACTTAAAAGACAATCATAATTAATAGACATCAATGAATAAATACAATAGTTTCGGTGTATCTGCGGGCCAAATGGAGTATTTCGGTGCGAGTGGTGTTATCTTAGAAAAGTAAATTGTGGTTTCGGATCTGGTGGTGTTAGAATCATGTTGATCGGATCAGTTTGGTTCGGTATACGAACCATGACCATGCCTAATGTCACTTTTTTCTTCTTCTTTAAAATCACATTAATTGTTTGGATGCCGTGGTTGTATAATCACTAATGCGTAGATGTAGAGAGGCTCGCTATGAATGCAATGACATTTTCTCTCCTCACTTATGCCTGGCTCGCTGGAGGGAAATATGTGAAACAAGTGTCATTTGTAGCGCAAGTTCTGCTTTCCTACACAATTGCTGTTGCAGCTTATGAACATAAGGGTGGGACCCACAACCTAAGGCTGGTAAAACAAGATCCATACCAGAATGGTCCGACCCGAATCTGAAGTTTTTAAGCGGATTAGGGTTCATAATTCTTTTTTACCTGATTCAAAGTCGATCTGAACTCGAAGAATCCGAAATTAATTTAAGATTAAATTTGAATTTAGACTTTAAACCTGAATGATCCGAAATGCACAATTATATGAAAATTTAATACACTCAGTGGCCTCTTAAATTACTAATCCAACATTTATGAAGTTTATTTTGGCAATTCTATATTGTTTTGTATTAGTGTATATAACTTATTATGCTAATTATTTAATTAGTTAGTATTAGAACTTTAGAACAAACTACATAAGATTTATATCAGTTTCTCAATCACTTTTTAGATTGTTTACAATGAAATTTGTTGATGTAATTATCAATGATTAGACAAATCATATAATTTTTTTAAATTATTTTCTTGATGTTTGGATTTACGAGTCAGATCCGATAAAAAATATTTACGAGTGGAATTAGGATTAAGAATTTGGACTAAAAATTAAAGTCTAGTCAAAAAGTGTCGACCCGAAATGATCTGAAATAAAACCCACTCAATCTGAATCTGGCTGCCACCCCTAGCACCAGCTGTCTATACGTCCACAACTTCTGAATGAACATTTAGTTGATGGATGGCCATATATGAGATATTTGTAGTGGGACAGGTTGGATGGCGGTAACACATGAAACTGCCGATATCAAAATTTTATTCCCGCTCATGACACACAACTTAGGCCTTTGCAATGTGGCATTGAGCTAGATTGCTAGAAGGGCACACATGTCAGTAGTTGGATTTTGAAAATTTTGCTGCCCTCTGTTTCGTTTTTGTGCGCTTAAGTTACTTGGAGACTTGGAGTAATGTTATGTTATTGAGCCTATAGAAGTGGAAGAGGTAGACTGAAAATTAACAAGGAAGAGCTGACAAGGAGAGGTTTTGTAACATCTCAATTAGAATATTATCCAATACATAGTGAAATGGAAAAGGATGATCGGTATAATTTAACTCGTAACAGGTTGGGATTGGAGCGATTATGATTATAAATGTCAAACAATATTTCTCATCCTAGTAACAACACTATCCCCTTATATACGGAAATCTAGTTTCTTAATTAATTGATTCCTTGGTAATAGATGAAGAGTTTTCACCAAGAGAGTTTACCACATGTTCCTGCTGGTTTCCATTTGAGAACAGGCTAGGCCGACTCCGCTGATTTGGTTCGTAAGGTATTTGCTTTATTGTTGTACTTCCAGTAGCTACACACCGAACCCACTAACATACACCCCAAACTGTTTTCTATGAGTTTAGATTGGCAGATTGCACTCCGGACTATTTTCTTGAGCTCAAATTGGCAGACTGCATCTTCGAGACTTGATCCCATAGGGTAGTCACGTATATGGGATCGTCTCAATCATCTTAACATGGACATTTACGGGTTGTGAATCATACATACTTCGTATAAGTAATAAATCTGGGCAAATCCGTTTGTCCACCTAAACATCATCTGTGTACGTTGTCTGTCCCAAGTTGCAAACCATATAAAAATGATTTTCTTCATATTAACTACACGCAACAAATGATTTTTCTGCATGTAGTTTCTTGTTTTCTTCATTCTCAATGTCACCACTTCATGCAATATTGGATTCTCTCCATACAAAAAGGAGAGAAGTACAAAAAGAGGAGTGACGTACTTTTTGGTGCCGAACCCTCTTATTACATTACTGTTATATAAAATAGTATTTGTGTAACCATACTAAATAAATATATGAATATACTAAAATATACGAAAACAACACCAATTTATACTTGATACTAGAAAATTATTAAACTTGATAGTAACAGAAAAGCGAGAAGAGAAGCATAAAAAAGTGAAGAAAAGTATAAAGAATATAGGAGGAGAGTTACTCTTAGTGTTGTTTGATTTATTTGATAATGTTGTGAATACTTTAGTACTATCTTCTAGTAACATCAAAAACACACAAAAGGTACCAAATCAGACACAAATAATATCAAATCTAGAATATGGACACTTCTATTTCCTCCCTCCTCACAAATTTATATTCAAAAAATTAATATGTACTCGACGATACCAATTTCTATACTTTATAAACCAGAACTAGAGAGTTTTTGGTACTATGCAGGTGACACTTTGGCTACTATTTTTACTTAATATTCAAGCATATTTTTTATGTGCCGAAAGAAGATTTTATTTAATTTCTAAAAATGGGGCAAACAAATTAGGTGGATAATAGACTTTGTAGCGTTACTCGGTATAGCTATCAAGAAGGTTTAGGGAGAAGTAAAAGGCCACGGGCCTCACTGGAAAGAGAAGATGGGTGGAGCAAAGAGAAGATGGGTGGAGCATAAAATTACAAAACCTAATAAAAATAAAAGCGCTATTTGTAACATCTTATCCCAATTTTGAGGTAATACAACACTATGTAACACTCCAACGCCACAAGCTAGCATGGTTCAACTAGTCAGTTTGGTCAGTTTATTAGTTGTAGGTAAGACGTTCAGAAGGTTTATAGCAAAAACTACTCTTTTTTACTATTTTGTGTGAAACCTCTCCTCCTCACATATATAAAAATATTAAAAAAAGCTAACAAAAAAAGGAAGCTAAGAGAGTGGTATGCAATGCCACATGTAAAAAACGTTGAAGTGTTGTATAAGAATTAGATATTAGAGAAGAAAACAATATATCTATAATATGGTTCTTAATAAGACTGAAAAAGTGAAATGCAACAAGAATGATGATAATAAAATTTTGGTTAAGACGATGAAAATGTGAAATTGGGTTAAGCATCTAAACGTAACAATATCCCTATAATTTTATAGATGATTACGACGTATATGACTACTATCATAAATGACTTTCTTTAATAGTATTGGACAATTAATTATATATTGGATGGATAGAGAAAGATTACCATTACCTACATCTATAAAATTGCAAGTGATTCTCAAAATTCATCAACTATAGAGCCATCATGCTGACAAGTACACTGTGAGACTCTAGAAGGTGATCAACGAGACCATATTGGACTTCAAAATAACCAGATAACCAATGCGGCTAACAAATGCACAATATAAAACTATTTGTCCAGTAAGGAGGCTTATGAAATAAATAGAGATATCTATATATGTGTTTTGTTCATTTTATAATGTATTATATATGGATCAACTACACAAGACCCTCAAGTAGTAGGAAAACCCCTCACCTATTGTTCAACATATTAGCATCTAGTCAGAGTAGTGTCGGCCCAAGAGTACCTTGACCACCAGAGAAAACTAAACTCCTAGACTTTCTCTAGGATCTCATTCAAATGCCACAACAACTAAGAGTATGCATACTTCTGACACAAATCAAAGAGAGTGAGAGAATACAAGCATCAACCTACAATAGTCCCTCGTAAAGTGTGGGATGCTTCAAGCTCCCACAAATGTCATCGTAAAGATGAAGAACAATAAAATTTACAACCTGACCACACATAATTGTGAGAAATCACATGCTCTCAGACAAGCCAATTGTCATAAAACTCATTATGACTAAAAAGGAGGTCTCATCTTGGATCGTTCACCAGTCTCCTACTCAGGCCTGATGCAAGGGTTTTGAGTCATTTTTATAGACTGGTTTCGCATATGTTTTATGTGTATTTTGATCATATTTGTGATTAATATCGCATTATTCGCTACCTTTAGTCTATAATTTCATTTTGCATCAAATTTACCTTGTTTCCTTTTATTCTGTATAAAAGATCATATTTGTGGGATTTGATTGGTGTTCTTCTTCTCTTTTCAGGCAATTTGGATATCTACATCCGTCGATACCATCGACGGATGGTCGATACCATCAACCTAGTCACAGTGCATTGTCGAAGAAGAGCAACCAGAAGTTGATACCATCGATGGTACTATCGATGGTATCGAGAGAGCGTCAGCGAGCCAGATTTCCAGGTGTCGATACTATCGACCTCGCCTCAACAAACTTAGCTTCAGCGTCGGATTCCAGAGAAAAGCGACACCTAAAGTGGTGATACCATCGACACACCGTCGATGGTATTGAGGCAACATCAGAGAGAACCCCAAGAATCGCGCAAGCATTGGTGCCTCATGCAGGTCGATACCATCGACCCACGTCAATGGTATCGACGTCGTCAGATCAGGTTCTGCTAAAGATCGTGTCTAATTGAATGGTGGTGATTTTTGGGTGACCTAAAGCGGTACATATACCTAATCAAGGCGGCCCTAAGGAGAGGATCACGTCATTAGTCACCAGAGAAGTCTCAAGAAGGAGAAGAGAGAAGAACGGAGCCGAGAGCGATGCCCCGGTCATTCCGAGAGCTACAGAAGACGTTTTCCACCGCCGGAAGGCTGTAGAACGTTCACCCCGCACCAAGGAATGCCCGGATATCCTCCGTTCAGGGGTTTACATCACATCTATTCACGTTTCCCTATGTTTTCCCTTTCTCTCATTATGTTTTTCGTTGAGATGAACATGCAGGGCTAATCCCCTTTATCTTTAGGACCGGAAGTAGCCCGGGTAATCGTTGTATGATACGTTTTACATAGTTTATCATAATTTGTCTCTTAAATCTGTGGTATGTCATTTTCTCAATTATATCATTACGATTGATCACCCTAATGATAATATAATGCCTTTAATTACTTTGAAAGAAGAATTAACGGTTGGAAAGAGGCAAATATCACATTAACTAATAAATCCTTTGAACAATGCGATGTACAGTTAATGGTGGAAACCCAGAGTGTGATCTTCATGTACCTAATTTAGGGTATATGTTACTACTATGGTAGAACCGACCTAGATGTAGGTAGTGAATTGTATCGCGACAGCGAACAATTCTGGCTACAGGCCACTACCCGGAATAGGAGACAAATTAGGATAATTGTGTAGGAATGAGTACAATGAGAACCTGTGGTGAAACTGCAATCCTAAATATTCCCCCTTTAATTAATTAAACCAACCATTTAATCGATTGTTTTGCTTTATTTTATTTTCCTTTTCCTTTTCAATCAACTCTCAAACCATTTTAATCAGTCTAGCTGATTGCTAACAGTTAGTAGTAGTCTACTGAAAATCCATTCCCTGAGTTCGACTCGGGCCTCACAAAGGTCTATATTACTTTGGCACGTGCACTTGCGTTATACGCACGATAAATTCGTGTCAAGTTTTTGGCGCTGTTGCCAGGGAACGGTGATTTTCGGCACTACGAGGGTTGTAAGCGGCCACTCTATGCCACATTTTTATATTTTAATTCTGGAAATTAATCATCTATCTTTCATAAGCTGTAATCATCTAGCACTGTGCCTAATTAAATTTATTATTGTGCAGGTACTAGTGCATGGTAAGTACGCGTAGCACAGACTACGCACAGTCATCGCCGGAGGTCTCATTTTTGGGATCAGACTACGAGAATTCAATTTCTGACACTGAAGTAATGGCTGAGGAACAAACAATCTAGGAGAAAATCAAGGCGTCATCCTCTTCTGCATCTAAGGGGTTAATTAAGAAGCATGCCATCAACATTCCTAATTATAAAATTAACCCAGGCCTAATCAATTTGGTCAAGTCCAATGCATTTTATGGGCTCAAAAATGAAGATCTGGTGACCCACATAAGCCAGTTCGTGGAGAACTATGATATGGTCAAGATAGATAGGTTTCCACAAGATATGCTCTACTTGAAGTTATTTTCCAGTTCTCTGGCGGGAAATGCTCTAGAATGGCTACATAATATGGACGATGAGTATGTGGAATCTTGGGACCACATGGTTGAAGTTTTCTTTGAGAGATTTTTCCCGCCTGAGAAGACAAATGATCTTATAAGAAAAATCCACAATTTCAGTCAGAAAGCTGGTGAAACATATTATGAGACTTGGGAGAGATTCCAAATAATGCTGAGGAGATGCCCACATCATGGGTTGGACAAAGAAAAGCAGGTCAATATTTTCTATTTTGCTCTTTCTGAGCATGATAGAAGCAATCTAGATTTAGCAGGATCGGGGTTCTTCCTGAATAACACTGATACAAGGTGTTGGGAAATTCTAAAAAACATGGCTAAAAAACATTCATGGGGTGATAGAGATGCTCTGGAACAAGTTAAGGTTGTGGGAGATGCCAAAGCTATCAAAGAACTCAATGAAAATATGGACCTAATTGCTAAAAGGCTAATTACACAAGAGGAGGAAACAGATGAATAAGCGCAGGTCAAATACATGTGTCAACAACAAGGGTACATAAATAATGATTACTCTTGGAGGAAAGACAAAAAGTTCTCATGGAAGGATCCAAATAATTTTCTCCAGGATCCGGCTGCTAAGCCACATCCCACGGCAGAGGACAAGAGCAATGATTTTATCAACCAGGTGATAAAGCAGACTCAGGAGCTGAAGAGCACCTTTGGTCAACAAATCAAGCAACAAGGTGAATTTATGAATCAGTTTGGGCAAACTCTGCAAAGTCATGGGGCTCAAATGAGGATACTTGAGACGTCTTTAGCACAGATGGCAGCAGAGATTTCAAGTTTGAAGAAACCAACACAACAAGGTTTTCTGGGAAATACCAACGTTCTGGGAGGGAATCAACAAGCCAAAGCAATTCTTTTGAGGAGTGGAAAGAAGACTTTAAACTCTAAGGCCGATGAACCAAGCATAACACAGCCATAAGCCACAGGTGAGGCCACAGAGGAAGGCACAATCACAGAGATCGTGGATGATGCTGCAGAGAAGGCCGCAGAAGAGCCCATTGCAGAGGAAGAAACTGAAAAGAGGACGCCATATGTGCCACCACATCAGAAGGCACAAACTATTCCAGTCCTTTATCCAAATAGTCTGAAGGCAAAGAAGGTGGATGCTCAGTTTAAAAAGTTCCTAGATAGTTTTAGGAAACTTTTGGTTAACATCCCTTTATTAGAAGCTATCGAGTAGATACCCTCTTATGGTAAGTTTCTTAAAGATGTAATTACCAAGAAGAGGAAGATTCCTGATACTGAGGTAATAGTTCTTAAAGAGCAGGTTAGCGCCTTCATTTTGGGCACATTGCCACCAAAGCGGCAAGATCTGGGCTGCTTCAATATTTCATGTTACATTGGCAAGGTGAAATTTGGTGAAGCATTGTGTGATTCTGGGATAAGTATAAACTTGATGCCCCTATCTACTTTTAAGAAACTGGGACTTAAAGAATCTAGACAAAGCAACATGACGATTCAACTCGCAGATAATTTTATGGTTAGTCCATATGAAATTTGTGAGGATGTCTTAGTGAAAGTTGACAGATTTGTATTTCCAGCCGATTTTGTAGTTATGGAGATGTAGGATGAACAAGGGAATGAGTTTCTCTTAGGAAAACCTTTCCAGGCTACCATTGATATGATCCTAGAAATGGGCAGAGGCCGTCTAACGTTGGGTATAGCAGATGACAAATTTGAGATGGTCATACCACCTAGTAAAAAACAATCACAGGCAAAGGAGCAATGTCGTATGGTGAAGCACTTTGATCAGAACATTTCTCTTTGTTTAGGGAAGCCATTTCTAGATATGGCTCTTGTGATGACTAAGGTAGATAAGGGGACATTGGTCATGGACATCATGGAACAAATAAAAGTTGTATCTCTTTGCAAAGCCGTGGGTTATCCAAACGATGAAGAGGAAGAAATTTCTATATCTAGTGAGGATGATGCTATAGCAGTCTCGATGACCGACTCAAATCCGAAATTGCCCCTTGAGGCATGCCTATTCAATGTAATGGATGATTGGATCAGAAACACGTCTTTACGAGAATGTGTAAAGATGCTTCAAGTGCTTCCTTGCTATTATGCCAAGCACTATGAGGATCTAGGGCTACTGCCACCACCGCTTCAATCTTCATTGGTCAGCCCCCCAAATCTCGAGTTGAAGCCACTACCCCTCATTTGAAGTATGCTTTCTTAGCAGATGATGAGAAGCTCCTGGTGATCATCTCGGCATGTCTGAGTGTCGAGGAGGAAGAACAGTTGATGATCGTGCTGAAGAACCACTATGGTGCTTTCAGGTGGTCAGTTGTTGATATTAAGGGGATCTCCCCTACTCTTTGTCAGCACAAGATTTGGCTAGAGGAAGGAGTCAAGCCGGTGATTCAGCCACAACTTTGACTCAACCCGAGCATGATGGAGGTCATCAAGAAGGAGGTGATTAAGCTCCTTTCTGCGGGAATCATCTATGCCATTTTAGATTCAACGTGGGTAAACCCAACACAGGTAGTCCCTAAGAAAGGGGGAATTACCATTACTCAAAATTTGCTAAATGAACCTGTCACTACCCGATTGGTAACTGGGTGGCGAGTGTGCATTGATTACCGTCGCCTCAATTCTGTCACTTTAAAAGACCATTTTCCTCTTCCATTTATTGATCAGATTTTAGAGCGGCTAGCTGGCCGCTCTCATTTTTTCTTTTTGGACGGTTATTCTGACTATAATCATATTTCTATAGACTTGAAGGATCAAGAGAAGTCTACCTTCACTTGTCCTTATGGGACTTTTGCATATCGTCGCATGTCGTTTGGGTTATGCAACGTGCTGGCCGCTTTTCAGCATTGTATGCTTGCTATATTTTTTGATATGGTTGAGCACTGTTTAGAGGTTTTCATGGACGATTTTTCCATCTACGGTGCGTCATTTGATGAGTGCTTATATAATTTGAATAAAGTTTTACAAAGATGTGAGGACATGTATCTAGTCCTTAATTGGGAAAAATGTCATATGATGGTTAGCGAAGGAATTGTGCTTGGACACAAGGTGTCTAGCAAGGGACTGGAGGTGGATCCAGTCAAGATTGAGGTTATTTCCAAACTACCTCCACCAAATTCAGTGAAAGAGGTGAGGAGTTTTCTCGGTCATGCAGGGTTTTATCGCCGTTTCATTAAGGATTTCTCTAAAATCACTAAACCGTTGTCTGGATTACTTGAGAAGGATGTCGCGTTTGATTTCAATGAGAAATGCATACATGCCTTTAATGTCCTTAAAGAAAAATTAATTTCTGCACCGGTTGTCCAAACGCCGGATTGGACTAAGCCCTTTGAGCTTATGTGTGATGCGTGGATTTTGCTGTTGGGGTTGTTCTTGGGCTGTGTTTTGAGAATAAACCCACAGTGATTTTCTATGCATCTAAAACTTTAAATGATGCACAACTTAATTACACCACCACTGAAAAAGAGCTACTTGTCGTGGTTTTCGCATATGAACATTTTAGGCAATATTTAGTGGGGTCAAAAGTTGTGGTTTGGACGGACCACGCTGCCAGCAGAAACTTAATGGAAAAGAAGGATACCAAGCATAGATTGATTAGGTGGATCTTGCTCTTGCAAGAGTTTGACATCGAAATTAAAGATAAGGCGAGCATTGAGAATGTGGTTGTGGACCACTTGTCTAGGTTAGAGCGGGTAGATGAGAGAGATATCAATATACCCAATATCGAGACATTTCCTGATGAGCAAATCCTTTCAATAAAATCTAAGGATCCTTGGTTTTTGAATATTGTGAATTATATTGTATGTAAGGAAATATTGAACGATTGGACTTATCAAGAAAAGAAGAGATTTTTCATTCTTTAAGATATTATTTTTGGGATGACCTAATTTTGTTGAGACAGTGCAGAGATGGCATCTTACGCAGGTGTGTACCAGAAGGTGAATATGATAGTGTGCTCAGTCACTGTCATACACTACCCACTGGCGGTCATCATGCGAGCATAAGGACAGCGGCCAAAGTGTTGGAGAGTGGCCTTTATTGGCCTACACTCTTTCGGGATGCATATGACTATGTGAGAAGATGTGATTCGTGTCAAAGGACGGGCAACATCTCAAGGCGGCAAGATATACCCCTCAACGTGTTTTAAGAGGTTGAGGTATTTGATTTATGGGGCATCGATTTCATGGGACCATTTGTGTCCTCAAATTCCAACTTATATATTTTTCTTGTCGTTGATTATGTGTCGAAGTGGGTAGAGGCAATACTCACAAGGACTAATGACATTGTGGTAGTGTACAGGTTCGTGAAAGAAAATATTTTTTGCAGGTTTGGTGTGCCACGGATGATTATAAGTGATGGAGGCACCCACTTCACGAACAAGAAATTTGCTACCCTATTGAGTAAATACGGGGTCAAACACAATGTTGGTGCCCCGTATCACCCACAGACGCAAGGCTAAGTCGAGGTTTCCAATCGAGAGATCAAGAAGATATTGGAACGCACAGTGGCATCTTCAAGGAAGAATTAGAGTGCACTACTATCGGATTCTTTGTGGGCATATAGGACCACCTTTAAAACCCCTATAGGCACTACACCTTTTAGGCTAGTTTACGGGCGGGCTTGTCATCTGTCGGTCGAGTTAGAGCACAAAGTGCACTGGGCGTTATGGAAGCTTAATACGAGCCATGATGTTGTAGGAAAGAAGAGAATGTTAGAGCTCAATGAGTTAGATGAGCTTAGGATGAATGATTATTAGAACCAGAGGATCTATAAAGAACGGACAAAGCAACTCCATGACTGCCACATTCAAATGTGCATTTTCAAAAAGGGTGATCAAGTGTTATTGTTCAACTCGAGAAAAGTTGCATCCTGAGAAATTGAAATCCCGGTGGAGTGGACCTTTTGTGGTGGAAGATGTCCGACCACATGGTGCCATTATGTTGAGAGATGGAGAGATAACATTCTTAGTGAATTGTCAAAGATTGAAGCTCTACTGTGGGGAGGATTACACAAGAAAAGTGCATGAGGTTAAACTCATGGCACTTAAGTAAGAATGATGAGCATGATTGTGTCTAGCCTAAGACGTGAAAGTAGGGCGCTTGTTGGGAGGCAACCCAACCATCGGTGGTTTACATTTTTCTATTTGCTTTATTTTCTATCGTGTTTTCAAGTTAGTTTTGATTAATTTCGTTATTAGTGTAAAAATGATACCCTGATAAGTTTGCTCAGTGTGCAATACTGTTTAAAAGTCGATACCATCGACCACAGTGTTGATGGTAGAGACGTGGGTGCAGGCAAGAGGCTATAAAAAAATTTCTGAGTCAATACCATTGACGGCCTCGTCGATGGTATCGACCTACCATATGCGACATTGGAAAAAAAGAGAGTGTCAGGTCGATAGTATCGACCCCCGAGTCAATACTCACGAGATCCCTGAAGATTTTTAGACGAATTTGTCTCAGTGAAATCGATATCATCGACGGAGCAGTCGATAGTATCGAACCAGCATCAGCAACGTAGCGTCGTCGGGGCCTCATGAAGATAAAGGACACATAAAGTGTTGATACCATCGACACTTTGTTGATGGTATTGACTTGAAACATCACCAATCCACGAGAAGATATCAACAGTGCTCTCCAAATTCAGAAGTCAATCCGTGGGATGGGTTGATACCATCGACCCGCGTTGATGGTATTGACGTGTCATCGATCTGGGCCCCCACATCCAGCCATCGACGATCGTTGATAGCAGCGAATACCCAGATTGTACTACAGGTGTCGATACCATCGACACTTTGTCGATGGTATCGATGGGTCAACAGTGGCGGCGATCTCAACTATAAAAGGAGGGCTTGAATTCATTTTCTCTTTACACTTTCAGACCTTCTCCTTCCCTACTTGCGCTTGAGCACTTGTGAGCAACAGGAGGTCTTCACCGAGAATAGAGTGAGCAATCTTCCCTGAGCTCTTGATCGACTGTGGGGATCCTCTTCTCCAACCTTCACCAAGTTCTTCTCCATTATCCTTTTCTGTTCACAATGGTGAGGACAGCAGGAGCTTCTTCCTCGTGGGCGGCCCCCATGGAGATTGAGACGTTCATTCCACCCCCACCAGGCTCTATTCCTCATCCGAGGATCTTTCACCCTTTAGCGGAAGTGAGGAAGATTTATGAGGAGCTATTGAAGCGAAAAATCGAGCCTACCCGATATGTTAATCGGGCTATGATCCGCGACCTTAGGTTTGAGGCCAACCTTGCTTATATCCTACAGGGGCAGGCTAGGAATACCCAGAGGTTTCCTTCCCAAGTCCAGTATCACACCGAGGGCCACCCCTTTTTCGATGAATGGCCAACTTACAAGGAGTTGGTGGCGGAATTCATGGCATCTCTTGACATCTGCGTCGTGCCCAACGACCTTATCGTCACCGATCGGGAGTGGATCAAAGGGTGAGTGTCATTTCGACTCTTCAAAAACAACTACACCATTACCCTTGACCAGTTCAATTCTATCTACAACTGGTATCATTCTCCTAACCAACATAGGAGGCCAGACTGTCGAGCAGATTATGATGCTATTTTTGTTGATCTGGTGACCACTCCAGCAGGAAAGGCGATGAGATATCACAATGCGGTCGTGGCCGACTTCAAGCACCCGTTTGTTCGGGTTCTGCATCACATGTTATGCGTCACCTTCTTTGCTCGCAGTGATCTGGTGCTGAGTAAATTTCAAGAGACAGATCTATTTTTCCTCTACAAACTGCTGACTAAAGAGGAGCTCAACTGGGGTGCGTTTTTCTTAACGCGTGTGTTGGATGTACAGAGGAGTACCAGACGAGCTCCTATCCACTTTGGGGGGCTTATCACGCCGCTAGCTCTTTATCTCAGGCTAGATCTGTCACAACTCACTCCATTGGTCAACAAAAATAAAGTTGATCTGGAGCACTTACACCGCTCCAGCCTTATTATTGTCGATGGCGGTGTGGCATATGCTCATTGCCACATCGGGAAGGAATATTTGTGACTATCACTCTCAGACCCCATCTTCAACATTCAGGTGGGCCAGCACTTTCGGTGGCCCATCATTCCTATTATCGAGTCTGAGGAAGTGATTGAAGTTGCAGATGAAGACGATGATGCAAGCGACAGCGAGGAGGAAAATGAGCCTCTCATTCCTCTTCGGGCACGAGTGGTACCGAGGAAGCGGCAACGCTTCTACCTGGGTGCATCATCATCCTCGTAGCCTCTGCCATCACAACCCTCTCAAGAAGGAGAGGATGTTTTTTTGATGCAGGGAATGTATACCATGCTGCAATGCATTCAGGAGACACAACAATGGCATACTGCATCCTTTGCTGATATCCAGGAGACCACAAATCGGTTGTATGTGAATCAACAAGCCATCTTCAAGAATGAACGTCAGTTGTTCGCAAATCAACAGTAGGTCTACGACCGGTTGGGGAGGATCGAGCAGCAGAAATAGCCGTTTTATGATCATTACTGGAGTCAAGGTTACTTTGGGGGCTATCAACAACCACCACTGATGCCCCCATATGATCCAAACTTTCAGGGGCAATATCCATCTTGGGATCCCACCGCCCTACAGTACCCACCACCTAAGAAGTAAAAAGGTATCACTGTTCCACCTGCTGAGTTTGTTTTTACTATGAGGCCATAGTCAAATTCAAGCTTAGGGGGGGAGATGGAACAATTTCTATCTTTTATTTCCTTTCCTATCTTTTATTTCCTTTTCTTTTTAGCAATTTTCTTAGTTTTTAGGATCCACATGCTATCTAGTGTATCCGTGGATGTCTAATGTAATGTGTCATCTCAATGTTTTTCACATGGGAGTTATGGGTGCCATTATCTGAAATCGGAGTATAATTAAAAAAAATTCAAGATTTTGAAAGTTGAAGTTGTTTGAAATTGAGCACTTAACCTATGAAAATAATTGGGTTTGTCAACTTTAAAACATAAGATCATAACTGTATAGTCGTATGATTCAAGAAATGTGGACAGACATGGATGTTGAGCCTAAACTGACCAAACGGTAATGGGACTTTAATCGAAAGTGAGAGAGAGAAATCCTTTGATTTATTGTTACGCAGGTCAGTAAAGAGGGAAATATAATCTATTCCAATGGTTTTTTACATTAGTCTTGTGATCTATCCATTTCATTTCATTCAATATCCACCATAAGAACTGGAAGCACTTGTAGTTTTTGATCTCTTGATTGCATGACATGTAGATAGGATTTCATTGTAGCTAGATTTTGCATCTATGCAATCACAAATTCTCACGTGCATGTCATTATAGTTGCATTTTGCATACTGTAGAGCATATAGGACTTTTTGTGCCTTATTTCTTTTGGAAAATAAGAAAAATAGGAAAATTGTTCTATACCCTCTGAAAAGTAATTAGTAAGGCATCAATGATGTTAGCTAAGTGAAAATAAGCCTGAAAAAAATATGGTGAATGTTCTTCTAGTCAGTTGAAAAATGAGGGCTTGAAAAAAGAGAAGAAATGTAAGTGGAAAAAAAAGAGGGAGAAAGGAACTTGTTTCACCTGTGTGTATACATAAAGAAAAGAGGAATAAGCACATAATGTAGTTTTATTAGTCATTCCATATTATCTTGAGACGGAATGATAGTGCATGCATCATTCTACCTAAAATTTAGGCATTAGGTCATTTTCACATGCATTTGCATCATTTAGGCCATTTTGTTGATTTTGCATGATAAAACTATTTGGTGCTTCTCTTTCTTCCACATTCGCCCATTTCATCCACATGTTGCTCAAAATGGTAGGCCACCCATGATTATCTCCTCATTATTATATACCAGGAGATCTGTTTCCATTTAGATGGTAGTTAAGACTTGAGCAACATAGATAGGGGATCACAAGATGCACTAAGTCTGAACTAGAGGAATTCATTATATCGACTACTTTACTTGGTAGTGTTTGATGATCTTTGGGTGGACATTTCTTATGGATGATTATTATCACCTTTAGGGTAGTATCATTCTATGGTCAGTGAGGGCCAGCATGTGCATGACAGGTGGGAGTCATATTGAGTTGTCTTTTATGCTAATATGTTCTTTAGTTGTCTCTCGCAATTCTCTTCTTCAGTTTTGTGCTCGAGGATGAGAAATGTTCAAGCTTAGGGGAGTTTGATGCAGGGGTTTTGAGTCATTTTTATGGACTGGTTTCGCATATGTTTTATGTGTATTTTGATCATATTTGTGATTAATATCGCATGATTCGCTACCTTTAGTCAATAATCTCATTTTACATCAAATTTACCTTGTTTCCTTTTATTTTTTATAAAAGATCATATTTGTGGGATTTGATTAGTGTTCTTCTTCTCTTTTTAGGAAATTTGGATATCTGCATCCATCGATACCATCGACAGATGGTCGATACAATCGACCTGGTCACAGTGCATTGCCAGAGAAGAGCAACCAGAAGTCGATACCATCGATGGGACTGTCGATGGTATTGAGAGAGCGTCAGCGAGCTAGATTTCCAGGTGTCGATACTATCGACCCAAAGTTGATACTATCGACCTCGCCTCAACAAACTTAGCTTCAGCATCAGATTCCAGAGAAAAGTGACGCCTAAGGTGTCGATACCATCGACACACCGTCGATGGTATCGAGGAAACATCAGAGAGAATCCCAAGAATCGTGCAAGAGCCGGTGCCTCATGCAGGTCGATACCATCGACCTGCGTCGATGGTATCGATGCTGTCATATCAGGTTCTGCTAAAGATCGTGTCTAATCGAACGGTGGTGATTTTTGGGCGACCTAAAGTGGTGCATATACATAATCAAGGCGGCCCTAAGGAGGGTATCTGTAACATACCAAATTCTGCAATTTTGTCTTTTGACCCTCTTTCCCATCTTTTCCTTTCATTTCTATCCTTATTGGCCTTTCTATTTAATTAATGGAATTTATAGTGGTTTAGTGAACATTTATTCACTAATTATACCAATGGAAGGGATTATGCACAAATACCTCAGTGAAAGCTTAATTGCCATAATTAAGTGCTCTAAACCTTAATCTAACTTTTTTATGTGATTTGAAAACATAAAATATGCCACATAACTCATTTTAGTGGTAATATGAAGATAAGAAACTTAATTGGATGAACAATTTAGATAATGGGTTGTTAATGGGCCATATGACATATCTCATAAAAAGAAGTCTCAAAAGAGGAAACAAACTTCAAATTCGAAATCTACATATCAAAATTAGCCTACATGTCAAATTTCATCTAATTTGGACAACCTTGAAATATTAGGATAAGTTTAGGAGAGAGAAAATCAATAAAAGGCATAAGTAATTAATAATGTGATTTTATAAATTAAAAATATGGAAATAATGGAAAATTCATACTATACACATCAAATATAACTTGTGGATGAAGTTTGGTTCGATTTGGATGTTGTTTGTGCAAGTTATGAAATTTTAGGTACATTCTGGACTTTTATGCAATTTACCCAATTGGGAGGTTTTCTTTGCAAATTATCAACTGAATTTTAATCCTTAGATATTCCCTTACCATTAACGACATTTTAAACCATTGGAGAACCTAGTTTCACCTTGGTTAGATGGTATTTCTTTCCAAGGGCATTATAGGGATTACCCTCTTTATAAAGATGCTTATCCTTAAAAGCTATCAACCAATGAGGTTATTTCTTTCTTGAAAAACGGTGGGGATGGCCTAGAATAATCTATGGGCTCTTAGAACCGACTTTTGATATGCATGAATCCTCTATGATCTATCCTCTTGCATGGCCATCAATCCCTAGGCTAAAGACACATGGAAAGTCCCTTAAGACTCCTCATGCTTCACCTCTTTCTATATATAGCCATGTATACCCCTTCCCAACTCACAATTCGAAAACTCTTGCTCTCCTTTTCTTTCCTCTAGATTAGATAATAGTTCCTTCTGTATTTGGCCATGAAGTTTCTGCCCCAAGGTAATAGAGGGAGCCTACCTTGGTGAAGAAGGCTCCTAGGGCTTCCAAATTGCTCTATTAGGGTTTCTAAAGCTCCTCCTTGGTAAATTCGACCAAAACTAGTAAGTTTTCTCCATTCCTTCCCTATTTTCATGATTTTAGTCTTCCTTACACCTTCTTATAGGTCGTAACCATGACTTTACATGGTAAAACTCCACCTAAAACCCTAAAACATAACATCTCCTTGCTCTTTTGCTAGGGTTTGCACCACTAAAGTGGAGAAGGTGATCTTTGCTCAAGAAAGGAGCTTGGCTTGGATCAACCAGACCTTCTAATCTCGGAATCCTTTCTTTTTTAACCTTATTACCTTATTATAGGCAAGTTTGGTTAACACCCTTCTCATATATTGCTTAGTACATGCTTAAAACTCATGCTTTTATGTTGAAAATCGACGATTTCCATCTCTTTTTACCATGCTCTTCTAAGGTTTTGATTTCTTACTATTTTACCTTATCTAGAAGATTTAGTTTGGTTATCTATGCAACTTCAAACCTGATCTTGGTCGAATGGTGTTTTCTCCCTCTCCCTCTCTCTTTAATTATCTCGATTGGTTTGATGATGTGGCAATTTCCTATTGGTCAGTATTGCAAAATTCATATCTTCTAAACCGCTTATCCAAATTTGACAAATAAATATATTTTGGAATTGTAAAATTAATCTCTATATAATAAAAATATTTTCAAGGTCTTATTTCATGGTTTGACGAAGGGTGATTTTTGTAAAACGAATTTAATGCATAAAATCCATAAAAATTACATCTTAATCATCATAACTCCAAAATTAACATAAATATATGTTTTCTTGATTAGGAAAACCTAATAAGTTTATTGGTGATGTTTTAAGAGTCTAAATCTGAGTTTTTCTAAAAAGGTCAAAAATTAGGGTTTCTATATATTAATGTGCACTATGTACTCTAATACATGTTAATACATTGAAAATAGGCAAAGTGGAACTCAGAATCAAGTAAAGTGGTGAAAGTTAGTAATTGATATCAGTAAGAGAGGTATGTGCATTCCTTACACCCTATGTTGGGATAATTGTAGTTCAACCCTATATTTCCCTAATGAGGCTTAAATGAACCCTAAATATCCTATTCTTGAATCCTAATGTTGTTCATGCCTCAAATTAGATTATAATTTCTTCTTGTTTGAATCTTATACCCCATTGCCATGCTTATTGAATATTATGACTACTCTTTCCATGACTACTTTTCTAGCATGTGGATTTATGTTCTATTTAATTTAAAGTAGTGGTACTTATGTACAACCACCCACAGAGGGCATGTAAATAATCACCCTGGGGAATGTCTTATTCTCCCCATAATATTGTAGGTGACTGGGAATGTCTTATTCTCCCCTTACCTAAGGTTAGAGGTCTGGTAGGTGCATCAACCCTACTTAGTTAGGTAGGCATAATTATCTTACATGCAAATCCTTTTTGATATAATGGTTAATGGCAAGTTTCTTTTGAATATAGCCTCATACTCTTGTTATCTTAATCATATGATGAACCCTAGCCTGTTTTTATTTGTTGTACTTATCTTGATATCCCAGATTAGTTTTATGACACATACTTTTCTTCCCTTTCCCTTTTTGCTGGGTGCCTTCCCAACCACCCAAGTGCTGGTGCTGAGCAAGGAGAAGGACAAGTTTGAAGGAATTCATCTCAGGAGTAGATCTCAAGCTATCTGAAAGGATGTCTAGGTTGCTATAGCTAGATCCTTTTCTCTTATCTTTTTCTTTTGAGAATAATCATGTAATGAACAATGAAAGCCATGTAATAGGCTTAGTTCTTTATTTCCGCTACTATTGACATTTTGTAATGTATCTGGTGCATGCTTATTTACTTGGAATATTATACATGCATCCCTCAATATCTTTTGTCTTTCTAAAAAGATGGATGTTTTGTACTTCCTTTAAATTTTAGTAAGGAGGTGATCTCGCCTCTTTACAGCATGGTATCAGAGCCCATGGTAGTCGGAATCTGGCTATTTTAGTTTTGTCTCCCTAATTAGAATCCCTACATTACATAGTTCCTTTAGGTCACATGGTTCCCTAGAGTTGATGTATAAATGATAAAAGGTTGATTTAGGACCCTATAGCTCCACATTAGTATCATGATGAATAAAACTCTAAAATACTCATAACTAAAATATGCATAACTTAATGTTGTTTAGGTTTGCCTTTAGGCAACTATTAGGGCATGAAGTTGAAGCAAAGGTGCCTAGAAAGGATCAGGTTCTGAGGGCTGGCAATATTTTCCTCCGCGCCACTTGCTTGGTTTTCGAGGATTCCCAGATCCATATGATACCAGTCTGGCCTAAGGTGAAATGGATTGTCCAAAATAGTTTGATTTTAGGCAATAGTGACCTTAGACATCTATGTTGTATATCTTTTGGAACCCTAAGTTTTAGGTGTATGATGACTTGTTTGAGGATGGATACCAAGATAGTCTCGTTATGTCCCTTGAGGCCACATGCTTGGATAGTTTATCCCTAGAACCTAGAATTTGAAGTTTAGGGTTAAGTGAGGTATCAGAGTGCACAGTGGAAGTGTGATGGATCTTGTACATGGTTTAGTTAGACTCATCCTTTAACCCTAGTGTAGTTTAGCTTGATAGATCGAACTCTTTAAGGGGTGGATTATATTTAGTTTGATGATGATGGGTGGTTAGATTTCCAGGATGAAATCCTCTTTAGGGGGATGGAGCCCTATGACATCTTGAAATCTATCTACATTATCTTTAGAAACCCTAACCCCATACTTAGGAAGTTGTTGTGCTTGAAACCTTAGTGGGGTCCAAACAAGTTATAGTTATAGCCTAACGTGCTTGTTTATATATTAATGAACATATAATGATCATCTGAAGAATAATTTATATGTTCAAACCCTAATGAATACCTAATGCACATAATATGAGTAACTCACATATTAATTCTAATTGATATGCATGGTGTTTCCCATGTCATAAACCAATAAACCCTAATGAAATGACAAGTAAGATAATTGTAACCTAATCTTGGACTTAATACATGCTAAGTAAAATATAGTGATCATATTAACCTGAACCTTAAGTTGTAATCATCTAAGCCTTAACATATACATCCTTTTTGCCTTTCATGATACATTAATGACATTAGATGTCATAATCAATTAACATACTTTGATACACATAAATGATATATATAATCATCTAATAACATATTAGTCAAGTCATCAATATGAAATGCATGGTATGTTACCTTGTTATCTAATACACACACGATTAGTCACTTAATGTGAATCAATTCGTAATATGACTCACCTTGATCATTAAAATACATGAAATGGTTTCAATATGAATATGAATATGAATATGAAGTGATTTGATTCACATAAATGTGCAAATCAATAATATAAATAAATATAAGAAAATGATTAATGATGACATTAATGTGAGTAATAAAGATAATGTGGTAATGAGATAAAATTTAATATAGATATATGTAATTGATGTGACATAATTTGGATTGACTGAAGAATTAATGACAAATTGAATATTTCACGCAAAATAATTTGTTATAACTTAATGTGGTGATAGTATAAGGATAATGAAGTCGAAGTTCAAAATATTAAGGATAATGATCAAGTATATTGAGGGAATTGAGTAACCCATAATTTTGCTAAAATTCTTAGTAAGATAAATAGGAAATATATATGTATATGTATATGTATATATATGATGTTTCATGGATGATAATGAAATATAACTTCCTTGATAATAAAGTGATTATGACATGACATAATTAAAATAATGGTGATAATGTGATATCATAATGAATATAATGTTAATGAGTCAAAAACATTAAATCTCCTAAAAATAATATCTAAATAATGGAACCTAGGTGATCCTTGAGAACCTAAACCTATGTCAAGATGCTTGTGGAGTATATGTTGATGAGTTGTTTGGTAGAAGTTAAGGTTGGACAAATAACCTAAAGTTTTGTGATGAGATGTTGCACACTCACCCTTCCCTTCTTGCTTGTGATTTCGGGGACGAAATCCTCTTTAAGGGTGGAGTGTTGTAACATACCGAATTCTGAAATTTTGTCTTTTGACCCTCTTTCCCATCTTTTCCTTTCATTTCTATCCTTATTGGCCTTTCTATTTAATTAATGGAATTTATAGTGGTTTAATGAACATTTATTCACTAATTATACTAATGGAAGGGTTTATGCACAAATACCTCAGTGAAATCTTAATTACCATAATTAAGTACTCTAAACCTTAATCAAACTTTTTTATGTGATTTGAAAACAAAAAATATGCCACATAACTCATTTTAGTGGTAATATGAAGATAAGAAACTTAATTAGATGAACAATTTAGATAATGGGCTGTTAATGGGCCATATGACATATCTCATAAAAATAATTCTCAAAAGAGGAAACAAACTTCAAATTCGAAATCTACATATCAAAATTAGCCTACATGTCAAATTTCATCTAATTTGGACAACCTTGAAATATTAGGATAAGTTTAGGAGAGAGAAAATCAATAAAAGGCATAAGTAATTAATAATGTGATTTATAAATTCAAAATATGGAAATAATGTAAAATTCATATTCTACACATCAAAGATAACTTTTGGATGAAGTTTGGTTCGATTTGGATGTTGTTTGTGCAAGTTATGCAATTTTAGGTACATTCTGAACTTTTATGCAATTTACCCAATTGGGAGGTTTTCTTTGCAAATTATCAACTGAATTTTAATCCTTAGATATTCCCTTACCATTAACGAGATTTCAAACCATTGGAGAACCTATTTTCACCTTGGTTTGATGGTATTTCTTTCCAAGGGCATTATAGGGATTACCCTCTTTATAAAAATGCTTATCCTTAAAAGCTATCAACCAATGAGGTTATTTCTTTCTTGAAAAACGGTGGGGATGGCCTAGAATTATATATGGTCTCTTATAACCGACTTTTCATATGCATGAAGCCTCTATGATCTATCCTCTTGCATGGCCATCAATCCCTAGGCTAAAGACACATGGAAAGTCCCTTAAGACTCCTCATGCTTCACCTCTTTCTATATATAGTCATGTATACCCCTTCCCAACTCACAATTCGAAAACTCTTGCTCTCCTTTTCTTTCCTCTAGATAACAGTTCCTTCTGTATTTGGCCATGAAGTTGCTTCCCCAAGGTAATAGAGGGAGCCTACCTTGGTGAAGAAGGCTCCTAGGGCTTCCAAATTGCTCTATTATGGTTTCTAAAGCTCCTCCTTGGTAAATTCGACCAAAAATAGTAAGTTTTCTCCATTCCTTCCCTATTTTCATACTTTTAGTCTTCCTTACACCTTCTTCTAGGTAGGAACCATGACCGTACATGGTAAAACTCCACCTAAAACCCTAAAACATGACATCTCCTTGCTCTTTTGCTAGGGTTTGCACCTCTAAAGTGGAGAAAGTGATCTTTGCTCAAGAAAGGAGCTTGACTTGGAGCAACCAGACCTTCTAATCTCAGAATCCTTTCTGTTTGAACCTTATTACCTTCTTAGAGGCAAGTTTGGTTAACACCCTTCTCATATATTGCTTAGTACATGCTTAAAACTCATGCTTTTATGTTGAAAATCGACGATTTCCATCTCTTTTTACCATGCTCTTCTAAGGTTTTGATTTCTTGCTCTTTTACCTTATCTAGAAGCTCTAGTTTGGTTACCTATGCAACTTCAAACCTGATCTTGGTCGAATTGTGTTTTCTCCCTCTCCCTCTCTCTTTAATTATCTCGATCGGTTTGATGATGTGGCAATTTCCTATTAGTCAGTATTGCAAAATTCATATCTTCTAAACCGCTTATCCAAATTTGACAAATAAATATGTTTTGGAATTGGAAAATTAATCTCTATATAATAAAAATATTTTCAAGGTCTGATTTAATGGTTTTACGAAGGGTGATTTTTGTAAAACGAATTTAATGCATAAAATCCATAATTGATATTAGTAAGAGAGGTATGTGCATTCCTTACACCCTATGTTGGGATAATTGTAGTTCAACCCTATATTTCCATAATGAGGCTTAAATGAACCCTAAATATCCTATTATTGAATCCTAATGTTGTTCATGCCTCAAATTAGATTATAATTTCTTCTTGTTTGGGTCTTACACTCCACTGTCATGCTTATTGAATATTATGACTACTCTTGCCATGACTACTTTTCTAGCATGTGGATTTATGTTCTATTTAATTTAAAGTAGCGGTACTTATGTACAACCACCCACAGAGGGCATGTAAATAATCTCCCTGGGGAATGTCTTATTCTCCCCATAATATTGTAGGTGACTGGGAATGTCTTATTCTCCCCTTACCTAAGGTTAGAGGTCCGGTAGGTGCCTCAATCCTACTTAGTTAGGTAGGCATAATTATCTTACATGCAAATCCTTTTTGATATAATGGTTAATGGCAATTTTCTTTTGAATATAGCCTCATACTCTTGTTATCTTAATCATATGATGAACCCTAGCCTATTTTATTTGTTGTACTTCTCTTGATATCCCAGATTAGTTTTGTGACACATACTTTTCTTCCCTTTCCCTTTTTGCTGGGTGCCTTCCCAACCACCCAGGTGTTGAGCAATGTGATGGATAAGACAAGGAAGATCTTAGCTTTTGGCTTGGACTTAGTTGATGGAGATGTTTCTTGGAGATAAGATTGTAGTAGTCTAGACTTCCCTCTATCTAGATCCTAATTGTGTGTCTTGATGTAAACCCTAATGGGAGAATTTGATGTATTTTTGTAAACCTTTTATGAAATTGAATATAGTCAGTTATTTTTATTCTGCTAGTTTCTAATGGTATTTTGTTTACCATATTTTAATAAAGGGGTGATTTCACTCTCTTACAGTATCACGTCATTAGTCACCGGAGAAGTCTTAAGAAGGAGAAGAGAAAAGAACAGAGCTGAGAGCGACGCCCCGGTCATTCCGAGAGCTGCAGAAGATGTTTTCCACCGCCAGAAGGTTGTAGAACGTTCACCCCGTGCCAAGGAATTCTTGGATATCCTCCGTTCATGGGTTTACATCACATCTATTCACGTTTCCCTATGTTTTCACTTTCTCTCATCATGTTTTTCATTGAGATGAACATGCGGGGCTAATCCCCTTTATCTTTAGGACTGGGAGTAGCCCAGGTAATCATTGTATGATATGTTTTACATAGTTTATCATAATTTGTCTGTTAAATCCGTAGTATGATGTCATTTTCTCAATTATATCATTACGATTGATCACCCTAATGATAATCTAATGCCTTTAATTACTTTGAAAGAAGAATTAACAGTTGGAAAGAGGCGAATATCATACTAACTAATAAATCCTTTGAACAAGGTGATGTACAATTAATGGTGGAAACCCAGAGTGTGATCTTCATGCACCTAATTTAGGGTATAGGTTACTACTACCGTGGAACCGACCTAGATGTAGGTAGTGAATTGTATCGCAACAGCGAACAATTCTGGCTACAGGCCACTACCCGGAATAGGATATGAATTATGATAATTGTGTAGGAATGAGTACAACGAGAACCTATGGTGAAACTGCAATCCTAAATATTCCCCCTTTAATTGATTAAACCAACCATTTAATTGATTATTTTGCTTTATTTTATTTTCCTTTTCCTTTTCAATAAACTCTCAAACCATTTTAATCGGTCTAGCTGATTGCAAACAGTTAGTAGTAGTCTACCGAAAATCCGTTCCCTGAGTTCGACTCGGGCTTCACAAAGGCCTATATTACTTTGGCGCGTGTACTTGTGTTATATGCACGGTAAATTCATGTCAAGGCCCCATGATAGACCCAACATCATCATTATAAAATCTTATGTTCATCCCAACAAGCCAAAGCTAGAAATCTTCCATCACAAACACTACTTTAACAACACTTTTTGATAATGTAACTATTCTTGTCAGTGAACCTCCTGAAGACATAGTCATCCCTGAATGCATGACTATTAATCACTAGAAATTCCACATTGTAGATAAGATGGAAACTATCGACATCTCCTCAAGCTCACTCCCCCATTCTATAAATATTGGCACCGCCTTACCTCCATCAATGAAATAATATTTTATCAAGGTCCTCCATAGATACATTTACATATCACTTGGAGCTACCTTGACATGACATGACTCAATAAATCAATTTCTATAATCCTGACTATGCTAGGGATTCATCCCATAAAATAGAAGGCCAGACACATCTAACCCAAATGGGGACTAAAATATGAGAAGAAGTTCAAAAGTAGTATGATGCAAATTTCAAACATGCCTATTATACCCGACCTAAATAAAACCCATTGTGCCTATCCCAAAGAAAGATGGGCATGTTCACATGTGTGTCGACTGCATGGACCTAAATAAAGAAAGTTTGAAGGAAGTTCTTTTTACCATATCAACGTTCTAGTAAAAAACACATCCATACATGGACTACTTAGATTCATGGATGTATTTATACAACCAATTTAAGATGGCATCATCAGACATGGAGAAAATCACCTTCACCATAGAGTGCAATGTATTCAACTACAAAGTAATTCTAGTCAAACTCAAGAACATAGGTGCAACATATCAACAAGCCATTATATCTCTCTTGCATGACCTAATATGAAAAATTGAAGCCTACATAGAAGACATGATTGTCAAGTCAAATCAAGCATAAGACCACATAGTCTATTTGAAAAAGTTGTTTCAGAGACCACAACATTTTCACCTCCATATGAATAAAAGAATTGTACGCTCAAAGTCAAATTCAAAAACCTACTGGGATACATAGAGGTCAATGCTAGAAAAGATCAAACACTCATTGAATCACCTACTCTGTATATGGAGAAAAAAATTGAAGGCATTCTTGGGAAACCCCAATACGTAAATTGTTCATTATGAAGATGTCACCAATTTGGGAACCAATCTTCAAGATGATGTGTAAGATTTTTAACAATAATTTGGATGATCAATGTCAGGACACATCTAGTAAGTTCACTTATCCCACCAACATATGCTCATGCCTTCAGTTTTAGGTCATTCATTGATCATGAGGCTTGCACACATAGAAGAATCAAGGGAAGGGGGGTCCTCACATGAAAAGAAAATAATGATGAGCATACCATCTATTTTATGTATAAGATATTCATAGAATGAGAAAGGTAATCTGCTTTGGTCAAAGATCACCATGTCACTTTGGTTCATGCAACCAAGAAGTCACGTCATTATTTCATGTCTTATCCTATTCTCTTCATAGCATGTCATGATCCATCACATTATTTATGTGATCTTCTGGCCCTAGTCAAATAATGCACCAAGTGATAGGTCCTTCTCTCTAAATTTGGCATTGCCTATGTCCCCATAAAGGTAGGGAAAGCTTAGACTCTAGCATACCAACTAATTAAAAATACATGGCTTCTCTAAAAGACAAAGATTTCAACTTCCCTGATGGTGATATCAACATGAACAACACCTAAATGACTACCAAATATAGTGCTACCAACACTTGGACAATGTTCTTTGATGGAATTTCAAACCAACACGATAATGGAATAGGTTTTGTTCTCATAAATCCAACATGAGAACAAATACCCATTTCTGGATGCATGCAATTCGACACCACCAATAATGACACCAAGTATGAAACTTGTATCCTCAACCTTCAAGCAACAAAAAATATGATGATTCAAAAGATGGATGTTATCATCATTTCCTTGATCACAGTGTTACAAATCAACCTTGAGTTGGAAATGAAGAAGGGACATCTTATTCCATGCCAATACTTCCTTTAAAAACAACTAAAGAGTTTGATGAGATCAAGTGCATTCAATACAAGGGAGATAAGGATACCTATGTTGATGCATTATCAACCCTAGATTGTGAGTAAATATTGGGGATGCAAATAACTGTTGGGTTTTGGAGGAGGCAGAGAAGCAGCGGAAACAAAAAAAAAAATTTCTCCCCAAACCCGGAACAAAAGGAATCGCGTCAACATCTATATAATAGGAAAGATGGTTTGTGAATCATACCTTGTCCCGAGGCTTGCTCGGCGACAATACCACGCGCCTTGCGCGGTCTTCACCTCTGGTCTTGGACGGTGTCTGTGCAGCTCCTGGTCGCACCAGGACTGACGACCCCTCCTCCTACCGGACTGTCGGATGACAGTTGTCCTCCTGAGCGGCAGTGTCCTCCCGCCTCTGAAGTAGTCCACACGGACCACCCGGAACTCCACTCTCCTTGTCCCACAAGGAAGTGGAAGGAGTCGCACCCTCCTGTTGGCGTACTAGTCGCCAACACACTCTCCTACTGTCAATTGCAACTGCAGTTGTCCTTCCCTTGCTGCACCTCCCTTTGCGGGAAGCACTTTCTCAGGCTCTCTCTCGGTTACCAAAACCAGAGAGAACGACAACTTTGTAGAGCAATCAACTTGCACTGAGTTGTATTATGAGAATCCCCCAATACCCCTATATATATAGGCGGGTCATGGGACAGGGTTCTCTGTGCCCGGCAATACGGGACTAAAGCAGGAGTAGAAGGGTTCGGGATTTTCCACAAAAAAAGCAACCATCTCGCAACCTGAAATGATCGGTTCATAACTGAACCGATCGGTTCGGCCATTGAGCCGATCGGTTGGACCTGAGCCGATCGTTTGGGACACTCCAATCGATCGGTTGGTGCCCTGAACCGATCGGTTCATAGTCATAATCCGGCTCAAAAAGACTTTCCTTGTTTCATTCCCAATTGGTATCAAATACCAATGTTATTCCCAATCGAATTGGGCAATTTGAAACCAAAGGAAAATTCTTGCCAACATGACTTTTCCCAACTGGTCGGTTGCACCAGTTGAGCCGATCGGTTCAACCCTTGAACCGGTCGTTTCAAGCTGGGCATGAGCCGATCGGCCTGGACACTCCAGCCGACCAGTTCAGCAACCTCAGCCGACCGGTTCATCACATGAACCGATCGGTTGGGAGCACAGGTTGGGCAAAATCAGTCAATTGCGATTTCAATCAATCTGATACTCCAATCAATGCGTCCAACACCTTGAACCATATGATATTGAGCCATCGACTGATTGAGTGTTTAATTGAACTACTAAACTCTTTTAGTAATCAATCTAAACATTGCTTTGTGGACAAAACTCCTCTTCCAGGTTAAATCCTATGTGTGTGACCCTACAGGTCCATTTCACGTTGGCAGTGAAAGTCCATAACACTTATGACTTCACAAGCAAAGAGTGGTGCCTAGTCACACATCATTGCTACCCAAGTGAAAGTAGAAAGTTGGAGAACAACTTTCATCCTACAATCCGTGAATGGTGTTACAGTGAATGTATAATTCCTTTGTCACTGATATCCAGAATGAACTCGAGGCATGGAACAGTCATCCTATCAATGTTCATTCATTTCCTTGATCTCAGAGTAGACCGAGTGAGATGTGTATGACATCAATATCACATATTGATTCACACATGCATGCGCATGCCTTTCTCAATCCTACTCATCAAGTGGCCAAGGATATCAAACTCCCTCAGGAGGGACAAATCCCATATCTATCACTCACCCCTCAAAAGCCCCATGTGTCAAAGCCACCCAATCATCACCTTTATAACAACCCATGTTTCAGGACTGCATTTGATGATGTCAAAGTGTACCCAACGACATGTGTTGAGTGTAGTGATTTCAGGTCTAAGAATCACACTCACCACCATCACTGTGAGAGCTGACTGTGACTACCAAGTCATGGTTCCATGTGTCACTCTCACGGTGGGTCTGTCTGGTACCTTGTTCTCTAACAAGTACCTATGTTCTTGGTTTGATATCACCATATCATGACTAATGAGATTCTGTCATCAACCAACACACAATCTAGTCTTTAGTGTTATTGATGTCTATGGTTATTTCCACAATAACAACCGACTAGGGACTAAACAAGAATGTATACTCTTAACATCCATATGATCTCATCGCTTAGATCATGAACCTAAAAGCATATGTCATTGAGTAAGACAATCTTTAGACATCTATCATGTTACACCATCATCTCAGAAATAGTTTAAACATATAGATTGGAAATTGCCTTTATTATTATTATTCAAATCAATAACAAAGTATCCCATTACAATCATCATATGACTTGCTCTATGGGCATACATACCAACAGACTCCCACTTGCACTTAGAGCCAGTCACCAAGGAAACGCAGTCCTTGTGACCTAGCATGACCATCATGCTTCTGCTGAGAAAGGGCCTTAGTCAGTGGATCATCTATGTTGTCTTCAGTTGGTACTTTGCAAATCTTCACATCTCCTCGCTGTACGATCTCTCGTATGAGATGGAAGCGCCGCAGTATGTGCTTGGACCGCTGATGTGATCTGGGCTCCTTAGCTTGTGCAATAGCTCCATTATTGTCACAATAAAGCTCAATTGCATCACAGCTACTGGGAACTACACCAAGTTCAGAAATGAACTTCCTGATCCACACAGCCTCCTTTGCTGCATGCGAAGCAGCAATATACTCAGCCTCTGTAGTAGAATCGGCAACTGTTTCTTGCTTGGAACTCTTCCAGCTCACAACTCCATTAGTAAGGCAAAACACAAATCCTGACTGCGATCTGTAATCATCTTTATCGGTTTGGAAGCTTGCATCGGTGTAACCCTTTACAACCAGCTCTTCCTCACCGCCGTATACAAGAAACTGATCCTTAGTCCTTCGCAAGTACTTGAGGATGTTCTTCACGGCTGTCCAGTGAGCATCCCCGGGATCTGACTAGTACCTGCTCGTCATGCTGAGAGCATATGAGACATCTGGGTGTGTGCACAATATAGCGTACATGATGGATCCGATGGCTGATGCATATGGGATCCCATTCATACGCTCCCTCTCTTCACAAGATTGGGGACATTGAGCTCTAGAGACGGTAACTCTGTGTAGCATAGGGATGTTTCCTCTCTTTGAGTTCTCCATGCTGAACCGCTTCAGCACCTTGTCAATGTACGTGCTCTGACTTAGTCTGAGAAGCCTTCTAGATCTATCTCTATAGATCTTAATTCCTAGAATATAGGATGCTTCTCCTAAGTCCTTCATTGAGAAAGTTTTCCCAAGCCAAGTCTTTACCTTCTCTAAGGCTAAGACATCATTCCCCATCAAAAGTATGTCATCCACATACAATATGAGGAATGTGGTCGAGCTCCCACTAACCTTCTTGTACACACAAGGTTCATCTTCATTTTGAATAAAGCCAAACACTTTGACTTCTTCATCAAATCGAAGATTCCAACTCCGAGATGCTTGCTTCAATCCATAGATTGACCTTTGCAGTTTACAGACTTTATTGGCATTCTTTGGATCTACAAAACCTTCAGGCTGTGTCATGTACACATCCTCATGAATATTCCCGTTAAGGAATGCGGTTTTAACATCCATCTGCCAAATCTCATAGTCATAATAAGCTGCAATAGCAAGCATGATCCTGATGGACTTAATCATGGCAACTGGAGAAAAGGTTTCGTCATAGTCAACACCTTGAATTTGTCGAAAACCCTTTGCAACCAATCTACCTTTATAAGTTTGCACATTGCCATCCATGTCGGTCTTTTTCTTGAAGACCCACTTGCACCCTATGGGTTTTACCCCTTCGGGTGGTTCCACCAAAGTCCATACTTTGTTGGAGTACATGGATTCCATTTCGGATCTCATGGCTTCTAGCCATTTCTCATAATCTGGTCCCTCCATAGACTCTACGTAGGTAGTTGGATCATCATCTATGATCAACTCTCCACCTTCCTGAGTTACAAGGTTTCCAAACCTCTCAGGTTCAAGGCAAGTCCTACTAGATCTACGAGGTCCTTGTGTCACTTGAGGAGAATGAGATTCCACAACACCTTGTGAATCTACATTTTCCTCTTGTACATCTATCGGTTCAATGTTTTCTTGTTGGGCTTTAACCTCTTCAATCTCTATATTCCTCCCACTGCTTCCTTTGGAAATAAATTCCTTCTCTAGGAACACAGCTGTCCTGGCAACAAACACTTTGTTGTCAGTAGGGTGGTATAAGTAATATCCCCTCGTTTCCTTGGGGTATCCAACAAAATAACATTTATCGGATTTGGGTCCAAGCTTATCAGAAAACGTTTTCTTGACGTAAGCTTCACAACCCCAAATCTTCAGAAAAGACAAATCGGGACGCTTCTCGTACCATATCTCATATGGTGTCTTTTGAACCGATTTAGATGGTACACGGTTAAGCATAAACGCGGCGGTTTCAAGAGCATGACCCCAGAAAGAAATTGGAAGATCAGCAAAACTCATCATTGATCGCACCATATCTAACAATGTGCGATTCCTTCTTTCAGACACACCATTATGCTGTGGTGTTCCAGGCAGAGTCCATTGTGATACAATACCACGGGCTCGCAGAAGGTCCTCAAACTCCTGGCTCAAGTATTCTCCACCTCGATCGGAACGAAGTGCCTTAATACTCTTGCCAAGCTGGTTCTGTACTTCATTCATGAAATCCTTGAACCTTTCAAGGGTTTCTGACTTATGTTTCATCAGGTACACATAGCCATACCTACTGAAATCATCAGTGAAGGTAATGAAGTACTGACACCCATTTCTGGCATTAGTTCTAAAAGGCCCACATACATCAGTATGTATGAGTCCTAATAGATCACTAGCTCTCTCACCTTTACCTGAAAAGGGAGTCTTGGTCATCTTGCCCAACAAACAAGATTCACATGTCTCTATTGATTCATAATCAAAAGAGTCTAGATAACCATCTTTATGGAGTCTAGAAATGCGCTTCTCATTTATGTGCCCTAGATGACAATGCCAGAGATATGTTTTGTTTGAGTCGTTGAGTTTTTGCCTTTTGGTGTTTACGTTGTATACACTTGTCTCCAAGTCTATCAAGTATAGACCATAAGACATAGGGGAACTGCCATAAAAGATCCCATCTTTAGAAATGGAACACTTTCCATTCTTAATAAGAAATTCAAATCCATCTTTGTCCAAACAAGAGACGGAAATGATATTCCTATTTATGGCAGGTACATAATAGCAGTTCTTCAACTCTATTATTAGCCCACTAGGTAGAGTTAACTCATAGGTTCCTACGGAACTGGCGGCAACTCTTGCCCCATTAGCAACACGTAGTTCAACCTCGCCTTTCCCCAAAGGCCTACTTCTCTTAAGATCCTTCACATTTGAACAAATGTGAGATCCGCATCCGGTATCAAGTACCCATGACGAAGAAGTAGTAAAGTTAATCTCTATTATGTATACACCAGAAGTAGAGATCTCTATCTCCGACTTCTTCTTCCATTGTTCCTTCCATCCTCTCCATGTAGAAGAAATTGGTTTGGCGAGAGAACACTTCTCTCCCTTACGTACTTTCTTCTTCACCAACGCATTAAGCGTACATAGAGTGGATTCTAAGGCTCCTGGTATATCTGGATTGTGCAGAACACTTCTCACAGTCCTCAACCAGTTATGGAATTTATTCTCAAATAATTTGCCCGTTTTAAAAGATGATTCTTTTGCCATTCTACAAGAGAAAATTTGCATTTGTCAAAACCTTTTTGATTTGATTTGAATAAAATTTGATGATAGTTAATTAGGCCTTTAATTAATTACCGCTCCCACTATTTTGACTCAAATTGATAGCCCTCACCATCAATTCGGAAGATTGCAGCATACAATCTTCTAGTGGGTCAAGATCCTGAAATCCTCTGAGCCATGGACCAGCTAGGGCTGTCACCCACAACTCAGATCTCTCAGGTAGGCAACTCTTGCCAATTGCATCATATGCAACTCTTGAAAGATGTCATATGCAACTCCTTGCAATGATCATCTCCATGCCTTAAGGCGCTAGATCCTATCTAGGTCACCTTGTTAAGTCCGACCCAAAGCCAACACGATGAACATGCACCCTGCTAGGGCAGACCCACACATTCATCCTTCACGCTTCCACGAGATAGACGGTGCACCACGCTAGGGCGTGCCCACACTTGGTCGATCAAGCTTTTCACGTGTGTCGCATTTGGAAGGCATCTAAAACTTAATATTTAATGAGGGATTTGGTTTTTATATACATATACATATCCAATTACCACAATATATAGTACGTATCATATACATGCTATATCCCACACAAAACATGCATAAACGATAAAAAGCAATGATTATGGCCATCCTATTTGTGATTCCTCGAGCCAAGAGGAATCACGGTCATCTAGGTCTACATCACATGCAACTTGTACAAGATGAAATCTGTGCCTTCCTTTCTGGGTTTGATCAGTTCATCTCCATGATTGATCGGCTCGCCATCAGGTAGGTTGTTCGGGTGCCACCAGCCGATCGACTGGCGCCTCCAGCCGATCGGTTCACCGATCATCGTGCATCTCCTTAGGTCAACCGATCATCGTGCATCTCCTCAGGTCGCCACATGCCCATCATGTTCCTCGAACCGGCTGTCTGGATCACCAACCGATCGGTTCACTCCTTGAACCGATCTTCTTCAGGTTGTCCGCCGTTCTTTGACATAACAGGAAATAAAATCTATCCTATTTACAATTGAATTGAGAAACCCTGAGTTACATTCGGGGAGAGAAAAGGTAGGAAAAGAATTCTCAAATTATTTCGAGTTACATCAGGAATATGAGAAAGGGAATCGGTGTGCAGACCGAGATGCAAGCAACCACACAAACAACCACACACAGATATAGGGGTTTATAGGCCATAACCATGCTACACATCCACCACAAAACTCGTTTAAGGGTGACGCGTATCGAGTGCATTAATATTACATATCATATATGTATATTAGGGATTTGTGGATTGGACATGTATAAAGCCGATATTCTTCACATCGCATGCAATAAATAAAGGCGACAAACCAAAATCGATCACATCGATAATCCTAAAATATAGAGAGGTTGACGTGGCTCTGATACCACTGTTGGGTTTTGGAGGAGGCAGAGAAGCAGCGGAAACAAAAAAAAATTTCTCCCCAAACCCGGAACAAAAGGAATCGTGTCAACATCTATATAATAGGAAAGATGGTTTGTGAATCATACCTTGTCCCGAGGCTTGCTCGGCGACAATACCACGCGCCTTGCGCGGTCTTCACCTCCGGTCTTGGACGGTGTCTGTGCAGCTCCTGGTCGCACCAGGACTGACGACCCCTCCTCCTACCGGACTGTCGGATGACAGTTGTCCTCCTGAGCGGCAGTGTCCTCCCGCCTCTGAAGTAGTCCACACAGACCACCCGGAACTCCACTCTCCTTGTCCCACAAGGAAGTGGAAGGAGTCGCACCCTCATATTGGCGTACTAGTCGCCAACACACTCTCCTGCTGTCAATTGCAACTGCAGTTGTCCTTCCCTTGCTGCACCTCCCTTTGCGGGAAGCACTTGCTCGGGCTCTCTCTCGGTTACCAAAACCAGAGAGAACGACAACTTTGTAGAGCAATCAACTTGCACTGAGTTGTATTCTGAGAAGCCCCCAATACCCCTATATATATAGGCGGGTCATGGGACAGGGTTCTCTGTGCCCGGCAATACGGGACTAAAACAGGAGTAGAAGGGTTCGGGATTTTCTACAAAAAAAGCATCCATCTCGCAACCTGAAATGATCGGTTCATAACTGAACCGATCGGTTCGGCCATTGAGCCGATCGCTTGGACCTGAGCCGATCATTTGGGACACTCCAACCGATCGGTTGGTGCCCTGAACCGATCGGTTCATAGTCCTAATCCGGCTCAAAAAGACTTTCCTTGTTTCGTTCCCAATTGGTATCAAATACCAATGTTATTCCCAATCGAATTGGGCAATTTGAAACCAAAGGAAAATTCTTGCCGACATGACTTTTCCCAACTGGTCGGTTGCACCAGTTGAGCCGATCGGTTCAACCCTTGAACCGGTCGTTTCAAGCTGGGCATGAGTCGATCGGCCTGGACACTCCAGCTGACCGGTTCAGCAACCTCAGCCGACCGGTTCATCACATGAACCGATCGGTTGGGAGCACAGGTTGGGAAAAATCAGTCAATTGCGATTTCAATCAATCCGATACTCCAATCAATGCGTCCAACACCTTGAACCATACGATATTGAGCCATCGACTGATTGAGTGTTTAATTGAACTACTAAACTCTTTTAGTAATCAATCTAAACATTGCTTTGTGGACAAAACTCCTCTTCCAGGTTAAATCCTATGTGTGTGACCCTGCAGGTCCATTTCACATTGGCAGTGAAAGTCCATAACACTTATGACTTCACAAGCAAAGAGCGGTGCCTAGTCACACATCATTGCTACCCAAGTGAAAGTAGAAAGTTGGAGAACAACTTTCATCCTACAATCCGTGAATGGTGTTACAGTGAATGTATAATTCCTTTGTCACTGATATCCAGAATGAACTCGAGGCATGGAACAGTCATCCTGTCAATGTTCATTCATTTCCTTGATCTCAGAGTAGACCGAGTGAGATGTGTATGACATCAATATCACATATTGATTCACACGTGCATGCGCATGCCTTTCTCAATCCTACTCATCAAGTGGCCAAGGATATCAAACTCCCTCAGGAGGGACAAATCCCATATCTATCACTCACCCCTCAAAAGCCCCATGTGTCAAAGCCACCCAATCATCACCTTTATAACAACCCATGTTTCAGGACTGCGTTTGATGATGTCAAAGTGTACCCAACGACATGTGTTGAGTGTAGTGATTTCAGGTCTAAGAATCACACTCACCACCATCACTGTGAGAGATGACTGTGACTACCAAGTCATGGTTCCATGTGTCACTCTCACGGTGGGTCTGTCCGGTACCTTGTTCTCTAACAAGTACCTATGTGCTTGGTTTGATATCACCATATCATGACTAATGAGATTCTGTCATCAACCAACACACAATCTAGTCTTTAGTGTTATTGATGTCTATGGTTATTTCCACAATAACAACCGACTAGGGACTAAACAAGAATGTATACTCTTAACATCCATATGATCTCATCGCTTAGGTCATGAACCTAAAAGCATATGTCATTGAGTAAGACAATCTTTAGACATCTATCATGTTACACCATCATCTCAGAAATAGTTTAAACATATAGATTGGAAATTGCCTTTATTATTATTATTCAAATCAATAACAAAGTATCCCATTACAATCATCATATGACTTGCTCTATGGGCATACATACCAACAATAACTTCAAAGTTGAGGACAAAATGCTATTGTGACCAACCAACTATGTGAAACTTGAACCAACCACTTTAACAAGCAAAGAAACCTAGTTTCATGACATGAAATGGTTTCTCAAAGGATATTCCTTCCACAAAGGTTCCTTGAGACATGACTAGAAAATGATAGTATGCATGGCGGTCAACTATGTACTAGGAGTAGGTATGTTACCCTGATGCTTTGCCAATGAGACATTTCTATGCTACCTTGAAAAAAAAAGAAACAAAAGATGTTATGCAAAAAGTCCATGAAGGCATCTATCGTAGTCACCTAGGTGGTGTTCCCTTCTCCAAATGAATTCAACTCCTTGGTTATTACTAGAGGAAGATGGAGTTAGACTGTATATGTCCACAAATACAAAGTTACTAGCCCTACGCTAACCACATTCACTTGCCTCCAACTCACTCTATACAACATATCTATGCCATGGTTATTAGTAGTTTTGGAAGTTCAAATGATCGTCAATATTCACACAAAGGCTTTCAACTCCTTTATATTAGTCACCACCTACTACTTCATCAAAGGGTATAAATGAGTTTATATCCATCAACTCTCCCTCACAAATCATCAAGTTGTTTTGCAATAATATCATCATTATGTATGGTATTTCCAATGGGTCATTTGTGACAGTAACACTAGTTCCATTTCTAATTAAGTATAAGAGTATTGAGATTATCTTGGCATCAATAACAACACAATTTTAACTTGTCGACCTAAAAAAGTGGAGAGATGAGAGCAAGCAACAACAATTTCATCAAGATACTCAAGAAGACTATTGAGCCCACATGAAACTAGCACAAACATCTACATATTTCTTTATGGGCATATAGGACGTCGATCCACACATTTGTGAGTGGGACTCCTTATTCTATTGTATATGGAACCAAAGCCATTATACTAATGGAAATCTAATTCCCTTCCTTGTGCATACTTAAATGAGTAGAAATCCCCAAAATACATTTGGTCGAAGATCATATACACAAACTCAACATGATCAAGGTATGAAGGCTCCAGCCTTACACCACATATTGTGCTACCAAGTGTGGATGGATCAATATTTTGCCAAAAAGGTACACCCTCACTGATTCCAAAAAGATGACCTTGTGCAACACATACCTCAAAACAAACATCTAAGATAAACTCAACCCAAAATGAGAAGGTCCATTCACTGTCCATGAAGTTCACAGTGGTTATATCATGTGACTATAATACCTAGATTGTGACATCCACTATTTTTTATGAAAGCCAATCATGTCAAGTTGTTTTACTTCCAATTACAAGGAAGCTACATGGAAATGTGCTCCTAATCAACATTGCAACCCCCCAATGAAGACAAGGACAATAATGGATCATACAAGAAGATCATGGTTACTCAACCATTAATTTGATACTAGGATGACACATTCCAACCATCATCCCCAACCCCGTTATTTCACAAATTAAGATCGATAAAAAATCATCCACTTCATTAGTCTAGTCCTAATCCATGTAACTGAACAAGGTTACACCAATACTCTTACTGGAAGATATTATCCTTTATGGGCATGAAGACGAATGTGATCCCTTTGATATTTCTCAAAAGGGTAATTATAATTCTACTCTACTTACTAGAATTCTACAACATTGTTTATGTGTAAATATAACCTTCATCTAATCAAGGTCAAGCTACCACCTCATCCACCACCAAAATGGTCTGAAGGAATGACAAGGTCTTACAACCTATGGCCTCTACACCAGTGTTGATAGGACCAATGCATCCACAAATTTGGAATTCTCTATCATAAGAAGTTCAAATCTAGGCATTCCCATGCATTTTGTGCACGTAGAACTTAGATTCCATCCTAAGGCTCTAAGAACCATTATCAATGAGGCATTTATTCAAGACAAAACACCTTGATAATATCAAACAAAATCATCATTTCAACACTACATCAACAACCAACAAGGAACCAAACTCAGCCCTAAGGTTGTAAGTACCAATGTTGAAGTTCTCAATCTAAATTATTCAAATATGGTGACATATACTCGTCACAAAGTGTCATGTCTAAAATAGAAATCCACATGGTCCTAGCCTACATGATAACCATTTCTAGATCTAGTAGGACATCAAGTCTTACTCTCTCCTCAAAGTTGAACACCCATCCTATTTGGGAAATATTGTCCTACCTACAACCACACCACATATCAGGGTCATGGGTTGTCATACTAGTTAGTTGATTAGATTCCTTCACTCACATCCAATACCTCCACCAAATTGCCATACTATAATGATCAATAATTATTCATCCTTAATTAGTTTCATTTTAGAGTATTTTGCACCTCAAGCTAGCATTTTATCAATTATTTAGTATATTGTAGGACTTTTACTTCCTTATATGATGCACATAATTTTGACAAAAATACTTGATTATTTATAGTACATTTAGACTCCTATTCCTTAGATGCCTTAATTAGATTTAAATAAGGATTTGCAGTTATTTTTACTATAGAAATCATGCCCACAGAGGTCAGAGCTAGTTATTCCAAGTCTATCAAAGGATCACCCCTCTATATTCCTATCAAGGCTCTTGCCTCCTTTCATTATCTCTCTCCCACACTTCTCCCTCTCTCCTAAAAATTCTCTCTTCCACAACTCTTTCTCTCATGTTTGAAATCATATAATGCATGGGATCACCGTCTAAGACTCTAGTAGAGTTTTATGAATGATGATTGGCCCCAAAGATCACCAATGGCCTCAATTATGCAATTTGTCCTCACTCAAACATAACCCAAGATAAACTTCCTAGTGTGTCACCCATCCTAGTACTAATCTAGACTGAGGATACTTAAACATATAGTACTTTTCGGTGGACTGTATAAAAGGAGGTGCATTGTTGTAATATGGGTAGTCCAGTCATTCCTTTCAAAATAAGTTATTTGAGGCCTCGAGTCCTGAGATGTTACAATATTCCCTACTTACACTCTTGACATCCTCATCAAGGCTAAAGTATATGGCCTAACAACATCATCCTCATTTCACTGTTGACCCAATGCACACCCAAATCCCATCTTTGACTATCACTGTAAGGGTGAATCCATCTTGCCTCAACATATTGCCCTTTCCTCATGCATTGACCGCATGTATAATACTACAATTCAACATGTCCATACGGTCCCACCTACTAGTGATGAACTAGCTCTAATACTATTTGTAACGACCCTCTCCCCTGTTATCCCCATTAAAGGTGTATGAGAGAAGCATGAGTCATTATCTAATATTCCCAAGATCAAGATTATAAGAAACAAATCATAACAATTAATTATTTCAAACAAAGAGGATTGTTTACAAGAATATGGAAACAAGTTCTCCTCTAGGGAATTAGATAATTTTTAGAAATTGTGAAGTGCTAATCTTTTTTAAAAGGAAAGTGTGATAATAAACTATGTATTACTCTATGTATCACCAACTTTATGACTCTATATTTATTCATGTGGTAGTCAATTTCTTGGTTCCTTAAATATGCATTTAACCTAAAATACCAACAAAAACACACGAGCAACATATTACTATGTTGTTTCCATGGGTGCAAGAAAAATGTGTGCAGTAATATTAACAACATATATGAAAATAGAAGATCAAATATTTCCAAGTAATGATGTTTTCATTTCTATCTTGTAGTTACAATCCATAATCATCCTATCTCATTAGGTGTACCGATCTGTAGTCCAACAATGGAATTTATAAAGATAATTCTAGCAACAATCGCATGGTGGTTGTCCCAACAATGGACTCTTATCGCCTTATCACATTGGTCTGTAGTCACTCTCTTAGTGATCATACCTTTTGCTTCAGAAGTGAATATTATCCTGAAATCACCTGATGAGATTTTTTGTTGGGTACAAATATTATTTAGAATATGAGAGTGATTCATATGGATCCTTATATATTCCAAGGATTAAATCAAATTGAGTAAGTTTCTTAATGAATAAACTTTGAATGAACTTTGTAAAATCTTTGAAAATAAATTACAACTACTCATAACTAACCCACATACCTTATTCAAGGAAAATATTATTTCCAATCAATCCAAGACTTAGTTCCAATCAAAACTCAATCTGAAAGTCAAAATTTCATATGAAGGTGTTATTAACTTTCTCAAAAGTCATTATCTAGGGTTTTGAGGTTAGGCATGTTCTCAAGTTTTAAGGGTTGGTTTTCTATTAGGTTAGGGTTGACAATTAAAGTGTGTTTCCATGGAATCATAATTCAGGGGTAGAAATCATAGTCATCATATTGAATCCAAAATTTCTTCATTCATATTATTAGACCAAATTTTCCTATTTAATATAAAGGGAAAATTACATTATTACTGAGGATATCATTTTTCAACCACATGATTCATCCTTATAATCAGGATGTGATAGATTCCCCAAATCATCTTTGGGTTTTTCTTTTAAGGATCTATATACATAGATAGTTAAACTTAAGTTATATGTCTCATAATAGTTTACATTTCCCTTAGTGTTTTCACATAAAGAGTTAATTATATTTGAATTATGATTTCAAAGGATGATACAAGACACTAGAGTTACTTATATGATCATATCTAGGTCACAGAGTCATAATATAGGGGCACGTAGTCATAATAATCAAGATTAGGGTATTAATCAAACTCAAAACATGAATATTAGATTAAATCTGTGAATTAAAATTGGAATGGACTCTGAAGATATTTTTATTGGATTCCTCATGTTTTCTAATCAATTTGAAATATGAATTTACACTTTTTGGAGTTTGTATGCATTTCTATGTATTAATAATTATCCATGTATTTTCTAGGAATTGGTGGAGAGAGATATATACTCTTTTAGGAAAGGAAAAACTAGGTTAATTGATCTTTGTTTGATTCACTAAGATTTGGATAGATAAGAACAAACTCTTCCACTAGAATCATCCATGAGAGATGGGGAGAGCCTATGATCTTAACTTTTGGATGATCTTGGGTTAGCATTTGACTAAAATCGTGCAATTAAGGCTCATCCTCCCTATTGACTATGGTCGTGGTGGTTGGACTCATTAGAGTAGGAGAATGAAATAAGAAGAGGGAGATGCATGCCTTGAAAATGAGCTGGTCATGCTTGTAGAGGTTCCCCAAAGTTATAGATGGCCAAAACATGTGCAGAGTTAAGATGAGGTGGGGTAACAAAGGTGGCAGAGGTCATGGTCAATAGAGTGGAGATCATTGAGTTTTAGAGGAGAGTGATGGCCATTTGGGGGTGGAACCATGGGGGAGAGGTCTATATGGAAGAAGAAGAAAAAACAATGGGGGTTCTTTTACAGGGTTTTATGTGTAGGTTTAGGGTTCATGATCAATGGTTAGATACAAGTGAGATGGAGAAATGACATGGTGTCATTTCTTTGCAACCAAGGCACTGAGAGGGTTCAACCCACCCATAAATGGGGTTAGGTTGATGAGAGGGAGAAGTTTCTAAGGTTTCCATTTATAAAGGGTAATAAAAAAGGAGGGAGAGATGCACTTGGGGAGAGAGATAGGTCTGTAGACCTTCCCTTTCTGTCAGGAGGTAATGGACAATACATGGAATATTGATCTATGATCATGCAATGTCCAAGCCGCGTGATAGGGTCAAGGGACTAGGTTTAATATCAACTAAATTCTAATGTTAAACTAAATGTAATGAATCAATTAAATACTTACCAACTTTTATCTTCTATAAAAATGAAAGCTTCAAAATGTATAAAAATTTCCTAGACTGGTAGAAGTTTCTAATTGACTTGAAATTAGAGTGAGTTTCTGTAGAAGTTTCTAATTGACTTGAAATTAGAGTGAGTTTCTTACTATATTTATATTAATATATAAATATATAAGAACATATTACTGAGTTGAATATTTTTCTCTCAACCTTTTAGTCACCAGTGAATAAAGTTACATTAAAAAATTTCCAATATATCACATGACCTCATAATGTTTTATAGTCTCGATTTTAACTCCTCATGTATTATTTATAATTAAAGAATCAAAAATGTCAGATAATTACTGGCTTTGAACCACACATTTCCCAAAGGATTAAAAGCAAATGTGAAACCAAAAGTATTTATTTAAAATATCATATTTAATATTTTTTTTCAATCCCAACTTATATAGAAAGGGAGGAAATTTCCAAGTTCTAACATCCTCGCCAGTTTATATGAACTTTGCCCACAAAGTTTTGCTCGATTAGCAAAAGATGTGATTGAGCCTTTTCCATGACAATTTTAGCATTCATGTGCTTTCATCCTCTCCATAATGTTTCTTATGAACCTTAACCACTTCTATTTATTTGTTTTGGAGTGCTTTTAACTATAGATCCTAGATCCTCATGAGTGGTCCTGGGGAAGTTAAACTACCTCAATGCTCTAAGGGTTTGGCATTCGTCATGTGTGCAGGATATCTTCACATAGTTCTTCAATTTGTACTTGTGGAACACATCATGCATCGGGCTATATTGAGGTTGCATGGAAAGACGATTAGCAATCTCACCAATACATTCCAAGATCATTGAATGGACCCACCTACATGGGACTTCAATCTCCATGAATTTTATGAAAGGCTTAGATGGTTTGGACATGATCCCCTATGGAGAAGTGTAAGTCCATGCACAAGCACAAGATTTTTATTGGTCATGGGCACTCCAAAATTCTAATTAAAGAATTTTCAAAGTGATGGGAAAAGTCTATTAGCATCACAAGTGCTAAATCATACATGATTCTGAACATGTCATGATTTTCAGTGCTAGATTAAGCCAAAACTAATGTATTTTTATATCAACAAGATATATCAAGTAAGGTCCTCAACATAAAACTTCATTTATACTGAGGGGATTTCATTTTTCAAGGCATCAGAAAATATCCCATACTTACCATTCCTTGAACTAATCAACCCCCCCCCCAGATTTTTGAGGATGAGCCCTATAGGCTCCAATCACTCAAGATTAACTTGATACTAAAAATATTACATGAATTCATTTCTCTAAGGTATGTAATACAAAGCATCAATTATGAATTTAGTCCAGTGATCATGTTTCATTTCATCCTTTTCTAGGGTCTTTGTCCCATCCTACACCCACATGAAGGGTCATACTATTCTTTATTTTTATATCCTAGTCTTCTCTAAGGTTTATGTTATCATTAGGACCTTTGTCTCCTTAAAAAGAACTCATCTATCATATAGGATAGTACCTTAGGATAGAGATATATATCTATTAGAGGAACAATTATCCCAATCCATGTATCTCCATTTACGAGGCTCATGACTTATTAGCCTTTGGGTCCTCTTCTCTAGGATATAACTAGATAAACCTTTATTTGTCCATAACCTAGTTCTCCTTCTTCCTAGGGAGCATGAGTTTTATGTTGGTCCTCTCATACCACATCACATATCTTACGCATATCATATGCATTGATATATGTTAAAAAGCACATGTATGGATTTGGAAAGACATACTACCACTTAGGCTAATCCCTCAAGATTATATCACATATGTTTTTCATTCATATAAGGTTACCCAACCCATCAAAGGGTTTAATATGTACTCCTGAGTCTAACAACATGGTTTAATATGTACTACTGAGTCTAACAACCCTATATTGAAAGGGCCAATTTTACATTCTTAGCATTTTTAAAGGTGGCCATATGTCTATGAAAATTAAGGTTGGGATCAAGACTATTATAGCTATGATCCTAAATTATTTTCATTTCATTATTTGACCACCTGATGATTATATATACATCTAGGTATTATGTATGCACATGAACTATCCTTTATCTATATCCAAAAGATGTTTATGTAATACCTCTACTATCATGATTATATCATTAATTTTGTCTCAAGATATTCATCACATATACTCTTTGGTGTATTAAATGTGGCTACCGAATCTCTTACACTAAGATAAACTGAATATTTTTCTACAATTCATATACAAGGTTCACCTGCCGACAAGGAGTGGCTCAAGTGGTCAAGCACGACGTCCCCTAACAAAGGGACCCGAGTTTGAATCCCAGTTGCCGCCTTGATTTACCACCATCCTGGGCGTTTGACCTGCACCACATACATGGGAAGGGGGGGATCTTTCTATCTTAATCCCAATGTTTACCTATTTTGTGTGTATAGATGGTGTGTTTAGAAACCATCTTATAATTCTAAAACTTGGTTCACCATATTAATGACCACTCCTTTAACGATGATATTTTTCTAACTCCAACAAATTATTAAATGTGATTAAACCAAGGTGAAAGTTATTTTCTCAGGGCCCTTGAGTTTGCTCACAACCTCCCTTAGGGTTTCATTTTATCCTTCTTTTTGACACTATACAGACTAACTTTAATTTTTCTCATGTATCATTGGCCTTATTCATTCTCTTATGGTCTTAAGGGGTATAGGCAATTATGAAGTGATCTACTCCTAACGCCTCAGTCATCATGTACTTATGGAGTGAAATTTTCTTCTGACCCCTTGGGTCTTCTGTACCTATATAACTTCCCTACCTAATCCTAGGGTTTACTTACGACTTCACCTTGCATAGGGTTATATGAGATGTTATAAGCTTTATTTGCATCCATCTTCCTTCATGCTTTATTTTGAGATAAGGATCTATTATATTGCCCGGGTTCCATGTCTCATTCACTCCTCCTAAACAAGGCATCCCTTAGCTCACATGCATTGTGGCATAGCTTCTTTTGACCTATTTGTAGAGTATATTTATTTGCTATTTTTTTCATCACTTGATTCACTTACATATGTTGATTTCTTGTTCAAAATACTAGAACATAACACTTTTTTGTATTTATATGGAGTTACATGCCTCATATATTATACCATCTTGTCAGAATGCATCTCATATTTTAGGCTTAGGTACTTATAAGGCATCAAAGTTATATTTTAAACCAATAACAATGTTGATCAATGATGCACCAGATAATTATCATTTTCACATGTTGTTTGTTATTGATTTCTATGCACGTATTGTTCATTTTCATATTCATTTGTGCATTATTTACTATCATTAGCTTGTGGTACTTAATTGCAACAAATAGATGTAATTTTAATGTTTCCAAATGATTTACTATATTTCAAGAGCTTATGTTTGGTTTTGTGGATTTTAGGTAAATTTACAAGAATCTGCACAGCTCGGTACTATCGACTTTTTTGTCGGTGGCACCGACACTTTTTCAGTTTGGGACATGTTGAAATTGAGAATATCGATAGTACCAACCCAGAAGTCGATACTACCGACAACATCGCAGGGATAAATCAGAATTTTGTGAGAAATCTCGGTACTATTGAATTTAGCTCAGTAGTAGTGAAAGACCCACAGGTAACCACAACTATCTAAGGTGTTAGTAGTACAGACACCTTGTCGGTATTACCCACATGGTGGGATTAGGCAGATCTAAAAATCAAGTTTAATCCGACCGTTGGCAATGAATGACACCTATATCACTTCTATGACTTTGGGGGATTCTGGCCAGACATACTTATCTTGTTCTATTCTGTTGGAGGGTAGCCAAGAGCAGGGAGAGGAGAAAGTAGAGAAGAAAGACATGTTCTGGGAGATTTGGGCACCTCTAGTGGACGTATTTGCAGCCAAAATGTAAAAACTCATCATGTTCATCAGAGGGGATCAATCAGACCATCTTCTTTTGGGGTTCTTTTAGTTCTCTAATATTTCCAACATTTTTCTTCTTCTCTCTCATGTATTTGACAATGAAAATCACACTGGGCTAAACTCATTGTTCCTTAGGACCCGAGAGTAGCCCGGTTATGCATTCTAACTAACTTTTATGCATTAATATATATATGTTTCTCTTAATTTCTAGACATAATTCTATGAAAGTATAACTAACTATCCATACTTGATCACCATAGATAGTTAATTAGATTGTTAATTGCTTCGAAAGAGGGATTAGGGGTTGGATAATCATAGAATTATATGTTTTATATCGCCCCTTGAGAAAGGAGGCTTACGAATGTGAAGAGATTACCCAGAGTTTTCAGTAAAGTACCTAACTAATAACACAACTGTTACGAGAGTGAGATTGATGTTAGATTAGGTAGTGAATTATGTCATGAGAGTGGGTAATGCTTACAATGGGTCTCTTTGTCTAGGGTTAAGAGAGATAATTATTAATATTAGGATGCTAATTGCACTGTTAACTGAGGTAAAATCGTAATCCTAAGGAATTCACTTCATTTGAGATCAAACAACCAATAATCTTAGATTTATTTCTTACATCTTAGTTAATTAAACCTTCAATCAAAGATTTTATCATACTAGCTAATTGCATTACAGTTAGTAGTAGTTTCTATATTAACGTTTCCCTAAGTTCAACATACGGGACTCTTATGACCATTACATTGATACATATACTTGAATTTAGCATGTAGTTTTCCCATATCAAGTTTTTGGCACGGTTGCTGAGGAAATGACAACTCAACACTATGAGTATTGTGATCGGCCACTCTAGGCTACAATTTACTTTATTTTATTTTATTTTATACCCTTTTATAATTTTTGAGCTAAATTCCAAATATTCATTTAATCACTATTACCGTGTTCTCACATTGTTTTCAAAAATTTTAGGTACTATTGCATGGTTTAGACAAGAGCAAATGATTATGGAGAGTCGATACCACAGAATGTTACTGGAGAGGGCATTCATCGCCGAGCATAGGAATATCATGACTCTGTAGGAGATCTCATTCCAACTTTACCACCAACTCTGACATCTCCACCAGAGGAACTAAAACCAGCTTCGATGGCTAACCCAGAAGAAGAGAAAACTATTTGGGAGAAGATCAAGGTGTCTTCCTCAAAAGATTAGCTAGGGCCAATCAAAAGACAAGCTATATATGTGGGCAACTACAAGATTGATCATGGGTTGGTGGCATTGGTCAAGTCACAGGTTTTTTATGGACATAATACTGAAGACCCAATGACACACATCGGCAATTTTGTGGAAAGTTTTGATATGGTAAAGATAGACAGAGTGTCGAATACTATGATATACCTAAATATATTTTCATTGTCATTGGCAGACAACACGAAATCATGGTTCTACAATCTTCCGTCTGGTCAATAGAAACATGGGAGGAGATGATAGACAGTTTCTTTGAGCATTACTTCCCACCTTAGAAGACTAACAAGCTATTCAGAAAAATATACAACTTTAAGCAGCAGGAACAAGAATCTTACTCTAAAGCATGATAGAGGTTCTATAATATATTGGGGAAGTTCCTCATCATGGGATCGATCTGTATGGTCGGGAAAAGATTTTTTTTATTATGGGATGCATCAAGGGGAAAGGACCACATTGGATAGTGCAGGAATATATTTCTTCATCAACAACAAGCCATCTAGGTGTCATGAGATCCTAAAGAATATGGCCAAAAACCAGTCATGGGGAGAAGAAAGAGAATACCCAACAACCCTTTAAAGTGTTGGAGAGTACAAGGTGATATCGACATTGAATGAGAAGTTTGTCTTGATTGCTAAGAAATTATGTGCCAGGGATGGAAGATCTTATGGAGGAGAGGAAGAAGAGTGAATGTTCGCACGACAACAAAATTATAGGAGTAATGACTATTCCTAGAGGAAGGATCCCAAATTTTCTTAGAAGGACCTCAATAATTTCCAGCATGACTCATTACAAGCACAACATTAAGAAAATGCACAATAGCATGAAAGGGACCCTAGCAAGATTGACCGTATTGGTATTGAGGACATGCTAGGTAAGTTGGTCAGCCAGAATGAACTGCTCATTGGCCAGACTTAGAGGGAACTATAGAATCAAGGAGCACATATTTGCAGTATAGAGATTCATATGGCTTAGATAGTAGCAGAAGTAGCTTCTTTGAAGAAACCTGGTCAGTAGGGGTTCCCAAGAAATACAGACATACCATCTGGAAATCAACAGGTTAAGGTGGTGTTTCTTCACAATGGCAAGAAAGTTATTAATGACAAACATATTGTCCTAGAAGCAAAGGATGCCACAGGTGACACATGGCCGGAAGTAACTGTCGATACAACTGAGCTAGACACTGCAGTAGAGCACAAGACAATTGAGGATGAAATTCATGAGATAGAGGAGACAAGAAAGGAGTCGTATGTCCCACCTCATAAGAGAAAGTTGGTGACTTTAGTGCCCTTCCCAAACAACTTAAAGGCAAACAAAGTGGACCGACAATTTTAGGAGAATATCTGACTCTAATGTAGTGGTATTGAAGGAGCAGTTTAATGCATTTATCTTGGGAACTTTTCCACCAAAAAGGTAAGATTCGGGCTGCTTCAACATATCATGTTACATTGGGAAGACAAGGTTTGGGGAATTTTTATGCGATTTCGGGGCAAGCATCAATTTGATGACCTTGACTATCTTCAAGAAATTGGGTTTGAAAGAATCTAGAAGGAGAAATATGACCATACAACTAGCAGAAAACTCAGTGGTCAGTCTATATGGCATTTGTGAGGATGTACTTGTTAAGGTGGATAGATTTGTATTTCCAGCAGATTTTGTGGTAATGGAGATGCAAGATGACCGTGGAAATGAACTACTATTGGGGAGGCCATTCCAAAATACAACAGACATGATCTTGGAGATGGGAAGAGGAATATTGACTCTGGGGATCAAAGAAGACCGTTTTAAAATCATTATGCTGGAGTCTGCACATATGACTGAGGAGAGGGCATAATTTCATATGCTACAATAGGTCCAATGAAAGATGTCTTTATTTCCTAGGAGGCCATTTCTAGATATGGCTTATGTGATGACACAAGTCCACAAAAGGCACGCTGGCCGTTGACATCTTAGAGAACACAAAGGAGATTTCATTGACAAAGGCAGTTCAATATCCTGATGATGAAGAGGAGGAGTATTGCCCAACAACAATTGACGAGGCGGCCTCTTCCACTCTAATGCAAGCATATATACAATTGCCTTTGGAGGCATGTCTCATGAATATGATGGATGACTGCATTCGATCTTGTTCTTTGGAGGAGTGTATCTTGTTTCTTAAGGAATTACCATGCTACTACACCAGGCACTTTGAGGATCTAGGGCCACCTCCTCCACCATTGATTCCATCTCTCTAGAGCCCTCCAGATTTAGAGTTGAAGCCACTGCCGCCACACTTGAAGTACATTTTCTTGGTAGTATATGAGAAGCTTCTGATCATCATCTCAGCCTCATTGAGCATTTGGGAAGAGGAGAAACTCCTTGTTGTTTTGAAAAACCACCCCGTAACATTTGGATGGTCTGTAGCAGACATAAAGGGGATCTCCCATAGTTTCTATCAGTACAAGATTAGACTAGAAGAAGGAGCCAAATTGGTAGTTCAACCTCAATAGCGACTCAACCCCATCATGACTGGGTAGTAAAGAAGGAGATAGTAAAACTTTTATTTGTAGGTATAATATATGCTATCTCTGACTCTAACTAGGTTAGTCCAACCTAGGTGGTTCCTAAGAAAGGCGTGATAACAGTCACAACTAATTCAAATGAAAGATCATTTCCAACTTCCCTTTATCAATCAGATTCTTGAGCGGCTCGCCGTCCGCTCTCACTTTTGTCTTCTCAACAGTTATTCTAGATACAACCAAATTTCTATTGAGCCACAAGACCAAGAGAAGTCCACCTTCACTTGTCCTTATGACATTTTTGCATATTTTCAGATGCCTTTCAATCTTTGCAATGCACCGACTACCTTTCAGTGATGCATGCTCACCATTTTTTCTGATATGGTAGAACAATATCTGGAGGTATTCATAGATTATTTTTTGACATATGGGGAATCGTTTGATGATTGCCTTGACAATCTAGATAAAGTTTTGCAAAGATGCGAGGACACTCACCTAGTTTTGAACTGGGAAAATGGCACATGATGCTAAGTGAGGGAATTGTTTTGGGACACAAGGTGCCCAATAAGGGAATGGAGGTTGACCCAGTAAGAATATAAGTTATCTCCAAGATACCTCCACCTTCATTGGTGAAGGGAGTGAGGATCTTTTTAGGACATGCTTGATTTTACTAATGGTTTATCAAAGATTTTTCAAAAATCACCAAGTTGTTCTCTGAGTTGTTGGAAAAGGAGGCTGATTTTAATTTCAACAAGTGGAGTTTGAAGGAATTTGAGGTGCTGACGGAGAAATTGGTCTCCGCACCTATTGTTCAGGCTCATTAGAGCCAACCCTTTGAGCTGATGTGTGACACATCAGATTACACAGTAGGGGTTGTTCTATGACAACACTGAGGCAAGGTTCCCACTGTCATCTATATGTGTCTAAGACCCTAAATGATGCCCAATTAAATTACACAACCACTGAAAAGGAGTTGTTGGTGGTAGATTTTGTGTTTGAGAAATTTTGTCAATATTTGATAGGGGCTAGGGTCATTGTTTGGATAGATCATGTAGCCATTAAATATTTACTTCAAAAGAAAGATACCAAGCCTAGGTTAATTAGATGGATATTGTTACTACATGAATTTTATTGAAATTAAAGATAAAGTAGACATTGAGAATGTAGTAGCATATCACTTTTCTATGCTTTAAAGGGTGGATGAAAAAGATATAGATATACCCATTGTGAAAGAATTCCCAGATGACCAACTCTTTGCCATGAAAAGCAAAGATATGTCGTTCGCAAATATAGTGAACTACTTAGCATGTGGAGAGATTCTAGAGGATTGGGGATATAAGGAGAAGAAGAAATTCTTCCATTCTTTGAGTTTTCACATTTTGGATGACCCCATATTGCTCTAGCAATGTAGAGATGGTATATTAAAGGAAATGTGTGCCCGATTGTGATTTTGAGAGTATTCTGACACACTGTCACTCCTTACCTACTGGGGGTAACCATACTAGTTCTACGACTACGACTAAGGTCTTAGAAAGTGGATTTTATTGGCCAGTGCTTTTTAAGGACACATATAACTTTGTTCTTCATTGCGATGCAAGTCAACGTGCAGGTAATATATCAAAGAGACACAAAATCTATTAAATGTTTTTCAAGAAATTGAGGTGTTTGATTTATGGGGAGTTGATTTCATGGACCCTTTAATGTCATCTAATTTGAATTTATACATATTTCTTGCCATTGACTATGTGTCTAAGTGGGTGGACGCAATTCCAACTCACACCAATGATGCCCAAGTCATATGAAGGTATGTGAAAGATCACATCTTCTGTAGGTTTGGGGTGCCCATGTTAATAATTAGTGATGGTGGATCTCACTTAACCAATAGGAAATTTGGTGAACTTTTGAGCTAATATGAAGTGAGACATAGGGTACGTACTCCATATCACCCCCAAACCCAAGGTCACATTGAGGTGTCTAATAGAGAGATCAAGAAAATCTTAGAAAAGACAAGTCTCAACAAATAGGACTAATTAGAACATGTGCTTAATGATGATTTGTGGGCATATAAGACAGCCTATAAGACACCTATAGGAACCACTCCTTTAAGGTTGGTTTATGGGAGAGCTTTTCACTTACCCATGGAGTTAGATCATAAGGCTAAATGGGCCCCGAGAAAATTAAACTACAATTTGGATGATGTAGGGAGAAAAAGGATGTTAGAATTGAATGAGTAGATGAGCTTAGGTTTGATGCCTATGAAAGCTTAATGATCTACAATGAGAGAACCAAAAAGATCCATGATCGCCACATCTTACATATGGACTTCACTCTGGGAAAAAAAGCTGCTTATGTTCAATTCTAGGTTGAAATTACACCCTGGTAAATTGAGGTCTAGATGGAGTGGGCCTTTTGAGGTGGTTAAATCTTTCCCACATGGTGTAGTAGTGATAAGAAATGGGTCTGAGCCATTCCTTGTTAATGGCCAGTGGCTTAAACATTATTTTGGGGGAGATGTGGTTAGTAAGTAAGAGGAGTTGAAACTCATTGAGTAATACCTGGTTTATGGGTAATACTAGGTTTATGGGTAATGCTAGTAATGCAAATAACGGATAAAAGACAGTTTATGGGTAATACTAGGTTTCCATAAGACCATCTATTAACCTTGATCTTCATATGCTCATTTGTAGAATTCACATTTGGCATATACTACTACTACCACTATTGATGTAGGACCACCACCCTTCTCACCTATGCCTAAGAAGTGCTACCTCTTTCCATCTACAAAATAATGACGATTATTAAAAGAACGCACATATGTTATACAACATGAATGGACATATGTTGCACATATGAGGTTGACAAGTAGAAGAACATGTAATCATTCTTTAATCCTCCTGTGAAGTGAAAAAATTAGACATGCAAACCTTCTATAGTAAAATTATGAGGCTAGCACATAGATAAGCGATCATTCATTCTGTAGGCATTCTATGAATCAAAAGTTAGATGTAATGGACATACATTCTATGAGGCCAACACAAACAAGAGCATATAGACATTTTTTAGGCCTGCTACAAAGAATACAAACTAAAAAATGATGAATTTTCCATTAGGCTAACATATCAAAGAACATCCTGAAGTTGTTTAGGTCAATTACAAAGAAAAACAAAATATGAATGGATGAAAGTTCTATAGACAAATTTAGTGCACACAAGAATGAGAGTATGCCCGTTATGAATCCAAGGAAATGTTGAGAGTAGACATTGTACATCAAATGGAAAAATTGAAAGAATATGTATAGAAGGACAAACAAAAGTTCTAAATAATGATCAAAATTTACAAAAGACAATAAATAAGACAAATGGCGGACATTTCTACAAAGAAATTCTACAAAAAAATCTATTTTCATCTATATTTTGTAAAAGAATTCAAGAATGAATATAGAAGAGACCATACCTCTGTTGCATGGTGCAAGAAAATGATTAAACAAATTTGGAAGAAAACTTAGCTTCACCTATAAGAATTTTGAAACTCTTCACCAACTCTGCACCAAAGCATGGGAATGCCCTAGAAGTTTTGAAATACCTTATAGGCATCATGGAAGAATTCACAAATCTTACACACAATCTTAAGCTCACTTAAATTTTAAGTGGCTTGTGTTTCTATTCCAATGGGAGATGTAGTTTTTTTATAGGGTGGGTATGTTTCTATCCACGTGCCTTATGTGTTGTGCCATGTAGAATTGCCTCACCCCAAGTCCTAACCCTAGTGCCTCTGCACTTGGGTCTTGGGTGTGGGATGGGTGCATTCTGAGTTGGGATTTGTCCACTAGGTTGGGTCAAGAAGCCCTGCACGTGCCCTACCTGACTGGGCCACATTTCTAGGCCCAAAATGCTCTTTTTATTCTATCCCTCTTTTGGGGCATTTCATGTCCATTTGGCATAGAAAAGCCAAGATATGTACTAAATCTCTACATCTAGCTTCTTGTCCCTCGTTCTAAAATCAAATAGGCCTCGTTGAGATGAGAAAATTAATTTAAAACCATATCTCATATTCAACTTACTTAAACACTTGTTTAAGTAAGAAATTCCCTTAATCCATTAAAGCCTTTGTACAAAAAGCACGAAAAACCAAGTCTTATTATAATAGTTGCATGTGATAGATCCTTACTCGTGTAAACATTATAAAATATTGAGTTCAATTATATTCCCTTCATGAGTAAGATCATACCCAAACACTATAGTGTCATTAAACTGGCACATATACAACAAATAATGACTATATGTCAGTCTTAAGATTTTATCTCTCAACACTGGTATATTCACCAACCATGCCTCAAACCTTGTCTTAAGAGGGTCAAACTACTACCATTGATTTTTTGGGTGCACCCAATTTGGTTTCAAAACAAGATAAATTCATGGCAATTGTCAATCAAGATGATGAACACATCAAGTATATGCACACAAACTTCAAAACCTGAACATGTTTGGTAATTAATTATGGGTGTAATCATAGGCATGAAAATATAACTAAGAATTGATAAAAACCATCTTGGAGTGTGATAAAGAAATTCAAACATCCTAGATAAGTGAACTTCCAGAAGGATGTCTGAATGCATTGAGATGGTTTATATGATACTCAACAAATACAACTAAAAATAAGAATTTTGATTAGATTAGTGATCAATTATCAAGATGAGATGTGGTAATGTAATAATCAACAACCACTATATGAATTAAAAAAAGTGATCCCCGTCTCTCACTATTAGAGGTCATAATCATGCAATTCAGACATCAAGCTTTTGTAGTTCAAAGGTTGTCAATTGGAATAAATATCCAATCCATGGATGTTCCTTTGTAGTATACCTTGATTTGATGTTGGAACCAAAACCCCAACCTAAGACATGTTCATAACCTGGTCCCATAACCCATAATGAGTTGTCTAGCTCAAACCAATGCACTACACTCCAAACTCACACCCTTTTTTATTGCTGATCACATCCAAGATTGTCTGCCACTTCAGCTTGATTGGGTTTTTATAGACACTGAGGTTAGGTGGGCTGTATATCATGAGAACACCCTTTTTGGGGAGTTAGACCTCTCAAAATAGTTCATGGCTCATTTTTCAAAATATTCAAATCTCAAAAAATGAGGTGTCCACTTAATACGTCCCCCACATTCCCAAGTCCTCCATGCCAGTTGGACATGACTGAGAGAGGTGAAATTTCTAAAAATCCTCTAGAAGGCAGCCTCCACATGCGCCCCTACCACTCCCATGTCTTTCTTTTCTTTATGGTAGGTTAATCAAAACCCAAACCCTGTCCTTGTCCCTGTGCAGCCCTCAATCCCTATAATGGATTTCATTCAGGAGGAACAAGGCCCCTAGGCAATGATTTCAATTAGTAATTGTTTACAACTAGACTAGCCCTTATCGAGAAAGTGAGAGCCTCTTCTCATGAGGTAAAGCTAGGACTCCATGTCCTTCACTAGAAAGCTTAGGAAACAACCATTTCTTTTGGAGAGGAAGAGAAAAAAAATGATTTTTCTTGACCACCTACAACATTTAAGACAAGGTACAATTGTCTAGCCACAATCTTTACCTCTCTCCTCCCTCCACCTTCGAATCCAAAAATATGAGCATCCAAAAATGACGATCTTACATATAATGGCATGAAATAACCCTTTTGTTGGTTTCTTTATTATGTTCATATATGCCCCTTTCATGAGTTAAATCTCATTTTTATCTTGTTGGAATTGGTAGTACTGAGTTTGGGCATTGTGGAGTTTCTTAACACGTTCCCCATGCGTAACTTGATGCCTTACACTAGTCTTTGATTTACCCTATATAACTTATCAACCTGATGTTCAAAGCAATCTTCATGGTACTCGTTTTCTTCATAAATATGGCAACAACTCCATTTTTTAATCTACCAATTGCCAATGTCCCACATTTTGCTTTATGAAATATAGTAGAACCACACCAAGAAAAGTTATAAAATAGGTTATTTCTATACTTGAAATATCATTTGTTATAACCAAAACCACGCACATCACATTATTGTATGAATTGGTATTTTTATGATAGAAATAGTGAAAACACTACTTTATGGAAACTCCTTGGCTTGGGCTACCTTGGGAGATTAAAAATTTCCAATCATATTATACTAAAGAATCTACAAAATGTGAAGATTGGTATTATTTTCTATTAGGCTGCAATGTATGTGTCATTTCCGCCCAATTCTGTCATGACACAACTATCACCTTAGGACATTTGGTCTTAAATTAAGCTACTAGTGTCCATTTATTTTGCATAAAATGCTACAAATTTTGAAGCATACTCTATTTAATATACTTCAAGCATTTTAATATGAGAAAGGGAAATGTATGCATTTAACCTTGAATCCATACTTACATTCTTCTCATATTCCATAACTAGGTCACCGTACACAACTAATTATTAAATGATTTGTCTTTTATGCAGAAACATATTATTTTTAATGGACCTATATCAAAGTAATTTTTCTTGAAAAATTCCTTGTCTGTCCTTGCTTTGGAGCTTGAAAATTGGCAATCATATTCTATTAACAAACCTCAACAATGTGAAGGTTGGTATTATTTTTTTACAACTTAATGTGCATGCCATTTTTTTCACTTATGTCATGACATGCTTATCATATTAAGACGTTTTGGCTTCCATTTATTACTAGTTACCATTTGTCATGGACAAGATGTTAGAAAATAACATGGATGAGAAAGGGAAAGGTGTGTATTTACTTTCAAATTCATATCTTCATTGTAGAATCTCTTCTGGTTATGTCTATGTTGTGGGGACAACACCATGCAATTAAATTTCTAGCATGCTTGAAGTTAATCATCAATTGTGGGATTCCACCTATAATTGTCCACTTATTAGATATTTTGTGTAAATGACTTTTTTATTTTGTCGATGCATGCCTAATTTCTATTTTTAATTTTTCTTATTTATTAACCCCATTCACATAAAACTACTACGATTCAATTGACAATAGTTGGCTGCTTACATTGAACAATACAATCATAATGCATTACCCTGGTTAGTACACATATTTCTATTATCCTTGGTTACTTATATTCAACACCACATACATGCATCATGATTAACCACGATGATATCAGGCCTAGTGGCGATGCATTTATGAACTAAACATTATGTGGATGCATTCATGGATCAAAATGATGATGCCTATCTAATTTCCATTTTTTAATGTTCTCATATACTCATTCCATTACCATAGAGCTCATGTAGTTCATTCATGTGGTTTGTTTTAATCACTCTAAGATTTTAGACCTATATGTCTCCTGACGCATGCTTGCGACTCATTTCAATAAGTCTTTACTCTTAGGCCTAGTGTTGATCCATTCATGGATTACATAGAATGATATGGAAGTTCTTGTGTGCAGGCATTCATGGAGCGGTCTAATTTAAATTTTTATTAACTCATTTATTCATTCTATTCACATAGAGCCGTTGCACTTCACTGTATGATCTATTTTAATCACTCCATACTTTTAGGCCTAGTGCAAATACATCTGGGAATCTAACTATATTTATATCAATCAAAATTTGAGCTAATTGTTGTTATCCCATCATTCAATAGTTATGATACATGTTGGTTTAGCTATGTGATAACCATATTATCATTGATTGAGGCGATTGTAATGCTCAGGCCATATTATTATTGTTGACGATCAAAATTGGATGTAAGACCCAAGCCGTGCCCTGCATATATTTGCTTACAAATTCCAAAATTTAGTTTCAATATTTCTACATGCGTACTATACTAGTATATACATTTCATATCATCCCAGCTCCTAGCTTGCATCTTAAATTCAAATTGCATAACAAATTTCAAATTCATATAGCTATTTAATATTAAATTAAAAGGCTTGGGTCAATTTGGCAGTGTCACATCACATGTTGGGATTAATGTGCTTCAAAACTAAACATAATATTATCAGCAGGCGACTCTTTCGCTTCGGAATCATGTGGAAGTTAGCATGTTGCTATTTAGGCCCACACTACTGTAGTTGATATTGTAACTTCTGATTGATTAATTTAATAACTGATCTGACGGTCCTAACAGCTCCGTTGTAGTCTAGTTGGTCAGGATACTCGGCTCTCACCCGAGAGACCCGGGTTCAAGTCCCGGCAACGGAATTTGTTTTTAAAATTATGTTCTTTGCTTGCGCATTAGTCACTAAACTTACAATTATTGCTCTAGAGACTTATAGCAAGTCCTGTATCTGTGCTGCTAAGCTTGCGTTCAATATAATATTAATTGTTTCGGTGGACATCAGTATTAACCAACAACGCTACTTGTTTTTAAAATTGAGTTATTTGCTTGCGCATTAATCAGTAAACTTACAATAATTGCTATGGAAACTTATCGCAAGTCCTGTATCTGTGCTGCTGAGCTTGCGTTCAATATTAATATTAATTGTTTCCGTGGACATCAGTATTAACCAACAACGGAATTTGTTTCTAAAATTGTGTTATCTGCTTGCGGATTAGTCACTAAATTTATAATTATTGCTCTGGAAACTTATAGCTATCCGTGCTCCTGATCTTCCGTTCAATATTAATATTAATTGTTTACGTGGAGATCAGTATTAACCAACAACATATTCACGACCTAACCACGAAAAACTTACAACTCAAGACATCTGGACTCCTGAGTCTGACACTCATATGCTACCGTATAGTACATGAATATTATCTCACGCGTGTGGCCGTATTTCGTTCTGCTGAAAGCAATTAGTGAACCAACTTTTCTCTGTTGTAGTGTTTCCCTGTACAACTATATTTGCTGTTGACGGACAGCTGGCCACATTTTTACTTCCTCATTACATCCATGCATTTTAGTGGAGATTCAGCCCATCACCCAGTCCGAAAGTGGACAAGTTTTTTTTTTATAGAAGTTCATATATATAAATATAAAATTTGCACAGAAACCACATGTAAATTGATAATCCAGAATTGTGAACTCGCCTAAACATCACCAGAGGTGTGCTAAAGTGAGTCGAAAGTAAAGCATAGGATGAAAAATACAATTATTGTGATGGGAGAGGCACCCCACATACAATAGACCTCTTAGATAGATGAAATGACAGAAACACAATAAAACACAGACTACAAACCACTATCATCAGTCAAAATATCTTGAATGGTGAATTTTCTTCCTCCACTACAACCATCTCCAAAGGTGTTGTTGTTAACTTTAATATCTTTATTCATCTCCATGTGAATTTGTGGACCTACAATGCAAAAAAAAGTTTGTATGTATGTTCAATCTCTGCATGATCCTGAGAACATTGTTTCTATGGTTGTTGTATTTTTTTATTTCTTTTCATCCATTTATTTCATATGATAGCAGGATATAAGGGTTTTGTATATATTTTGTGGTTGTTTAAGTTTCTGATATGTAGTGAAGTTGTTTAGATTGATGCATGTGTTTTGTATAGGATAAAATAAATAATTTCTGATAAGAGTAGTGATGGGGCAAAGGATAAAAAGATGAGTGGTTGTTTCTTCGTTTATGACACATATGGCATGGAGATGGTCCCTGAAAGTCACACTTCTTAAGATTGTTATCGATTAAGATTTTGTTGTGCTTGATGAGCCAAAGGATGATTTTAACTTTGAGTGGTCCTGTAAAATGCTAGATTTTGGTTGTGAGAATGGTGTGACCCTTTTAAGTGAGAAAGAGATAGACCTTGTGTGGTTTGTATATGTTTCCCAAAGACCAAGTGATATGATTAGTCGTGTTGGTTTTCAACTGGTGTAGGATGTCTCTGATGGTTTTCAATGGTAAGTGGCTTGTAAGAGTTTGTGTACGTCTATTATTTCTACGTCTATGAAGGAGTAACATGACTTTGGCATTGTTTAAGGTAGACAATCTTTGTGGTTTTAGAATTTTTTATTTAATTGCAACAACCCATTTTCAAATTAACTATCTAATTAATATTTACTTGGATGATTGTATGCTTAACTAGATTGATCATTACTTAAGTTTGATTAATGATGATAGTATATTTGTGATTGTTTAAAGCTAATGGGAAACTCTAAATATGTTTTTATTTCAAATAATTATGGTTTGAGAATTGAAAACCTTAATTGGCTAAAATTAGGGTTTGTGTAGCATATGAATACAAAACTTGATAATTATAGTGGTTCACTAAATAATTTTGGTATTCTATATACAACTTTGATTTAGTTAAAATTTGGATATTATTTAAGTAGCTTAATTATTATTATTCCTGCAAACTATCAAAATTTTTGGATAATTTTTTGACCCATTTGTTGACCAAGTTTCCCTAGGAAAAACTCAACGACCATGCATTCAGACTAAAATATAATAGTTTGGTATTTGAATTTTATCTTTTTATTGGTAAATCCAACTGAGTAGAAATTTTAACTGTTGTTGGAATACTCCATTTTAGATATTGTGTTAAATTTTCATAATATATGACATTGATCCATAGAGGGGTGTCGGTCAAGTTTTCCCAGGATAAACTCAACCGGCCATGTGTTTAGACTGAAATACAATAATCTACTATTTGATTTTTATTTATTTATTGGTAACTCTCATTGATTGAAAATTTTGACTGAATCTCTAGAATGTTATTTGAGAAAAGGTGCTAATTTTTCATCATTTATGGAGTACGTTTATCTTATTAAGTAAATGATCTTCAATTGACAAAAAATTCTATTGAAATAAAGGAAAGTGTAAAGTTGGGTTGATTTGCAATTGACCCAATCACCTTAATTTAACTATGTGAGTAACCAAGCACCCAAGGATCTCTCGTATTTCATGATCCATTGTATAGAAACAAAATCCTAGAGAGAGGGAGAGTTACGGTATGAGAAGAGAAAGTGGTGGAATTGATGATCTAGGGTTTCACCATCTGAGAAATAATGAAATCAAGTAAGTTTAGCTTCTTTGCATAGTATTGCATGGTGAATGTTCTATCACATGCCAAGATTCCATCCATCCTCTTATTTGATTCAAAATGATAGCAAATCTCTCTCTTTTCTCACTCTTTCTCTCCTATTCTCCATTTCTAGGGTTTCTGGGTTGAGAGGAAGAAGAAATGGACTCAATAGCTAAAACCTTGGTGGATTTCTAGCAATTCAGAGTTTGATCTATGTTTTTAATCTACTTGTCACCTTAGGTGAGTGTTTATCTCCCTCTTAAGCTCTGTATTCATGTTGAAAGCCTAATTCTATCTAGCTGAAATAATTAGAAACCTTGCTTGTATCTGTATTTTGATTTGGAAAGATAGGAGGGAATCAAATTCTATTGATTTTGATTATTCCTCATTGAATTGAACTTGATTAGTTCCTAATATATTGATTAACGTTCTATGGAAAATTCTATGGATAGTGGACTATACTATTTCATGTAAAGATTGCCTAAAAATCAGTCCCATTCCCGATATGATTGGGTACATACCAGCAATGTATGTCGTAGACAATCACATGCCTCTCTAGAAAGAAATATCAACTGACCATGCATGTAGTACCACACAAGGTACTCCATATATATCACCTAACCCCAGATCAACTCCAAGATGTCTGAGGAATTCCAAGACCAGGATGAATCAATCTAGGAAAAGGTTCAAAGGGGATATTTCATGCACCCTCCCATTGACTAGCATGCACTCTCCCATTTACAAGATACTCTTGGAAAGAAACTCAAGTGGGATCATGAAAGCGTCCACAGGCAACACTTCAAAGTAGGCCACACACAACATAGTCTCCTCACCATGTTGAAACCTGGAGAAGATCACAAATTGAACCTGGGAAATAGCAGACATATCTGAAGTCAGCCAATATACATACATATAAGATCATAATGTACAAAAGTACTATGCATATCTCAGCTAAAGTCATTGTCTCTAGTTCATCTCTTCACTTCTTATATGACACCTGGCTACTACCCCAACCCTAGTAATGATAAGTAGGAAGGGAAGCATGCAAATAACCCTCTCGACTTATTAGACTAACATGTCTATTAAGCCAGAAGTGCTCAAGGCCCCACAATTGCAAAAAGAAAGATTAAACATATAAGTCCATTCATATATTTCATGTTGAAATATAAGACAATGGGTAAATACATACAACAAGCAAGTCCACGAAGCTGCTATAACTCTTCATAGCCCTAAACATTTAATTCACGAAGAACTCACGTACACGACACCTACTCCAAGTCATCAACAGGCGGGCATACATGCCTCCACCCTAGTCAAAAGAAGGAATTGCATCCAAGTCAAGAAGGAAGAAGAACCAACCAATCAACCCCTATTTCCCACATTGTTACCAAAAAGGTAGCCACTGATCAACACAAAGAGAAATACCCCAATCCTCATGGCATCATACAAAGGATCACTGACACCTCACCTCTCACCCTTGTGAAAGGAAGTCACACACAACCAAATGAATTAGAATTCATATCTAGAAGCATACCTATGTCATTAGGGTTCATATCTAATACCCAAAAAGGCAATAAAACCCCCACTCTTGTCTATATGGAAAAGTATGGATGGGAATATCTAAAAACCTAACCCATTGATCCCACAAAATCACTACGGGTTGTGGCCAACTCGCCAAAGGTGAATTCAAAAGCACTAGGCTCCAAGTGGAAGTGCTCAATTAGAGCAATATGAAAATACCTATCAACTATCCCACAATGAAAAATGCTTCCAAAGTTGTTCCCCTTGAGTAAGTCCACCTCCTTAGTGATTGTACTAACATACAACTTTCCTAGCTCATTCCAACAGGTCCTTATATACACATTCACCAACTCAAGACCCTAAAAGGCAGAGCAAAAAATAGTGAATTCAAAAACCTTCACCGCAAAGAAAAGCCTAGTTCAAGCTTCAGAAATGAATGGAAATAATAGGAGAAAGAGTTTTGAAGTCATACCTCATGGCCTGCTAATGACCTATGTGATGCATATTTATATACTATATGTCAAGATGAGCCATAAATTTGTAAACTAGCAGTATCTCTCCCACAATCCTACCCGAACCATCGTGACGCCTGCCCAGAGTCAACGTATATTAGAATTTTCATATTCATTTATGGATCAAGAAACTAAAGAAAACATTATATATCATGGGTATTTATTGGTGTCAAAATCATCACTCACATGTTGTTCATCCATTATAGGATCCACTTGAGTAATGTCAACCTCCTCACACTATTGTATGCAAATTCACAACCAAAATAACATTAACTTCTTTAAACAACTTGAATTATCTCAATTTAACACTAGATGATCACAACAACACGAAAACATAAAAAATGGTAGTATCACAAATCAAAATGCACGTTTAGTTATCTTCAATTTCCAAACTGTGAAGAACATCAGAAAGCCAGAATTTAGTTTTTTCCACCGAGGGACAAATGGCCAAACTAAAGCTTAAAGATTAAGGCTATACCTCTATGGAGATAATGAATCCAAAAAAATCCTAAAAGTATGACCAAAAGAGGAGATTTGAAGGTTCTCCACTGTGGAGAAACATTGCTCGACACACTACTAGTAATCCTTCATGTAATGCCTTGATTTAGTGGGTCGAGTTAGTGGGAGAATGACACAAAGTCAAACTTTTCCTCTCTCCTCGTTGCCTTTGTTTTCCCGGAGCTCCTCCTTGAGAGTGGGTGAAATGAGAGAGATGCTTGGACACACCATAAGTGGTCTTGGGCTATGACACAGCGATGTATGTTGTGTTGAAGGACAAAAAAGGATTTTCACATATTGGATGGGTGTGGATAAAGAAGCTAATCCTGCTACATCATTGTTCGGATGTAGTAAAAAATATGCAAGGGTTACCACGTCATGGGCGGGTGTGGGTAAAGAAGCTAGTCCTACTGTATCATTGCCCAGATGTAGTGAAAAATGTGCAAGGGCTACATTTTCAACAAAGGTAGGTAAAGAAGCAAGTTCAACAAAAAAGGATTAGAGTTGGATCTTGGAATATTCGCTCTTTGATAGGGAAATCTTTAGAGATAGTGGATACCATGATGAGAAGAAAAGTCAATATTGCTTGCTTGTAGGAAACTAAGTGGACATGGGAACGTTGTATACATGTATTGATAAATATAGAAATGGTGTAGGTATTATTGTTGATAAGATGTTAAAGGATGATGTTGTCAAGATCACAAGGATGTGTGATAGAATCATAGCTATCAAAGTTGTTCTTGGGGGAAAGATTTTTAACATTATTAGTGCTTATGCCCCTCAAGTTGGCCTTAGCGAGGAGGCTCAAAAGGATTTATGAGATGACATGGATGAATTGATGCATGGAATACCTACATATGAGAAAATTATTATTGGGAGTGATTTAATTAGCCATACGGGGAGTAGAATTGCTGGATATGAGAGTATTCATGGTGGTTTTGGATATGGTAGTAGAAACGACAAAGGAGAGAGGATATTAGACTTAGTAGTTGCATATTATATGATTTTGGCAAGCAACCATTTCAAGAAAAGAGAATCTCATAAGATTACTTTCAAAAATGGGCACAATTGTAGACAAATTGATTATCTTCTTATGAGGTGAGTGGATCATAAACTATGCAAGGATGGTAAAGTGATTCTTGGTGAAGAACTCATGACCCAACATAGGTTGGTGTTTTGGATATTGACATGAAGATCAATAAAAGTAAGCATAACAGAAACCAAGATAGCAAGATCAAGTGGTGGAATCCTAAAGGAGAAAAGAAATAGACTTTTCATGATAAACTCATCAAGGAGGGAACTTGGAACTTGGAGTCTAATGTTAATACTATGTGGCATAACATGAGCTCCTGCATAACAAAAATTTCCAAAGAGGTTTAGGGGGGTCCAAAGGTTGTGGGCCTCCACAGAAAGAGACTTGGTGGTGGAATAATGAAGTACAAAAGGCTACTAAATTGAAAAGGGAGATCTATAGGAGCTTGCCCAAATCTCAAGATGATGCAGCATTCTAGAGATACAACCAAGAAAAGAAAGAATCTAGAAAGGTTGTTCAAGAGGCAAGGTCTAGATACTTTGATGATATTTATAAGAAGTTTTACACAAGAGAAGGGGAAAAAGATATATATAAAATGGCTCATATAAGAGAAAGGAAAGGAAGAGACTTGAGTCAAGTAAAATGTATTAAGAATGAAGATGGTAGAGTGTTGGTGAAGGACGATGATATCAAGAACCAATGGAGAAATTACTTCCATGAGCTTTTAAATGGAGATTTAATGACTCATGTGACATGAATATAAGAGATATCATTTACACATGACGAATTTCACTATTTGAGGTCAAGAATGCTTTAAAAAATATGAAAATGAAAAATGCATGCATATCTGATGAGATTCCCATTGATTTATGGAAGAGTATGGGGGATGAAGGATTTATGTGGTTAATAAATTTCTTTAACAAGATCATGAAGACCAAGAGGTTTCCAGATCAGTGGAGAAATAATATTGTAGTCCCCAGCTACAAGTACAAAGGTGATATTTAGAGCTACACAAACTACATAGGTATCAGGTTGATGAGTCACACAATGAAGCTTTGGAAGAGGATTATTAAGTAGAGGATAAGATCTATAATGTAGATATCAAACTACCAATTTGGTTTCATGCCTTGAAGATCAGCGACAAATGCTATATTTCTAATAAGGAGGCGTATGGAGAGGTATAGAGAAATCTGAAGAGATCTTTGTATGGTTTTTATTGATTTGGAAAAGGTTTAAGATCGAGTACCCAAGGAGGTTTCGTGGATGGTTTTAAAGAAAAATAGGACAATTCAATACATTGACTTGATTAAAGACATGTATGATAGCTCTATTGCAAGTGTAAAGACTCATGGAGGAGAAACACTAACTTTTCCTATCACAATTAGGGTACTCCAAGGATCCACACTCAACCCATATATGTTTGTTATTGTTATGGATGAGTTGATAAAGAATTTTTAGGATGATATTCCTTGGTGTATGTTATTTGTTGATGATATTGTATTGATTGATGAAACTAAAGATGGATTGAATGATAATGTTAAACTTTGGAGAAAGGCATTGGAATCAAATGGATTGATGATTAGTAGTAGCAAAACTAAGTATGTGCATTGCAATTTCAGACAATCTCGTAGTGTGAAAGGTGGAGCCAAGTTGGACAGAGTAAACATACCAAAATTTGATAAGTTCCATTACTTGGGTTCTATTATTCAAATATATGGAGATGTCCAAAATGACATTTGTCACAGGATCAATGCAAGATGGTTGAAATGGAGGATTTCAACTGGAGTATTATGTGATTGGAAGATCTCTCTTAGATTAAAAAACAAGTTTTATAGAACTACTATACTGCTAACAATGCTCTATGGGAGTGAATGTTGGGCTATGAAGAAATAAGCTCTCAACAAGATGAATGTGACTGAAATGTGTATGCTGAGATGGATGTGTGGGAAGACAAGAAAAGATAGCTTGAAAAAGGATTATATTAGGAATAAAGTGGGGGTGGTGAGCATTGAGGACAAGTTGCACGAGGGCCGACTCAGATGGTATGGAGCTATGCAGTGTAGAAGAACTAATGGGCATATACAAAATAATGCTATTAAGTCAGGCACAATTAATAGAAGAAGTGGAAGGCCTAAATTAACATTGGAAGAGCTTATAAAGAGAGATTTTGAATCTCTACATCTCAACCAGAATATGACCTAGGATACAGCAGAATGGAAACAATGAATCCATGTAGTCGACCCCAACATAGTTGGTACTGAGGCTTAGATGATGATGCCCTAAGCTATGAACTTATACTAGACATATTTTTATTTTTATATCTTTTTGATGGTCTTGGGATATGACCTTATATTAGAATGATTTCGGTTTCCAAATTTTTTAACAATCTCAAATCATGACCTAAATCTAGACCAATTTGACTCTTATCCCTCATTTGTTCTGACAGTCTTGGACTATGACCTAAAACTACATGAAACCATTACTCACATTTCATAACCATTTCATGATCTCAAATCATGATGCAAAAACCAAATATGGGTATATCATTACTCTAGGTGAAGGAATGATTGGTCAAATATGGGTATAACATGCTAGAGGCTACCCTTGTTCAGGAGAAACTATTTGTGCCCTATCTTATTTTCTTGAAAGACCATTTTATTAATTTATTTTAGAAGGAAAACATATCACCTATGTTGTTCACCCTTCACAAGATCTGTCAGAACATCTTTGATGAGTCCAACCTTTTTGGCCTTTTACGACCAAAAATGGGAGCTAAATGTGGCTCAAATCTATAGTTCTCAATCTTATCTCAAACCTTTCCTTGAGAGGGGAAAACTGTTGACACCCCATTTTTTCTCACTTAACAAAAATTCATGATTAATGTTAATTCTCTAGATCCATTCTTTTCAACCTTTTCTTCTCCATATTTTCCTACATTGATACTTTTCTACGTTTATAGATATTTCCCCAAATTTTTATACAAATTTAATGACCTCATTTTCACCCATTTTATCTAGTTGAAGACTTTCCATACATAAAATTTTCAATTCCAAACTGAAGTGGAATTTGCCATCAATTCCACTTTTATAAGCCCATTTCATACATTCTCCTGTAGAATAATCCTAAATAAAATATTTCCTTTTCCCTGTGGATATTCAATTGACTTTTCCTAATGAATCTAAGGGATAATCACAATCATCTCATCATTTAATACTTTGTTTAAAAATTGTGTTTTCAATGATTTTTTTCTAGAGAATTCCAAATATAACTAGAAAATCGAAAAACATGTTGTATCTCATCCGACCGCCCTAAAGATCAGAAAAAATCTACTGATGACACATGGCAGATCACCTCGATCCATGTGAAACACATGCATGGTGAATTGTCATGATGCACCACCAATTCCAATAGTTTTTGTCTAGAATCCCGAACCCCAATTACATCCTATAATACCCCCATGCCCACTGTATTTTGGGCCTCTTTTGAACCTCCTAAATCCATATGATCGACTACGCCCCCCCCCCTTACTTTTACACATTACTCATGATTAGAGGATGCTTCCTCCAACACCACCTTCCTTTGAACATCATTAATCCGCACAAAGAAAATTAGGTCATACTCCTAAGTTCTGATTTAATCTGCTTCTATTAACTATTTTAATTGCTTATAACTATTTATATCTACTAAAATACTGGAATGATCAATGTACATATCTTCTTTCATCCAATCACTAGAAAAATTATACCTTATTCTTAACTTATATCTTCTTACCGTCCTCTAATGCTTCCTACGCACCAGCTCTAATTACATGTGAATGGTCTAAAAAATGGGAGGCCCTGAGGCAGTAATGCCCCCAACTTACCTAAACATTAGGACCTTAAGGGCTATGATGAGAAGACAACTGACATCTCCAAGATCATCCTCAAATGTGTTTCATCACTTTATAATTTTTTGGTTATTAATCAACCTGAAACAACCACCTTTACCGAAAACCTCAGAAACTGTTCACCGGGTGGGATGGGGTGTTAATCCATTCTTACTATAATAAGATTTCCATATCTGAATTTCCAATAATGTTTTCTTTTCCCATCTACCCAATTTGATGTTAGATTTACATTTCACCATGTAATTTATAACTATTTACCTTATTTTTCCCCTCATTTTCCATATAAAATGTGGTGGCAACTTCAACATATTTGTCTTATTTTCCATGCGACTTCCAAATTAATTTTCACTACCAAGGATATATGGTATACATGTATTTTTTGGGTAGGGTCCAACATCATCAACACCAATGACACCTTGAAAACTTGATAAAAAAACCTTGATAAACCTCAGGAACTTAAAAACAACTATAATAACACCAATGGAAATGGGTCTCCCCATCACCTCTACACTTGGATCAACCTTAGCGTAAGACACTCCACCTTGTTTAAGTTCCTATGAGGGTTGTTCCCAAGTATAACACAGTTACATACAACTCTTTATTTGAAGAGATATGGAAAACTATCTGCTTGAACAATTCTCTACTTAGATAGAAGTAGAAAAACTATTTCAAGCTTAATCATTGAAATCTTAACTAATTTTAAACTTATTAAAATATATATAATTGTCATTAAAGATTTTAGTTGTTCAAATACTTTTCCTTTAATTACAATAGCCTACTATTGTAGTTTTAGTGATTCACAATAGGTTTTTAGGGTTGGGCACACTCTACCACATACTTTCTTAAGTCCCATTTCATGTGACAATTTTCAATTTTGATGCACATACTTATTAGTATTTATCATTTTGTGTGAATAGTGAAATTTTGAAGCAACTTTCTATTATGCCATCTAGAATTTTGTGAGAATTTTCCTATGCATCTCACCTTGTCACATAATAGACCCCCCATATTGGTTTTAGAACTCACATGATAACACCCAAATTTAGGTGTTTATGATAAGTATTTTCCTATAGTTTTGTGCCATTATAGCCTTAATATGCCCAAAATAACTCTTAACACTTTACTTTTTGTAATTTATATTTTTTTGAAGATATAGTTACTCAAATAGCCAATTGGAGACATATAGGCATTGAAATGAAGATGTCATTGATCCCCCAGATTCTACCCAATGAATTCATTTTAATTCCCCTGAATTCAGTCAAATTCATCTCCTCCTTTTTATAACAGTATAAATTGGTGCTCCATTGGCCCTTTTTCATCGAGAGACAACTGAAGAACCATCTTACTATGGTGTCTTCTAATGGCACCAATCAAAGGATGACCCCAGAGGTCCCTCTCCCAATGATGCCTTCCAATGCACCCTTCATTTGATGGATCATCTTTCGATGGTCCATTTTGTATGATACAAATGAAGGCCAAGAAACCATCGAAAGGAGTGTTTCCATGACCGCCTTATGAAGAAACAAATTTGGTAGAATTTAACTGAATTTGGTCAAATTCATATCACCCAGATGTGATCTTCTTTTCCTTGTAATACCACTAGATGTATGCCTTCTGATGGTTTGTTTATGGTCCAGCTTCCAATGGCCATCTCTTAAAGGTCTCTTCTGATGGTGCCTTTCAAAGGTCCCTACTAATGGCACACCTTCTGATGTATGTCTTCCAATAGTGTATTTTAATTGGGTGTCTTCCAATGGTCCATTCCACTCCATTCCCACAAACAGAAGGAACAAATTCAGCTAAATTCAACTGAATTCAATCAAATTCACTTTTCTCAAAAAACAACTAGAAACACGCCTTATCATGGTCCATTCCCACAAACCAAAGGAGAAAATTCAATGATATTCACTCAAATTCAGTCGAATTCATTTCCCACTCACATATATGTACCACCTAGGAATATCCTCCTTAGGTACCTAGCCAAGGTTTCTATTCTAGCTTTCTCAAAGTGCCTTCTGTAGCTCTAACCTTTGGTTCCCAGAGCTCCATCCTTGATTTCTAAGGCCTAAGAGGGATGAAGAGCTCATCTTAAGCCCATCCATTCAGTTTTCCTCCATACACCTACGTCTTCCATCATCTTCCACCTCCATAACCCACCTTCACCCATTTTCACCATCATTCAGCCACATCCTAACCATATCTAGCACCTTCCACTTTCGTATATCCATACAAGCTATTGTTGGGGCGGTATCAAGGAGAAAGGAGGCCAAGGAGTCCAAATGATCAAGGAGGATGACCCCAAAGACGAGATGCATCCCATCCAAAATCTAAGGAGTGAGAGCCACCTCTCCTCCATTGGCTAAATCTCTTCTTCTACCTCTTTCTTCTAATGTTCTCTGTTGTTGAGGTACAAACAATGTATTTTTATCTTTGTTTGGTGCCAACTATACTTGTACATAGCTAGTTGATCTCCATCTTGTCTACATATCTTGTTTGGGCATGCTTATGTACTTCTACTCTTAGAAAGTAGTTTTCTTCCACATCTAGCATGTTTTCTACTCTATATTCTCATTTTGGTTATGATTGTTGGTTTGACTAATCTCTTTCTTACCTGAACCTCTATATTTATCAAGATCAATAGATTTTCTATAGAAATGGATAGAGGAGGTAGTTTGGATCACAATCTAAGAGGAGGATGTCCAAGGGAGGATTTGTTTAAAACCCAAGTCGGAGACATTCGACTCAAAACTTTAAATTTGACCACATCGAGGTGAAGTTAACTGCATTCACCAGAATGTGTCTGAATTCATCTGCATGCGACCAAATTCATGGTCTATTCTATGTGTAGGTTCTCTATTGTTCCTAATGTCTTTGAATATTATAGACCTAAGAGAATATTCGGAATATTCAGGGGTGTTGACCCATTTTCCTCAAGAGAGGTTTCATATCACTGATGGGATTTTAGTCACTTTATACGAGAGCGAGTGGGATGACCCCCATAGGAGCAGCTACCACGATGCACACTATGTTTGAATGTTATTCACTTACTTGGGTGTTCGAGGATTGTCTATGCCCAAGAATGGGTGCATAGACTGCCTAACTTGTGGTTACATAGTGATGAACTCATTGTCTTGATTTGACAAAGTCTTTTTTTTACTTTATTTGTTTTGTTTGTCCCTTTTTGCTAGGCTTGTTCTAGTTCCTTGCATGTATCAAGTCTAAATTTTGATTAACTAACTAAGAACCAGATCTTAGGCATATAAGTGTTCCCATGTCCTTTTGGTTGACTCCATATATCAATTTCTACCATGTATTGAGTTGTAGACAACCTAAAGGCATCAAGTTATAAATTTAAAGTTTGATCCTTCTAAACCTGCCTCCATTTTTTATGTGCGATCTAGGACAATAAACTTTTTGCACCATTGTCGGAGATTTGATTTTTCCATTTTTACACGCCCAAAATTTTTGTTATGATAGCATAATCATGTATATATACACATAGTCTTCTTTTGTGTTGCAAATACTTGTTCATACATACTAAAATAGTTTTCTTTTTATTATACTTTTTCAGCCACGGACCTTGCTTCAGCAAGACAAGTTATCCTATCCACCTATCCAACTGAATTTTTCCCAGCCTGGACTATCGAAAAATAATTAAATTTGTGCACTCCGACTATCTGAGATATATTTCCCCCAGCATCTTCACATGTAGACACTCCAAGAACAGAGAGTGTTGATCAGCCCTCGACCTCTGCTTCATCGTGGAATCAAGAATTGATCAGAGCAGTGGCATTAGAAAGAGAAAGTGCTAAAGCACTTATGTCGGCCTTGGCATCTCATCTCTAAGACCAAACTAATCCGCTTCAGGAGCTACACGAAAGACATGATCATCACCTCCAAGTATCCACCAAAATATCAACCCATAATAGAAATATTCTTCAAGCTACTGAACAAGGTTTTATTCAAGTGCAATAACTTGATACAACAGAGTTCCAACAATAGTGCATGGTAGAATCGGAAAACCTTGAAAGAATTTCTACCCAAGTCCATTAACTTCATGATGAGAACATTGTACGTGGAAGGATACAACCTCATAAATTTTGTAATAACCACAATTGCAAGTACCAATGTTCAATGTTGAAGACTTCACTCATCAAAACTAATCCATTGAGCCTGACATGGAACTAATATCACCATCCTATTTGGGATGCCAACAAGACTCACCTGGATTCATCTATGAAGACTCCTCTAACCAAGGAAGCCATTTGTTCCATATAGATGAGTCCATTGATCAACTAATGGAGGAGACATAGCATGTGCATGAACGATTTGATGATGATGACTTTTATCCTCAGGGCATCCAAGAAGCCTCACAACTTGAGGGTCAATTGAGCAGCTTGACTCAACCTTTATTCCAAACTAAAGTGATACCTCTCACATTAAGACTTGTCACTTTTTTCAAACAACATGCCTGCTATGGTCTAGAATAATTTGTTTTAGGAGGAGGATGATGAAAATCTAAATCGGGGAAGCAATATATTGACGATGACAAACTGGAGCCATATGAGTTGACATTTTGTCACTATCCCCTTATAAGGCTTGATGGATATCAAAGGAGAAAGATGGGCGACCTACTATAACATGGTTGCTAAACATGAATGTACCCTAGACCCCATAGAATGTGACAAGCTTAGGGTGGTAATACCACAAATATATTCACTTGGGGTACTTCTTGTTTAGAATATGTTTGGATGACTCGGATTGGCAATGAAGATTTTTCTGAGCATTCAACCCGAAGTTCATAGGTGGAGAGAGAAGAGAGGATCTCTCTAGAAAACTTATAGTCTCTTCCTTCCATCTCATCATGTCTTGACATCCCAAGGCCTATTCATTCAGATCCATACCTTGAGGTGGTACCTTGAGGATGCTCTATCGAGTAATTTTTTACAGTGCATTCAAATCAATTCCAACACATGGATGACTTCACTAAGTCACAAGATTTTTTCCTCTACTTCAGACTCAAAAGGGCCCATATCTCCACCTATTCTACTCCTACACAACGGATCCATTCTTCAAGATACATGTGAAACTGGTCCCAAAACTTAGGATTTAAGATCCCAATGTCGGTATCGTGGGACAACACCCGCTTTCACTTACTCCATTCTTTTCTCTTTTTGTTAAAATAAATTCTATTTTTAATGTTCTTGCTTAGATAGTTTCTTTGTTGTTTCTATTTAAATATATCCTTGCATACTTGCGTCAATCTAGGATTTTAATAAATTTCTTTCCCGTGCATCCATGTTTTCCTTCCCTACTATCCCAAGTTTAAGGCTTGATCTAGGACAAGAAAACTTTAAGCTTGGTGTTGTTGGGATATTCACCCTTCTATCTCTTCATTTTTTCAAGCATGTTTACTTCCTACCTTTAGTATAAAATTTTTAGCATTTTAGAACTTTTCAACTGCTCTCCTAGCTTTAGTTCTTTGTAAGACTTTGTTGCTTAATTTGTAGCTTTGCATTAAAGGTTGATTGGTTTGAATACAATAGTTAAATGCTTTTCAACCAGGATTATAAATTTGAATGGAGAGAACAAAAACATGAGTATGAATAAAAATATGAGCGATTCTTTTCTCTTTTAGTAGAGTTTAGGATAGCATAGTGGGTGTACAACTACACTCAAGAACACGGGTATGCTGTGACTGGTAGTACCATCTTGAAGGCTAATTAAAGAGTATTTAGGAGTCCTTATGATACTTATAACATCATCCCAATAACAAGGTTGGTTTAAGAGCTATATGAGGAACTTGTCTCACTTTTTTTGGCCAACTGGATCAGACACCAACAAGTGTTTCTTGTTACATGGACCAACCTAAAATAGATCAGGATCCTCAAAATTCATTAGAGTACTCTTCTTTTATTGCTTCTTAGAACTCAAATAAGTGAGATGCATGTTGTTCCTAATTGGTCTACATGAATACATGATGACGATTCATTACCCACCTTCATTAGCCGCCTAATACCTATGTGACAATGCATTGACGTTCAATTATTTGGTTTAAACCCTCATGGTTAATTTTGGATTATGGTGAATTCATTTAAACAAGCTTGGATGTTTTGATCTTACTTAAGTAGGGTTTTATCAAATGGTGGGGTTTGTTTTGAGAATAACACGGATTGGGAGATTTGTTGTTTTAAACTATTTTTATTAACCTTAGCATGTATCACCAAGCTTAACTTGAAAGTTATCTTCTTATTCTTTGAGCACAATCTTGCTTGAGGACAAGCAAAGTGTAAGCTTAGAGTGGTTGATAGCACCCAAATTTAAGCCTTTAAGCTATATACTTATCAATAGAAACATGCCATTATATCCTTAATATGCCCAAAATAACTATTTTTACTTTGATTTTTGTAAATTATATCATTTTGAAGATATAGTTGCTCAAATAGCCAATTTTGGGACTTGTAGGCACCAAGATGAAAATGTAATTGATTGTAACATCCCAGGATTTGAGGCCTCGGATAACATGATCTTAAAAGGAATGATTGGACTACCCATATCACCAAGGTGCACCTCCTTTTCCGGGAGCCCATCACTAAAGAACTCTGTAGTTAAGCGTACTCAGCTTGGAGTAGTACTAGGATGGGTGACCAGTCGGGAAGTTGATCCTGGCTTGCGCGTCAGTGTGGACAAAGTGCGCAGTTAAGGCTAGTGGTGGTCTGTGGGGCCAGTCGTCAATCCTGAAACTCTACTAGAGCCTTGGGCAGTGGGCCCGGGTGTTACATTGATCCTCCACAATTTTCTTGACAAATTCAGTCAAATTCCCTTGAATTAATTTGTTTGAATTCATCCCTTCCTTTTTGCACCAATACACATCAACGCCCCATCAACTCTTTATCTTCAGGAGACAACTGAAGGAACATCTTCCAATGGTGTTTTCTGATGGCACCAATGGAAGGATAGCCCCAAAGGTTCCTCTCCTAATGGAGCATTCATCTGATGGATTGTCTTCTGATGGTTCATTTTGAAGGTCACAAACAAAGGCCAACATACCATCCAAAGGAGTGCCTCCAAAACTTCCTTCCAAAGAAACACATTCGGTCAAATTTAACTAAATTTGGTCGAATTCATTCCCACCCACCTCTAGTCTTCTTTTCCTCAGAAGATAATTGGACGTCCGCCTTCTGATGGTCCACCTTCTGATGATGCCTTCAAAAGGTCCCTACCGATGACGCACCTTATGATGGTCGTGTTCCAATGGTTTCTTCTGAAGGCGCATCTTACAATGGTAAATTCCACTCCATTCCCACAAATTGAAGGAACTAATTTGATCGAATTCAACAAAATTTAGCTGAATTCATTTTTCTCAGAAAATAATTGGGCATCTACCTTTTGATCGTCCATTCCATTCCATTTTCAGAAATTGAAAGACCAAATTTGATCGCATTCACTCAAATTTGGTTGAATTCATTTTACACTCACATATACATACCACATACCACTATAAATACCCCCTTGGCTACCTAGCCTAGGGTTCCATTCTAGTTTTCTCAGAGTGCCTTGTGCAACTCCAACCTTTAGTTTGTAGAGCTCCATCCTTGAGATGCAAGGGTTGAGAGGGCTGAAGAGCTCATCCTACACCCATCCCTTTGGTTTGACTCCATCAACCATTGTTTTCCATCGTCTTCCACCTCCACCAGCCACCTTCCACCCATTTCCACCACAATTCAACCCCATTCTAACAATTTCCAACACTGCCCACCTCCATACATCCATCCAAGTTGATATTGGGGGAGGGAATCTAAGAGAGAGGAGACCAAGGAGTTCAGATGATCAAGGAGGATTACCCCAAAAATGAGATCCAAACTATCCAGAGGCTAAGGAGCGAGAGACACCTCTCCTCTACGGGCTAAATCTCTTCTTCTACCTCTTTCTTCTATTGTTCTCTTTTGTTTCAATACAAAAATGTATTTCCATCTTTCTTCAGTGTCAACTATGTTTGCCCATGTCTAGCTGAGCTCCTTCTTGGCTATGTAGCCCATTTGGACATGTTTATGTACTTTTACTCTTAGAAAGCAATTTTCTTCCATGTCTAATATGTTTTCTATTCTATCTTTTCTTTTTTGGTTATGATTATTGGTTTGGTTGGTCTCTTTATCGCTTGAATCTCTATTTCTATCAAGATCAAGAGATTTGATATAGAAACGGGCAGAGGAGGTAGTTTGGATCAAAAACCAAGAGGAGGACGTCCAAGGGAGGATCTTTCAAAAAAGACAAGCCAGAGAGATATGACTTGGAACTTTGAAGTTGATTGCATCGAGGTGAATTTGAATACATTCACCTAAAGGTGACCAAATTCATTCAAATGCGAGCAAATTCATAGTATGTGTTCTGTGCAGGTTCTTGATTGTTCCTAATATCTTTGAATATTCTATACCTTAGAGGGTATATAGAATATTCAAGGGTGTTAACCCGTTGTCCTTGAGAGAAGTGTTGGGTCTCTAATGGGGTTTTAGTCATGTTGCACAAGAGCAAATGGGATGAACCCCACAGGAGAAACTACCATGATGCACACTACTTTTGGATGTTAGTCACTTGCTAGAGTGTTTGAGGGATGTCTATGCCTGAAAATGGGTGCATAAATTTACCAACTTGTGGTTACATAGCCAAGAACTCCTTCTCATGATTAATAGGATTTGATGGACTCTATTTTCTTTGCTTTATTTGGTTTTGTTTTGTCCCATTTTGCTAGAATCGTTCTACTTCCTTGCGTATATCAACTCCCAATTTTGAATAAATGAATAAGAATCACATCTTAGGCATCCAAATGTACCCATGCCATTGTGGTTGATCTCGTATATCTACTTAGACCTTGTATTGAGTTGCAAGAGACATGAAGGTATCAGGTTATAAATTTAAAGTATGATCCTTCTAAATCTACCTCCATTTTGGACATGTGATCCAGGATGATTTCCACCTCCCTGACAACCCTTGTCTTCTCATAGATGCATTCCACAATCATCTTGTCCAAAACCTCTGGATATCCTTGGCACTCTAGGTCAATCGATTTATATCATAATGGCCATATTACACAACATTTGTTAGGTGCATATGCTTCACTCTAGGCAAGTGTTGACTTCTTACATGGGGTATGACATGACCCTAGAATAAAGTACAAAACCTATGCCCTTATGAATTCATACTTTAAATCCTAGTGTCCCTGAACAATACCCCAACCCAAACCCCTATTTCCCTCACGAACACTATAAATAATCCACCCCCTTTTTGAGTATCCCCCTACACTCACACCCTGCCAAACCACTATGATCCACCACCTGTGTCCACTTAATATGGGCCTTCTCCTCCATATGAGCACCACCCCCACATGGACAACCTCCCCATGTTACACCTTGTGCACCTCAATAACGACCATTCAAACACTTGACTCTTGTCTTAAGAAGTCTCTCTCAGGTTCCTTGACCTTTAAATCATCATCCTTGTTGTAAAGGTCACCGAGTTCAATGTCTTGCCTTACATCACAATCATCAGGGAAAATACTACCCCAGCCACTATCCATAACCAAAAGATGACATCATCAGCAAAGTCAAAGAAGATTCCCCAAACTATGATGGCCAAATTGACCCAAAACCCCCTTGGATAGAATTTTTAGCATGGAGGATTACTTTGAATGGTATTCCATCATAAATGCTCAACAAATTCAGTTTGAGAAAATGAAATTAGAAGGTTCATCCAAGCATTATTGGCAAGGTGTCCAACATGACACAAAGAGCCTCGATCCACCTCCCATCCTCTTATGGATGAGATGAAAACCAAGGTACTAGAGCGCTATATCCCTACCTGATATCAACACCAACTCTTATTTGGTTGGATGAACCTTATCCATGGAACCATGTCAGTCCAAAAATACATGAAGAAATTTGAGAAAACAAAGAACTGATGCATCCACTATGACTTGGACTGGAAATTGGTGATTATCTTTGTGAATTATATACAACCTGATATCCGACATGAGATAAAAGTACAATAGTAGGATTCCTTATATGTTTCCTAGAATATTGAGACATATCTTTCCACCATATCCTATGTCTCATCCTTCTCTTATTTTAGGCAATATAGTTGTTCCACTAGCTACCCTTCCTTAGCCTACCTTGCATACATACTACCACAACCTCATTGGGATTCTTAACCTTATAATCCCTATTTGATAAAAGAAGTAGTGAACACCACTTACCATCTCCCCTTGTGGTTGTGAATGAGTTCACTATCTAGCTACCCAGTTTTGCACCATGCTCTCCTTGTTTCATCTAAATCTCCTGACTCCACTCTAGAGGATGGCACAAAGTACAAGGATGTTTAAACTTCCTCAAAACCCTTTGATGATGAACCAGCTATGAAAACCAAAACTCTTGCTTACACATTTTACATGTGCTTTCTGCCCTTCTGATGATGATGAATGCAAGCAAACTGCCCCTTTTCAGGCTTTCTTTGAGCATGCAGGAAAGATCTACAAACTTTTAATGACAATGGAATATCAAAAACATCATTTATCCCCAAGGAATTCCACACCTAAATATTAATCCAGAGACCTATCCACAAACATAAAAAGTTCAATGGGTGAATCATATGAGTCTGCTTATCACTCAACACTACTTGGTGCTTCTTACTTTGGTTTCTACACTGAACACATTTGATGTGATGTTATACCCAGGAATGCGGGAGACACCATTTGGAAACACCCTTTGATTTTTTATTTGAAAGCTCGTGATGATGGTCACTCCAATATTTGAATTATCCAATATTGACTTACATAAAAGATACCTCCATATCTGTATCATAGATATGCATGAACATAAGACATCACTTGAGACTCATGAAAGATTATATAAATGGTTGGGCATGCCCTTTGGCATGTCCAACAGACCAAATAATTTACATGAGTATCATGTCCTACGACCATTCGTTGGAACATTTTTGGTTGTTTCCTTTGATGACACCTTGCTTGTTAGAATGACCAAGGAACAACATATTCAACACCTTCACCTTGTCTTTGAAACTTTTCATTCAAAACATTTGTACATCAAACTAAAGAGGTTCTCCTTTCTTAAAATAAGAGTGTATTCCTTGGATGCATTATATCCCTTCATGACATTACTGTAGTCTTGGAGAAAGTTTGAGCCATCACAGAGTGGCCTAAGCCCAAGAGAGTCTCTGAGCTTCATAGTTTACATGGTCTCACCACCTTCTATTATCTCCATCATGGTTTCAATCACAATCATGACTCCACTTATCAAGCTTCTCAAACATGACAAGTTGATTTGCTCAACAACTGATACACGAGAATTTGTAGAAATAAAAAGTAAATTATAGAAGGATCATTTCTTTGCCTTTTAGATTTCCTACTCCTACCGAAGTTTCTTCTTATGCTTCAAGTGTTGTTACCAGTGGTGTGTTGAGTAAGGAAGGTCATCGAAATACCTTCTTTAGATGGAAATTCAATGAGTGTAGTCGTGCAATCTTTGTGCTATAGGCATCATTATTTGTTGCACCATGAATTCATTCTATGGTTAGATCATTAAGCTCTATGCTTTTTGAAATCTTAGAAGATATTGAATATCCTCAACATCAAGTGGTGTGAGTTTCTCAAATGTTGTTTGAGTGTTGTGGAACAAAGCATATGATGCTTTGTCATTGTTGTCCATGCTTCATTTGATGAGTGTTGAAATTGCCAAATATGACCGCCTCATTGACCACTATCCATTGTGTTATGAATTTTGCATAATCTGATCAGAGATTCTTGAGAACCATTACTCACCCTCTTCTAATTTATACTCCAAAATGGGTTTCTTTTTGTGATAGTGACACAAATTTTCCGTGCGTAAAACGCAAGTGTACGCGTCAATGTAGTATAGGCCCTTGGGAGGCCCGAGTCGAACTCAGGGACACTAAACTATCGGTAGACTACTACTAACTGTTTGCGATCAGCTAAACCGATTAAAATGGTTTGAGAATTGTTGTAAAATTAAAAGGAAATAAAATAAAACAAAACGATCGATTAAAGGTTTAATTTAATCAATTCAAGTGGAGATCTTTAGGATTGCGGTTTCGCCACGGGTTATCATTGTATGAATTTCTATATAGCAACTCAGATTTATCTCTCTCTCCAGGTAGTGGCCTGTAGTCAGAATTGCCCACTGTCATGGTACAATTCACTACCTATGTCTAGGTCGGTTCCACCGTCGTAGTAACCTATACCCTAAACTAGGTGCATTAGAATCAACCTTTGGGTATCCACCATTAATCTTACATCACCTTGTTCAAGGGATTTGTTAATTAATGTGATATTCGTCTCTTTTCAACCATTAATTCTTCTTTCAAAGTAATTAAGGGCATTAGATTATTATTATGGTGATCAAGCATAACAATATAATTGAGAAAATGAATTCATGCCACGGATTTAAGAGATAAATGATGAATTACTTATGGTAAAAATGTCATACAATAATTCCCCGGGCTACTCCCGGTCCTAAAGATAAAGAGGATTAGCCCTGCATGTTCATCTCAGAGAAAAACATGGTAGAGAAAAGGGGAAACATGGAGAAAAATGTGAATAAGCTATAAAACCCCTGAAGGGAGAAGATCCAAGCGTTCCCTGGCGTAGAATGTGCGATCTCTGGCCTTTCGGCGGTGGAAAACATCTTCTTCGGCGTCTGGAATGGCTGGGGTGTGCTTTTGGGCCCCGTTCTTCTCTCCACACCTTCTCGGGATGTGTGCAGCAGCTAATGACGTGATAGATTTCTCCTGGATGTCATCATTAGGTATAATCACCGAGTTAGGTTGTAAAAATATCGTAGCTGTCAGATTTAGATCAATCTGAAGCAAACTTGTATCTGACGGTGTCGATACCATCGATGCGAGTCGATGGTATCGACTCTGCACGGTATCGGCTAGTCTTCTTTCCTTTTCTTTATCACGACTGATGCTAACTCGATACCATCGATGAGGGTCGATGGTATCGACATTCTTTGAGCATCGGTTTTTGTCCTTTTCCATCGCTGAAGCTCCACGTGTCGATAGTATCGACTATCTTCTCGCCAGAAACCTGATGGTATATCGATACCATTGACTCTCCTGTCGATAGTATCGACTCTGCGATGCTCCTTGTGGCTGGCAACCTGTGGTCTCGTCGATGGTATCGACCACTATCGATAGTATCGACAGTAGCAGATATTCGTTTTTCCTAAAATTGCAACACAAAACCACATAAGCTGAAATAAAACATATTATTATAATCATCTATGCTCAAAACACCAAAATAAGGGAGATTTGACACTGAGAAAGATCATAGACTGAAGTAAATGAAATATGCAATATTAACCACCAAAATGACCAATAAATGCATAAAACACAAGTAAAACAAGTCTATAAATGCGACTCAAAATCATCGCATCAGATAGCTAGATTTGTTTTCCTAACACCTCTCTTTATGACTTCCTAGTGTGGGAATTACATTATGGATGTATCACATTTCCTTTTGGTAAGGATAAGGCCAATCATCTAGTCTTATATATTTTTTTTGGTCTTATCTATGTCAAGACACGGCACACATTGTATCTCAATGTTGTATCTCAGGCAATAATCAAATTACATGTCTTTACACACCTTTCCAACTCTATATAATTCTTAGAAAGATATGAGTATGCATTACATTCTTTGCCTCCCTCACATATCTCATGACCATGTCTCCGTGTTCATCATGGTTGATCAATTTTTAAAATTGCACATTTCATACCAAGTCGTAAGACGTCAGATGCCTCTCACATTGCTCACCTTTTCTTTAGTGAGGTTGTCAAACTACATGCCCTTCTGGACACCATAGTTTCTAATTGTGATGTCAAATTTGTTAGTTATTTTTGAAAGACACTATGGAAGAGTTTTGGTACGAATGTCAAATTTTCCTTTGCCTTTCATCTTTATATAGAAGGAAAAAGTGAGGTGGTCAATTAGATCTTGGGTAATCTTTTACGATGTTTAGTGGGTGATTACTTGGGAAATTGGGATTTATTTTACCTATATTTTATTAATAGGTCCAAACCAAAAAGTCCCTATCATGTTTTATATGGTTACAAACCCTGACAACCATTGGGGACCTCATTCCTATACCCATTGACTCTCGACCTTCCCATTATGGTGAAAGCTTCGATCAACATGTCCATGATTTGTAGAGAAGAATTGGTCAAAAATCAATATAGTCGTATGGAAATTATAAATTTACATATGGAATCAACCTAGATTGTAGTTCTTCTAAAAAGGAAATTTTGTGCTAGTATGGATAAGTCCTAAAATCTAACTTAAAAATTACTTTCAAGAAGGTGTAGGGAAACATGTCTATAGAGTAGGCAGCGGAAACAATTTTTTTTCTACCATATTCTCCATAACCAACAGATCACGTCAATACCTATAAGATGGAAAGGATGGTTTTGAGGATATATCTAGTCCTGGTGCAAGTCCAAAAAAAATCCTCATCATTGTTGTTGTGCAACTCTGACTCCTAGTTGAACTAGGACTCGTTTAACTACTCCTTCATAGACAACAGACTCGAGCATCATCTTCTACAGTAGCTCCTCTTGTCACAGACTTCTGGTTGATGATGTCCTCCTTAGCAGCAGACAATGGCCTCCCACCTCTAGAGAAGTCAACACTTCTGCCTAGAACTCCTTTTGTACTTGTAGAATGGACAGGAAGGAGTTGTCCCTTCCATTGGCATACTAGTCACCAACTTTCTCTCCCACAACATTGATCTCAGTTGCTCTCTCCCTTGCTATCCCTCTCTAGTCGGGTAGGACTTGCTTGGATTCTCTTGGTTACCACAACCTTAGAGGACAACAATTGTCAAAGAAACTGATTCTCAATTGTCTATGTTGTGTAGGGTGAGGAAGGAGGGGAGGATGTGCCAGACCTTTTCAGTTTACCTGGTATGATCACACTGGCCGCTCAGGGGGTGAGAAGACCGAGCTCGAAGTAGCTCAAACCACAGAAGTGCTTTCCGTGGAGGGCGAGGGAGCGATGGCTGGGGCTCGCCGGATTAGGGCTCACCTGGGCGGGGAGGATGTGACCTCGAGGATGTTTTTAGAGAGAAGATTGTGCTTTCTCTCACTTACCACTCGTTGCCAATTTTGTGTTATGAGAAAATAAGGGTGGTGCTCAACGGACTGGGGGGGAGAAGACCGAGCTCAGTGTAGCCCAACCCACAGAAGCGCTAACCGAGTAGGGCGGGGGAGCGATGGCTGGGGCTCGCTGGACGGGGCTAGCTGGGGCGGGGAAGATTAGACTAAGGGGATGTTTCTAGAGAGAAGTTGGAGCTTTCTCTCACTTACCGTACATTATTGCTATCCTCACAATTTGATTATTAATAAAAGGCAAGCTTCCAATTTATTCTGTTTAATTCAATTATGAGATAATGATGTAACATTATAAATTTTCTAGGAAATAATATTACTCAATGACGTATGTCATCAAGTACATGACTTGGAAGAATGAGATCATACATATATTAAGAGTACATATACATATTCTCATTATGTCCCTGATCAGTTGTTATTTGGAAGGTTGATAAACAACAATAACACATAAGATCAGAGTGTGAGTTTGTTGATGACAAAATCTCATTAGTTATGATATGGCAATATCAAACCAATCACACAGATACAGGTTAGAGAATAGTGTATCAGACAGACCCACCATGAGACTAACACATGGAAGCCATCATCATGGAAGTCATAGTCAAATCTCATAGTGATGGTGGTGGTTGTGGTTCTTAGAACTGAAATCATTGCACTCATCACATTTCATTGGGTACGCTTTGACATCATCAAACATAGTCCTAAAACATGGGTTTTTATAAAGGTAATGATTGGATGACTTTGATACATGGGGGTAGACTGTGAATGATAGAAATGGGATTTGTCCCTCCTATAAAAGTTTGATGTTATAGGCCTCTTGATTAGTGAGACTGAAAAATGCATGGCCATGCATATGTGAGTCAATATGTGATATTGAGCTTGCATATATCTCAAACAGTTTGTTCTTGGTTCAAGAAACAAGATTGAATTATGAACATGATGATTTCTCTATGCCTTGGGTTCAATCTGAACAACAACAACAAAGGAACTGTACAAACATCGTAACACCATTCCAGATTGTAGGTTAAAGTTGTTATCCAACTTTCCATTTACTTGGGTAGCATTGATGTGAGACTAGGAACCCCTCATCACTTGTGACATCATAAGTTGTTATGGACATTCATTACCAATGTAATATGGGACCTATAGGGTCACACACATAGGTCTCGATGTAGAAGAGGATTGTGATCTTGAATGATAAATTGATTAATTGCTAAAATGTTTAGGTAATTGATTCATAAAACAAGTAGCCTGACTACACTGCCAAACACCCGTCTCATGCCAAAGGTTGTCTGGAGTGCCAAATGGCTGTCTCAAGTGTTGAGATGGGCGTTTGGGGTGTCAGATTGATTCGAGTTGAAATTTACAATGGATTGAACTGACCAGCTTGGTTCGGCTTAGCTTTGATGACCAAAAAAATGTTTGGGTGAGCGAGATGGCTGTATCGCATGGGCGAGATGGCCTGGTTCAGCCGAGGGAAGGTTTTAGATATTTTCAAGTTCATTTCAGTTGCACATTACTTGTTGTGCAAGGAATGAATACGTAACCTTCATTAGAAATGCATTATCAATTTTGTATGTGATTAGAAAACCAAAAATGGACGTCTCACAATATGAGATAACCATCTTGCAAGCCAGATGACCATATGGTGTACCATATGTCCATTTCGGTGGTCACAGGTTGCAAAAATTTGAGATCTTTCGGCCCCTTCCACTCCTGCACAGACTGGGAAACCTGACCCAAACCATGCCTATAAATAAAGGGGTATTGGGGGATTCCTAAAAGTTTACCACTTGTCTGGTGCGTTAGGCGGTGGCGTAAAGGTACATCCTCCCCTCAATCTTTACTCCTATACCCTCTTAACTCCCCAACCATTAATCCAGGCATCTGGATCACTCCTGAGGCACCTATCTTGCAAACCCAGGATTAATAGGCTGCATGCAAAACATTTAACCTTAACATATATTTTTCCCCATCAATAGCGGCTAAGGCACATTCTCTCTGTGTGTCGCCCAGGACATTCTGACGCTCTAAAACATCCCTTTTTGCAAATCTCTCTAGCTACCAACCTTTCTGTCGGCTTTCATTTCCCCTCTCTGTGCCTTAACTGCAGTTCCTTCGGGCTCGATTCACTGCTTCCCAGAGAATATCGACTTCAAAATTTACCCACCTACTCCATCTGCCAAGATCACATCATGAGAACGGGTGGCCTGCTCACCTTGGCCACATGCATAAACAAGACTCGACTGTCAAAAAAAGGCAAAATAAAAATCTACAGGAATGCCCTTAAATGGAAAAAAAACCTTGAAGATTGACGATTGCTCAAGGGCTCCAGCTATACCTCCAGACATGGACTCTCGCTTCACCTTCATGGAGTATCCACTCTCAAACCCTTCTTACTCCACATGTGTTCCCCTACCCAAAGCATGGATCTATCACAAGTTTGACCTGTCTCTGGGGTCCTGCATGATTAACATAGGCCATCATTCCTTCCCGGTGTTGGTCACATGGTCATTCCAGGCTGATCACCATTGGAAAAACAAAGCATCAACATCTTCTCATCTCGAAGGGTTGGGACCAGTTGATCTCTGACCTCATGCTCAAGCCGGAATGGTCTATCTTCATCAAGCCGATCAAGAATTGGACATTCCTGGCATGGGTTAGGGATTTCAATGCTGACACACCACCTGAGCTAGCTCATCTCTATAAAGAACCCGATCAAGAGAGCTCATCTTCATCAAACTCGGCTGATCAGCTCTTCGTTCAGGATATCCATCAACCCCCGATAGGAACAAAGGCTTGACCCATCTCAGTTTCCTCTTGCTCAGAGGAGGAAGATGTAGCAGACACAGCATCTACACCACATCAAACAAGCTTCATCGTAGCAAGGTACCATCTTTTTTCTCCACAAAAACAAAAAAGACTACAAAACTTACACTCAATACACTCCACAAAACCCTAAACCCCCGAACTTTCACAGCGGATGTTATCATCCCAAAAGACACCTTTCTCCTAAACCTCACTTTTCCTATTGTAGGACAGCAAAAATCTACACACCTCATCAACAAACACCTAGAGGAAAACTCCACAGCCCAAACCTGGAGATTAGCCCCTCCCAGAAAACCTTTTCGGGCCCTCCACTGCTTTTTTTGCAAAAGTAAACACCACTCAGCTTCCAGATGCCCTTCCCGCACTACCTGATTCAGATGCCACCAAGTAGGTCACACCAAAAGAAACTATAAAACTCGTCCCCCCAGTTATATTCAGACCTCCTGCAGACTCAGAGCATTTTTCCCTAGACACTTTTCTGATAAAGGTACGACTAACAGAGAAAACCAACGAGTTCCAAAAAAAAGAGATACAGCCTTTAGACGCACCAACCATCCTTCTCCCTCTCCTCCACTCACAAGAAATGCCTTTGCATGCCTTGCAAACCTCCCACCCAAGCATGCAGACACGCACCAAACCCAACATCAGCATATAAACACCATATTTGTGCCATTTTCAAAACCCCACCACAAGTCACCAAAACACTTATCATCACCACCAAAACCCCGTTCTCCCAGTACAACCTCCGGTGCTTCCATACACAACACCAACACCAACCCTACACCAACAGCCATGAAAACCCCAGAACACCTTGAATATGCGATAGCCCTTAACCTACCTACAAATTCCATGAGGTTGCTCAAAGTCCTCACCCTAAGGAGCATCCTTATATCCATTGAAAACAACATTGACAACAACCTAATAAATGTCCTAGATATCACCCGCGCTCTAGCCCTCCTCATTCTAGGACAGACAATTCTTAAACCAAAGATCTTTTCTCCAACTCAGCTGATATACACTGTTCCTGAAGGAACAACAATTAACCATCTTTTCAACCAGATTCTCACTATACCATGTGGATCTAGCTTTATTACAGCCAGATTGTCAAAATGGACGGCGGATCTTGGGGCTTTCCCAGCTCATGTTGGCGGCTCAGACTGGGTTGCCATCTCCAACCTCCCAGTACACCTCTGGGAAGCTGAGATCTTCAGAGGCATAGTCCACTCCATCGGGGCTACTCTTCAATACATCAGCCCGGAAACCCTACATCCTACCCAATACATTAAAGCCTATTGCCTTTTTGCAGTCAAAGTTGTTATTTCCTTACAACCTTCCATCAATATTAGGCTTGGAGAATCTATCTATAACATCAAACTGTCATCCAAACATCGTTCGGTAAATAGAATAGCCTTCTCTGAACTATCAAACCATCCACCTTCATGTTTCTGTCCAAACAAAGATAGAAAGGCACCAAATCCTATCCGCCCTTCAGGTGACAGACACCTCGTTTGGGAAAGAAAAAACTCAAACACCACCTCCTCCGATAACACAAAATTTCTTTCAAGCAGAAAAAGAATCAGAACCCCCACTCCCCCCATACATGGAAACACCTCTCCACCACCTGGCACTATTTTTCCTTCCCCAACTTCTACTAAGGAAAGCAGCCAAGCTCAAAACTCAAGCCAAAACACTTTGAGAAGAAAAAAAAACCTACCATGCTAAAGTAGGTCAGCTCTTCGCAGAGTCCTCATCCAAAGAGCTCAAGGCAAAGACAAGGAGGCAGCAAAACCCAGAAGCTTATGACGCAAGGCCCTAAAGAGGCAAACAAGAAACTCATCATCAACAGACTGGATTTAGGTACATCCACAAACACTTCACCCAGTTCATCCTGTGCAAAATCTTCTATTCTTGATACCTCTTCCCCACTTTTTACAAAGTCTATAAACTATGACATAGATAACATAGAGGACCTTGCATCTTGGTCAAACATCACTAGCTTCACGAAATTTGCTAAAAATATAGGCATACAACTTGAAGATGAGGACAAGGCACATAAATCTCTAGATGACATTGAACTCTTTATGGGTTGGACCAACAAACGAGATTTGGAAACTACTAAAGAATTTTTGACCTTCTCATAATTGACTAGCCTGATTTTTAAAACATTCCTTCTCTTTACTAAACAAATCCACCAAATATGTGATTTTCTTCTTGGAACGTCTGTGGGGCTGCAAACCTAAATAGACGTAAGGAAATTCGCTCACACATATACAAAAATAAAATTGACCTGATCACTATTCAAGAGACTAAATCCAGTCTCTCCCCCTTTGCTCTCAAAACCATAGGAGGTAATAGAATCACTGATTGGGTCCAAATCTTCCCCTCTAGCTTCAAAGGAGTTCTCTTGGTTGGATACAACAATCTTACCTTCTCCGCCATAAACTCCACCACTCTAGACTACTCCATAACCATCGCTTTTAAAAACACATCCGATGGTTTTTGTTGGAACTTCACTGGGGTTTATGGTGAACTTGGACAAAATAAAATAGCCTTCTTATCTGAACTAAAATTGCTTATGACTTATTTCCATATGTCTCCCTGGATTATCAGCGGGGACTTCAATTTGATAACCCAAAACTCTAATAGATCCAACCCTACAAATTCCGCACAACCCATGTCAGTAGAAGACAAACTCTTTAGCCAACTCCTCATAAAACATGCATTAATTGAATTAAAACCATCAAATGCATCCTATACATGGTCAAGAAATCAAACTTTCTCCAGGCTTGACCATTTCATCTGCTCCACCTTGTGGGAAGACAAACACCCACTCTCCACGGTTCACATCTCTCACAGAGCCATCTCTGATTATTTCCCTCTTATTCTCAATACAACAACCGAATCATGGGGTAAGCGACCTTTCAAATTTGACAATTTTAGGCTCTCCATAAACAACTTTACCACCAGATGTGTAGAGCATTGGAAATTGGCCGATTCCCATACCACAAACCTAGGCCTCCACATTCTCCAAAACATAAAAAACATCAAAATACACATCAAAAACTAGAAACACACAAACCCAAACAAGCTCTCTGAAACCCTAAAAAATCTAGAAGAACAATTCCTCTTTGTGGACAAGAACCCTACAACTGACCCAGCTCTTGTCCTTTCTATTAAAGTTGACCTTGACTTCACAAAAAAGTATATTGACTCTAGATGGAGATAAAGGGAAAAAATCGCATGGGCTAAAGAAGGGGACAAAAACACAAAGTTCTTTCACAAAATATGTAACAAAAATTACCGAAAAAACTCCATCTCATACATTCTGATAAATGAAAGGATCACAACCCACAAACAAACTATTACAAACCACATTACAGACCATTTCAAAAAAATCTTCAACAACAACCGCAATCCCTTCTACCTAAATGACTTGAATTGGACTATGATCTGCCCTACAAACATTCAAAATCCTCTAGACCTTATAAAGCCTTTCTCCCCATAGGAATTGGACACAGCCATAAAAACACTAGGATTAAATAAATCACCTGGACCTGACGGTCTAAATGTAGAATTCTATCTTGCAAGATGGAATCACTACAAAATCGACTTCTTGGCTTTGCTTAAGTCTTTCTACAAAAGTGAAAACCCCCACAACATCATCAAGCACCTAAACCAAACTTTCATCACTCTAATAAAAAAAACTAATCAACTTGACCTTATCTCCCAGTACAGACCCATCAGCCTAATCAACACATCATACAAAATCTTAGCCAAAACTCTAGCAAATAGAATAAAACCACACATGAACAAAGTCATTCCCCTCAATCAAAATGCCTTTCTTAAAGGTAGAAGCATACAAGATGCTTACTTGATGGTAAATGAAACAATACATCTCTGTCACAAAAACAGAACACCTTTGCTAGCCATCAAATTGGACTTTGAAAAAGCCTTTGACTTTGTAAACTGGAATTGTTTAACAAAAACTCTTACTGGCTTTGGATTTCCACACAAATGGGTCAGCTAGATCCATGCGTGCATAACCACAAACCACTTTTCAACAATCATAAATGGAGTTCCATTTGGTTATTTTCACAATTCAAATGGCCTTAGACAAGGTGACCCCCTCTCCCCTTACATGTTCATTTTTATCACAACCATCCTCTCCCACATGATACAACTAGGAAAAATTAGTGGTCTCATTAACTCACCAGAGGAATGCAAAGAGAACATTATACAATTTTCCGATGAAACCATAATCCTCTCCTCCCCAGAGGATGCCTCTTTACTCAATATCTTCATAATCCAAGTCATTTTCTCCTACATTTCGGGACTTAAAATAAATCTCCAAAAATCATCCATTTTTGGGGTACACCTCGAACAATCAATCTTGAAAAGATACATAGATCTCCTTAGATGTAAGATTGATGACTTCCCCATTCAATACCTAGGTTTCCCCATTACCCCCCACAACATCACAAATGCTACCTGGTCCCCCATCATAGAAAAAATAAATAAATAACTCTCAACTTGGACAAATAACTTTCTAAATCTCTCGGGAAGGCTTACTCTTCTAAACAGTGTCATCACTCCTATCACCACACACTACCTGAGTTGTATACCCCTTCCATCCAAAACTAAATTACTCCTTGACAAATTGTGAAGGAAATTCCTCTGGAACAACTATCATCCCTCCATAAAATCTGGAAAGCACTACCATCTTGTTAATTGGGACACTATTGCTGCCCCTATAGACCAAGGTGGCTGGGGTATACTAAACATTGAAACTCATGCGTTCTACCTCATAACGAAAATTATCAACTATTTGGTTAAAAATAAGACAAAAATCTGGACGAGCCTCATCAACTGCAAATACTATCAAAAATCCCCTCCCTGGCACAAAGTACCAAAAAAATCAGCCTCGCCCCTCTGGAAATACATAAACAAAAATATCCAAAAAATAACCCAACTCATCAACACTCCTCCACACTCTCACCTAAAAATCTCCTTCTAGAACGATCCTTGGTATGAAAAAAATTATGTTCTAAACATGCACACAAACTGGACCATTCCAAACAACATCCTCAAGATCAACATTGTCAAGGCCCTTAGCCTTCTTACCAGCAACAGGACAAACACTCTCAAAAGATGCATTCCCATGCATCTCAAACCGGACGACCTATGTGCTTTAAAGCAGACACTTCAAAATCATTCCTCAAACAATATCACATGGTGATGGGGTAACTCTTACTCTGTTAAAAAAGCTTACACTCACCTATCTTACAGAGGTCTATCCCCCCTACTGCAAAAACATGAAACAAAAATGGCAACAAAAACATAAAACCTTTCTTTGGTTGCTCCTTCACAACAAGCTGCTTACTGGACAAAACCTATCCAAGAGGGGCTTCATTGGTCCTTCCAGATGCCCTCTATGCAAATTGGACACAGACTCGATAGAACACATTTTCTTTAAGTGTAACTTCTCACTAAACATCTTCTCACACTTCACACAAAATTACCAGTTAGATCTCCAATCAGCAACCTTTCCCTTACAGATTACACCAAACAAACACTACAACTCCTTCATGGGAAATGATATTTTCATCATCATTAGCTAGAACCTTTGGCTTGAGAGAAACAACAGATTCTTCAACAACACTCCAAAACTGAGGCAAAATATCATCTCACAAATAGATGCAGACCTTCACTTGCTCACCATGTGCAGGTAAACAGGTTCTAGATGGAAAGGAGGACTCTAAAGAAGGTGAATCTGAAGCCGATTTTCTCTGTGACCTGAAGGCTATGGTGGACAATGAAATGGGTGTTAGTTTGCTGCAATAACATCAGTGATTTTATTCTGTTACAGTAGCTGCATTTTCTCTACAAAAATTTCTGGATTAGTGTTACAAGAGGCTTGCTAAGGGGTTCCTCCCCCTTAAACTTTTAACATCACTTTCATCTCCCAGTAGAACATTACTTATGTATTTCAACCTGTATGACTCATCAAAGCAGGTGTTTTCTTGCTTTGCTTTTAATATATGCTATGACCTTGTTCAAAAAAAAATTAATAATCAAATTGTTTTTACAAGTTATGCCATTACAATCATCACATGATTGGCACTCTGGGCATACATACCAATAGACTCCCACTTGCACTTAGATCCAATCACCCACAAATCATATTCTAAGTGATCTAACATGATCATCATGCTTTCTGCCGTGAAAGTGCCTTTGTCAAGGAATCAGCAACATTGTTCTTGGTTGGTACTTTGCAAATCTTTACATTTCCTCACTGTATGATCTCTAGTATGAGATGGAACCACCTTTGTATATGCTTTGAGCGTTGATGCGATCTGGGTTCCTTAGCTTGTGCAATAGCTCCATTGTTGTCACAATATAGCTTGATTGTGCCAAGGATGCTTGGAACAACCCCAAGTTCTATAATTAACTTCTTGATCCATATAGCCTCCTTTTCTTCTCTCGATTGAACAATATACTCAGCCTCTGTTTTAGAATCGGAAATTGTTTCTTGCTTGGAACTCTTCTAGTTTATTATGATTTGTAATCATCTTTATCAGCCTGGAAGCTTGCATCAGTGTAACCCTTTACCACCAACTCTTCCTCTCCTCTGTAGACCAAGAACTGATCCTTAGTCCTTCTCAAGTACTTGAGGATGTTCTTCATGGCTCTCTAGTGAGCATCATCTGGATCTGACTGATATCTTCTCATCATGTTCAAAGCATAGGAGACATCTGGACGAGTACACAATATTGCGTATATAAATGATCCAATTTCTGAGGCATATGGAATCAAACTCATGTGTTCCCTTTCTTCACAAGAATTGGGACATTGACTCTTAGAGATGGTCACTCCATGCAATGCTGGAAGGTTTCCTCTCTTTGAGTTCTCCATGTTGAACCGCTTCAACACTTTGTCAATGTATGTGCTCTGACTTAGTCCAAGAAGCCTTCTGGATCTATCTCTATAGATCTTTATCCCCAAGATGTAGGATGCCTCTATCAAGTCTTTCATAGAGAATGTATTTCAAAGTCATGTTTTTACCTTTTGTAAAGTAGGGATGTCATTCCCCATCAATAGTATGTCATCTACATACAATATGAGGAATGCCAATATGCTCCCACTAACCTTCTTGTACACATAGGGTTCATATTCATTTTGAATGAAGCCAAACCCTTTGACTGTCTCATCAAAATGAAGATTCCATCCCTGAGATGCTTGCTTCAATCCATAGATTGACCTTTGCAGCTTACATACTTTATTTGCATCTTTTGGATTTATAAAACCCTCAGGTTGTGTCATGTACACATTCTTGAGACCATTCCTATTAAGGAATGTAGTTTTAACATCCATATGCCAAATCTCATAGTCGTGATAAGCTACAATGCAAGCATGATCCTGATGGACTTAACCATGACCACGAGAGAAAAGGTTTTTTCATAGTCAACACCTTGAACTTGTCTGAAACCCTTTGCAACCAATATACACTTATAGGTTTGAACTTTTCCATCCATTCCGGTCTTCTTCTTGAAGTCCCACTTGTACCCTATGGGTTTTATCCCTTCAGGTGGATCCACCAAGGTCCATACCTTGTTGGTATACATGTATTCCATCTCATATCTCATGGCCTCAAGCCATTTCTCAGACTCTGGTCTCTCACTAGCATCTTAATAGGATATTGTATCATCATCTATGACCAATTAATTTCCGTCTTGAGTTACAAGATATCCAAATCTTTCAGGCTCAAGATGTGTCCTATTAGATCTACGAGGTTCCTGTGTTACTTGAGGAATTTGAGATTCCACAATACTTTGTGATTCTCTTGGTTCCTCTTGTGCATCTAATGATTCAAACCTCTTTGAGTTCCACTTGCCTCCAACTAATTCCTTTGGAAATAAATTCCTTTTCTTGGAATGCAATATCTCTAGCAAAAAACACTTTGTTGTTAGATGGATTATATGAGTAGTATCCCATAGTTTCTTTGGGATATCCAACAAAGTAAATTTATCAGATCTTGGGCCAAGCTTTTCAGGAAATATTTTCTTGACATAAGCTTCACACCCCGAAATCCTCATAAAAGACATTTTGGGACACTCCCCAATCCATATTTCATATGTTTTCTTTGGAATTGACTTATATGGAACTCGGTTTAGTATAAACACGATGATTTCTAGAGCATACCCCCAGAAGGTAGTCGGAAGCTTGGATAAACTCATCATCGACCGCACCATATCTAGTAATGTGAGATTCCTTCTTTCTAATACACCATTATGCTGAGGTGTTCTGGGTGGAGTCCACTTGGATATAATCCCATGGGCTCGAATAAGGCTCTCAAATTCTTGGTTTGAGTATTCTTCACCTCGATCAGATTGAAGTGCCTTAATACTTTTACCAAGTTGGTTCTGTACTTCATTCATAAAGTCCTTGAAATTTTCATGAGTTTCTAACTTATGTTTCATTAAATAAACATAGCCATACCTACTGAAGTCATCGATGAAGGTAATGAAGTACGGATACCCACCTCTAGCGGTTGTTGTAAAAGGTCCACACACATCAATATGTATGAGTTCTAATAGATCACTACACCTCTCATTATTACCAGTGAAAGGGGTCAACCATCTCACCCAACAAACAAAATTCACATGTCTCTATTGATTCAAAATCAAAAGAGTCCAGATAACCATCTTTATGGACTCTAGACATACGATTCTCATTTATGTGCCCTAGATGACAATGCCAAAGGTATGTCTTGTTTTTAGTTGTTCAGTTTTAGTCTTTTGGTATTTATGTTATAAACATTTGTCTTTAGTTCTAACAAATATAGGCCATAAAACATTGGGGCACTTTCATAAAAGATCACATCTTTCAAAATGGAACATCGACCATTTTTAATTTGGAATTAAAATGCATCCTTTTCCATACAAGATACAAAATGATTTTTCTATTGATAGAAGGTGCACAATAGCATTTCTTTAACTCTATTACAAGCCATGTGGTGGAGATAAACTATAGGTTCCAACTGTGCTTCCCACAACTCTTGTGCCATTAGCAACTTGCAGTTCCACCTTGCCTTTTGCTAAAGGCCTACTTCCTTTTAGATCCTGCATATGAGAACATATGTGAGATCCACATCTTGTATCTTGTACCCATGATGATGAATTATATAGGTTTATCTCAATAATGTATATAACTGAAGTGGAGATCACCATCTCCATCTTCTTCTTCCTAAATGCCTTCAAGTACAAAGGATGAGATCCTCTTGTACTTTTCTTTCTCCTTATCTTGAGTGTTGAAGATGTGGGTTTAGTCTTGACCTCAAAACTCTTCTCGGTCTTTCTTTGGTTATTGGACTTAGCTATGTTGATCACCATCACGGTTTTTTCCTTCTTCAATTTTTCTTGAGCATGAATCAACATGGCAAGCAAGTCTGACATTTATTCAGTCGTATTATTCACATGATAACATGAAATAAAGTGGCTATATGATTCTGGCATAGCTTTAGAATCATATCAGTAGCCAACTCTTGGCTCAAGGTGAATCCCAGTTCTTTAAGATGATACACATGTCCAATCATACTTTGTAAGACAAACTCACGCTCTGATCTTATGTGTTATTTTTTACTCAAGCAACACCTTCAGGATATCATCCCACTTCTACTGAGGTTCCCTCTATCAGCTTTGACTCAAGCAACACCTTCAAGATATCATCCCTTTCTTACTTTGTAAGACCAGGTGTCACTTTCTTAAATATGTGTTACCATCTCAAGAACACTCATGTCTTCACATTTCTCATACTACTCATAGTTCATGCAGCTAAGCATAAGGTACTTTATCTCTAAGGCATCATTGGCATGCTTCTAGTAAGCATCCATTTGTGCCCTAGCTGCATCCAGAGTAGGTATTTCTAGAACTGGTTTGTAAAGGATGTAGAGATTGCACTCTTCATTGAGAACCCTTCTAAAAGTCTAAAAACATATGTGGAAATTTCTTCCGCCAAGTTTGTCCTTCTTCAGGACCAATCACAATTCAAATTTGTTCCTCATTTGATTCTACAAGAGAAAATTTGCATTTGTCAAAAACCCTTTTGATTTGAACATTTTGATGATATTAATTAGGTCTTTAATTATTGTCGCTCCCACTATTTTATTCAAATTGATATCCCTCAATATTAATTTTGAATATTGCAGTATACAATATTCTAGTGGGCTAAGATCCATATTTCATCAAGTCATGAGTCAACTTTTATCGATCACCCACAACCTGTCTATTTTGGTAGGACATCATGCCAATTGCATCTTATGTAACTCTTAGATAGATGATATGTGCAACTCTTTGCCATAATCATCTGCATTCCTCTGGGCTTGGGCTCTCCAAGTCACTAGTTAAGCCTAACCCAAAAGGCAACACGATAGATATGCACCATGCTTTGTGAAAATCTTCATATCTATCATCACACTTTCACGAGATAGATGGTGCACCGTACTTTGTGCAAATCTACGCTGGTCGATCAAGATTTGCATTGGTGTTGCTAATGAAAGGCATCTAAGACTTAATATTTTAATTGAGGGAGTTTGTATAATACATATACTTCATCCAATCACCACATATATAGTACTTGTGATATACATGATATATCCCACAACAAAAACATGTAATAAACAAAAGTGATGGTTATGGCCAGCCTAATATAATTCTTTAGAGACATAAGGAATTACATCATCTAGGTCTACATCACATGTAGAAACCTGTTGTTGATGAAGATACGTGATTGCCAATTCAACTAAACCCTTGAACCAATCGGCTGGTCTCCTAGATGATTGTTTGGTTGTCACACTGGCTGTTTGGTCCTTTAGTCCACCATCTACTGGCTCCCCATCTGATCGGTTGGGTCCACCAGGCGATCGGTTTGACTCATCCTCCTGGTCCTTCAGTCGGTCTTCTCGTCTTTGGGACGTCTTTTTCTTCATCATAATAGAAAAGTAATCTATCCTACTTTTACATGATTATAAAGAAATCTCGAGTTACATTTGAGGGGAGCAAATGTAGGAAAGAATTAACTTTACATTAGAAAGATAAGATAGAGGCTCGATACGCAGACTGAGATAAAAGGATAAACCAACAACACAACCATGAACAAATAATAGGGGTTATTGGCCAAAACCATGCTACACGTCCACCATCAAAACCACTTTTAGGGGACACATGTAAATTGAATATATGTATCATATATATATATATATATATAAATTTGGTATTATCATGGTATTTGATTGGACATGATATTATTCACATCACATGCAATAATAGAATAACAAAACCAAAATTTGATCATATCAATTATTCTATAATATAGTAAATTGGTGTTGGCTCTGATACCAATGTAGGGAAATATGGCTACAGAGCATGTAGCAGAAACAATTTTTTTGTCTACCATATTCCCCATAACCAGTGGATCGTGTCAATAACTATAAGATGGAAAGGATGGTTTCCAGGATATACTTGGTCCTAGAGAAAGTTCAGTGACAATCTTCATCATTGTAGTTGCGCAACTCTAACTCCTGGTTGCACCGAGACTCATATGACTTCTCCTCCACAGACAATAGACTCGGGCATCTTCTTCTGCAACAAATCCTCTCATCATAGACTACTAGTTAACGATGTCCTCCTTAGAGGCAGACAATGGCCTCCTACCTCTAGAGAAATCTACACAGATTGCCTAGAACTCCTGTTGTCCAGCTAGAACGGCCATGAAGGAGTTTTCCCTTCTATTGGCATACTAGTCACCAACTTACTCTCCCACAACAATGATCTCAGTTGTTCTCTCCCTTTCTATCTCTCCCTAGTTGGGTAGGACTTGCTTTGGCTCTTTTGGTTATCATAACCAGAGAGAACAAAAATTGTCAGAGCAACAAATTCTCAATTGTCTATGTTGTGTTCTAAGAAGCCCCCAGTAACCCTCTATTTATAGGTAGGGTTTGGGCCAGGGATCCCAGTCTATGCGGGAGTGGAAGGGACCGAAAGATATTAAATTTTTGCAACATGCAGCCACTGAGATGGTCTTCTGAACACCATATGGTTGTTTGGCATGTGAGATGGTTGTCTCATACTATGAGACAGCCATTTCCCAGTTTCCCAATCGCATACAAAATTGGCAATTCATTTCCAATTAATATTACATATTGATTCCTTGCACAACAAGTAATGTGCAACTGAAATGAACTTGGAAATATCTAGAACCTTCCTTCAGCTGAATCAGGCCATCTCTTGATTGTCTGGTGAGACGAGTCGAGTCGGTCAGTTCAATCTATTGCCAATTTCAACTCAAATCAGTTTGACACCCCAAAGGCCCATCTCAATCCTTGAGATGACCGTTTGGCACTCTAGACGACCGTCTCATGCCATGAGATGGGCATTTGGTAATGCATTCAGACTGCTTGTTGTGTGAATCAATTACCTAAATGTTTTAGCAATTAATTCATCTGTCATTCAAGATCAAACTCCTCTTCTAGATCGAGCCCTATTTATGTGACCCTATAGGTCCCATATTACGTTACAGTGAATGCCCATAACAAATTATGACATCACAAGCAATGAGCGGTGCCTAGTCGCACATCAATGCTACCCAAGTAAATGGAAAGTTGAAGAACAACTTTGACCTACAATTTGTATATGGTGTTGCAGTGTTTTTATAGTTCCTTTGTCACTGATGTTCAAATTGAACTCAAGACATGGAGCAATCATCCTATTCATCATTCAATCTTGTTTCTTGAACCAAGAGCAGACTGTCTGAGATATATGTAAGCTTAATATCACATATTGATGCACATGTGCATTTCAATATCACATATTGACTCGCATGTGCATGTCAATATCACATATTGACTCACATGTGCATGGTCATGCATTTCTCAGACCTGCTAATCAAGAGGCCTAGAATATCAAACTCTTGTAAGAGGGACAAATCCCATTTCTATCATTCACAGTCTATCCCCATGTGTCAAAGTCACCCAATCATCACCTTTATAATAACCCCTATTTTAGGACTGCATTTGATGATTTCAAAGTGTACCCAACGACATGTGACGAGTGCAATGATTTTAGGTCTAAGATCTACAACCACCACCATCACTGTGAGAGCTAACTATGACTATCATGATGATGTATTCCATGTGTCAATCTCACAGTGGGTCTGTCTGATACACAATTCTCTAACATGTATCTATGTGATTGGTTTGATATTGGCATATCATGACTAATGAGATTCTTTCATCAACCAACTCACACTTTTATCTTATGTGTTATTTTTGTCTATCAATTTTCCACAATAACAACCGATCAGGGACATAATGAGAATATGTATGTGTACTCTTAACATCTATATGATTTCATTCTTCCAAGTCACATACTTGAAGACATACGTCATTGACTAATATTATTTTCTAGACATTTATAATGATACATCATTATCTCATAACTAAATTAAATAGAATAAATTGGAAGATTGCCTTTTTATTAATAATAAAACCATTTTTACAAGTTATGCCATTACATTCATCACATGATTAGCTCTCTAGGAATACATACCAACAGATGGTTCATGACCATTCCAGATACTTAGTAGACAAAGACCCAATTATTACGTATTGGATCTATTGCTAGATTGGGGCATTAGTGCTATATTCAAATGTGGAATATATTTACCCTTGTCGTGGTACATGTGAACCCCCACATGTGCTAGCTATAGCTCCTTCAAGTTCCCACTGCACTTATCCATATTCAACAACACAACCCCTCTTCCTTGACTTACTGAGCCATAACTTGAGCACATCATCACCATCATTGAGGGGTAGACCGTGCTCACGAGTCAAGGCATTGAATAAAATTTCTAGTTTTTCTAGCTTGATCATTTTCCTGATGATGCCACCTGGATTGTTGTAGATGATTTCTACACATTGATTTCAACCTTATGAAGTGGTAGCTCAGTAGAGACTCGATAGATTCAAGTCTGTTGTAGCTGAGGGGAGTTGATACATGACATAGCCTACCTTTGTGTACTTTCGAGCATAGATGTTGACACACCATTTATCACACAATAACTTTTTAGGAATTTAATATTACTTAGATTGTTTTATTGAGTTATTTCCTTTAGCTTGGGCTCTCTTGTAAAGCCATGGGGTTAAGTCCCACATGGGATACCACTAAATTTGCTTTAATTTATAAACCTATATTGTAAGGACCCATCCCATGATCAAATCCTAATTGATTAATAGGACAAGTCCCTAGACAAAAGCCCAGATTAATACTAACAACCATAAAGACTGAGTTGAAAATCATGAATAAAATAATCCACATAAATATTTGATTACAAACAATCATCAAAAATATTGTATGATATTACATAAAAGCATAATATATCTCATTTAAACTGACTCTAGCGTAGGCAAGATAGTAAGACAAACTGAAATCTCTTCATTAATTACAACAAATAGGTTTACAAGATGATCCATATCTATTTAGATACCACAATATAAGATGTCTAGCCCAAGTTACAACTCATAATTGAAAAAAAACATCAAGGAAAAAGCCTATCATATCTAAGATAAACTACCCACCCATCACTTGGTAATTGAGAGTACATGAATAATCTAGACTCAACTATGTTATATCTTGTAAGATCTAATCATTGTGTCCTTTCCACTGCGTTAGCATGCCTAAAAATATTGTGGAAGAACCACATGAGACTCTAAAATAGTCCCATCGTGAGGATCACTCCCACCAAGATATCAACATCCATGGATAGCTTTTAAGATGGACTATAAATAACAAGGAGAAATTATTATTCATTTAACTTTAAAATTATCCACATCACTTGACACGCCAAAACTGTGCATGTGAAATGCAAGTATATGTGTTGAGTATTATAGGCCTAAGAGGCCTAAGTGTTGAACTAAGGGAAACATTTTCTAGAAACTACTACTAACTGTAACCTAATCATCTAGGCCTAGAAAATAGGGTTGTTTGGTTGTTTTATAACTAAGAGAAAGAATGAAATCTAAATTAAGTAAATGTGATCTAGAATGGATGGATTCCTTAGGATTATAGTTTCTCCATGGCATACATTGCATTCAAACTTCATTTCATCAATAATTGTTCATCTTTAACCCTGGACTAAAGACCTATTGAAAGTATTGCCCACTATTACAACATAATAGTACCTATACTAAGACAAACCTCACTTCTATAGTCGTTTAGGAATTAGCTAGGTGCATTATTTATAACTTTAGGTTATTCTTTGACATCCATAAGCCCTTCCCAAGGCACGATATATGCAATGTAAATCTATAACTTTTCCAACCCCTATTCTCTCTCCTGAAGCAAATAGTGGTCTAATATATTGATTGTAGTGATCAAGTACAATCAATTAGATAAGAAATTGTAGATTCATGTCCATATATAAAAGAAATAGATTATTAACTTATCAAAGTTGAATAAAAAGCAATATCGGGCTACTCTTGGGTCCTAAGGCATATGGGGATTAGCCTCACATGATTTCTATCATTATAAAAAAAGGGGAAGATGCAGAAAATGAGGTAAGCATTAGAAAACTAACAAAATCCCTCAGAGAAGCAGTCCTGACGACCCCCTCTTGTAGAAAACATGATCCATAAAATTTTGACTGCAAATCCACCTTCGAGAAGTGCCATGAGCGTTCGGTATGTGACCATCTCCTTTCTCTCCTCCTCTCCCAACTTTGTGCTCCATTGCAATGAGATAGAATGTGACATTCTCAATTGTCGAAACTTCCCTTAGATTATAAGTGGGACTTTTATCATCATTAAGTCATTACTGATGGATCTATTGTGATTTTCAATCACCACTGATAACCTAAAGTTGGTACTACTCACATGATGTTTGTGGAACTGAGTTGTTGGATGACCGAAAACCCCTGAATAGTTTCAGTACTACCAATAAGTGTGTCTATAGCACTGAGTTGCTTTTTGTGAGTTCTGACTTGATCTGGGTGCTAAACTCAGTGTGTCGGTGGCTCTGAAGGATTTAATTCCAGTTCTTGATTCTCTCTACATGGTGAGTCGGAGCAACGACTAATTTTTTGGCATCTTCAACTCCATACTCTATAGCACCAACTGTTATCCATTAGAACTGAGATGTCTGGAATTCCCTATTGGAATTTTGTGTCATGTTGGTGCCACCAACATAGGTGTCGATAGCTCTGAGCTGTCATGTAAATACTCGAATCACCTGAAACAAGGAAAATTAACATAAATCCAAATAAAAAGTGATATATAGAAAAATTAAATAGAAATACTGAAAATTTGATGTAACAATGATTCAATGGCTAATAATGATAAACAATGCATAACTTATGTCAAAATAAACAATAATGCACTAAATGCATGAAAGAATAACATGTAAAAAGCAATTAAAAATTAGTGAATTAAATTCCCCTAAGCTTGAATGTTGCTGGCCCTTGAAAAATGCTACATGTGGATCTATTTGAAATAGTCAACAAGAGGACAAATTCTATGAACTACATGGCTCAAATACTCCCACCTGGCGGTCCCAAATCGGCCCTTACCAACCACCGAACAAATAACCACTATGAAGTGACAAAAATGTTCATAAAAGATGTCCACCCTTAGATCAATGAAACCATATTAATAAAAAATCATTCACATCATAGTCTACATGTCATACACTTGATGCACCATAGGATTCCCTATCTACATTGCACTTATCTACCTGCCAAACTATGTTGGAAGAAATTCCCCATATAGAAATGGATGAGGGGATCAATCATATTTGTGGCTTACTATAGAGAGAAATGGGTGGAAATAAAGTAGGTGGAAATGAACAATAATCACAACTAACTTCCAAATTATTACGCTAAAACAAAATATGATGAACCTACAAAATGAAGGAAATAAAAAATGTTTGAATCCTAATGCCTAATATCATGGTGGAATGATGAATGCACTGAATGTCTCTTCCTAATGATGAGTTGTGGGTGAAATAATGAATATATATAAACTACTTTCAGCTTCTCAATGGATAAAATTCAGATTGAGTTCAAGGCATCCTTTTTATTTGATTTTTTTCTACCCTTCGTATTTCACCATGACTTATGATTTATGATCAACCTTTCTTTAACATATGGAATTTCTATTTTTCCATTGAGAGGGACATGGATGTAGATCCTTTCACTTTAATTGCGGAGAAATCTACATACATACATGTTGCAAAATATGCAAATAATGATGCACAAGGAGAATTCAATCTACATGAAAACTATTATGCAACTAATTGATATCCAATTCTCTATTTTTTTTCTCTTTTTTAACTAATGAACTATAAAGTAACTAGCTATTATGCTACCTATTATGATGTTCAATACATTCAAGATGAAACAATTTGGGTTAATTGATCAATTTTTGGTGGTGGATGAATCATCATGAAAGGTGGGTGGAATCACATGATTAAGAGACAATGCCTTTCTTAACTATGATATATCCCTCTCCTATCAACCCAAGTACAAGGTAACCTTAGAATTGCTTTCTAAAAATCCCATTTAAGGTCTCATTATTTGCTTGGTTGGTTTGGGATCAAACCTCATCATCATACACAAGTCTTGGATAAATTAAAATTTTCATTATACTGACTAACCCAAACACTTCCTATGGTTGGTGTTGCCTTAGACTTTGCAAAATAAGCTCAAAAATATTTGACCCTTTTAAGTTTTTAAAATTCATTGCAAAAGAACAAAACACATTCTTTTTAATGATAGATGAAATCGTGATAACTAAGCTCCACAATTACACTAGATATATTGTGGACCCTATTGCTAAGAAATAAGAAAAACTAAAACAAGATATAAAATAAACAAATGAAAGTCTTTCCATCACTCCCCAGCTTGAACTTGACCATGTCCTCATAGTCAAAACTTAAACTAAGAGGTGGAATGAGGGTACCATGTTCTCAATAGGGTGGTGGTGGTGGCTGAAACATTCTTAATGGCATCTGCGGATATGGAGGAAAGAAAGTGTTGGTGAACGTGGGTAGGTTTTCTGGCATATGTGGTGTCTATGGGTAGCTGGAAAAGTTGCCTTGACTCCAATAGTAGTCGTAGAGCACTTGCGGTTGATACTCAATTCATTGTAGGTGAGTGTGTGTGCTCTCCTGGTTGATCATGAGAAGGTGCTCATTGGCGTAGATTTCCTATTGTTGCTGAATGAGCCGCTCCTGTACACCTTGAATTTCGGTCAAGGTGGCTAACTTCTGTTGTTGACCATGTTGAATGTACTACAACATCCCATACATGCCTTCCATAGAAAAGGAGTCTCCCGCAATGGAGGTGGTGGAGCAATAGAGCTAGATACTACACAGAGACACAGAATGTGGTGAAGGCACCACTTCAGTGTATAAGACATAGTTTCCTCCTCCTCTTCTTCTTTCCTAGATGATTCTTCTTCTTCATCCTTGACTTTGACATCCTCTCCCTCCAGTATATACTTAAAGTTGTCTGCAGTCCATCAGAGGTATCATACTCCCCGTAGGAAAATGATAGGATCAGGAAGTGCCCTTTCCTTGATCCACCCTCTCACAATGCATCATGCATACACCCTATCCTCGTACCTGGTGACAAGGTGTGTCCACTTGAAGTTCTTAAAGTCTAGTGTGGGGGATGTCTTTAGAGTGTTGTCCTTTGAGAGGTTGAGACGGAGTTGTAGAGCGAGTAGTGTACGCAGTCCCCCAAGGTGGATACGGGTTTCCTCTAAGCTCACTTATTCAACACCAACATGTGTTGGGGAAACAATGACCCAAGATTGATCTTCTCCTTCCCCAAGGTCAAAAATGAACACAACACAAACATGCCCACCTTTTGGACCTTCCCCTGAGTAGACCTACCAAAATGGTGTTCACCAGGTATCGGTGTAGAATCTGGGCAAAGGGGTGCTTAATGTCCATGATCGAGGACTGGTGGCAGTTGACAAAGAACCCTTAAGAGAGGAATGTCATCTTCCTCTAGTCCATGTTGTAGATAAAATCTCCTAGCATGAAGCATGAACCACCTGTTAGCCTACCATATATCATGTTGAACTCTTACAGGGTGAGGTAGTGATAGTCATCATAGAGCTGGAACTTTACCCAGTCTTCCTCCCAACCTTTCCTATGCTTGGGAATGTATAAAACATCCATAGTTATGAGGAACTCACAATCTATCTCCTGGTAGGTGAGCCAATCAATAAATAAAGGGTAATTACCCACCATACCATGTCTACTACAGACTTGACGAAAATTGTCGATGAAGTTGGTATCTTTGAGGAATACATGATTACCATACCACTTTGATATGATCTCCCTCTTCACCTTGGTGGTGTATAACTTCTTCCGATCTTCATTGGGGAAGGCTACCCGAGATTACTTTAACCTCATATGCTTGGATGTGCCTATTGATGAAGCTTGCCTTCTTGATGCCATTTGTATAGAGAATAGAAATGGGATGAAGAAAGGGATTTTGCTATAGCCTCAGATACTCTAGGAAACTTAGGAGGTCTTTAATAATATATGGTACCTTCTTGAATGAAAGAGGACACTTTAGATGTGATTTGAGATCACCCATTGCCTCCCCTTATATAATAGAGGAGTTTCCCTATCATACCATGTTGGTGCCATAGACTTTTTGTGTCAGTGATACGACTTTTGTCATTATATGTGGGTGCCAATGTCATATGTTGATACTGATTGCCACCCTCCATGTTGGTGGTACTGATAGATATTAGTGGTACCAAATTATTGAGTGATAGCCTAGATCGATGTCATTAACCATTGGATGATGAAGATCCTTTTTGCTTCTATCGGTGCCACAGATCCTGGCCTTTTCTGTCAGTGCCACCGAAGAGATGTCGATGGTACAAAGCTATAATTTGACGCCTCTAACATAGGGTGTTAATGCCACTGACCTTTTGCATCAATGGTATCAATTTGTGTCGATTAGGCCATTATTGAGATGAGCAAGTCAATACCACCGAGCAACCTCTCAATGTATCATTTAAAGATTTTAGGGACATTGTTCCTTGCTCAAAGTTGTTGGTGCCACCAACCTCTGTGGCGGTAGTACCGACTTTTTACACACTTTGAACTGTCATGGAAAATATGGTGTCACCGACCCTCCTATCGGTGGTATCAAGATTTTCTAAAATTTCTTTGTTGAAATTTGATAGTCAGTAAGTGTTGCAGATAATGATGTCAGTGGTACCAAGATCTATTCTTCCTACACACCACATAAAAGAATCAAGGTACCTTTTTTATACTTATAGAAAATCGACAAGGAAATACACAATTTCAAATGAAAAATTCCTAAAAAGTAGATAAATGGAAGAAATAAAAATGGATGGGTTGCCTCGCATAAGTGCCCTTGTTTAATATGTTAGGATCACAATCAATTATGCTTAATTGATCAATAAACCTCTCCTCCATAGTAGTGTTTGACGTGTTGTCCATTTGTCAAGAAGGTTTTGATGCCATCACTAATATCAACAATGCCATGAGGGAATGCCTTGAATACCACATAGGGTCCACTGCACCAGGACCTCATCTCCCCAAGATTCAATTTATCCTAGAATTAACCAAAAAAACGTGTTGTCCCGACAGAAACACCCTATGGAGAATGTGGCGGTCATGAACTTTCTTAGTTTTATTCTCGTACATTCTAGAACTCTCATAATAATCTAGCTTGATCTTGTCTAATTCATTTAATTCTAGTCTATGCTTCCTCCCTACATTATAGAGATCAAAGTTCAATTTCCTTAAGGCACATTTGGTTCAATGTTCTAGTTCCATGAGAAAATGACATTCCCACCCATAAACTATTCTATAAGGGGTTGTGCCTATGGGTGTATTAAATTCCATTCTATAAGCCCATAGAGCATCATTCATATGCATGCTTCAGTTCGTCCTATTGGTTGAAATAGTCTTTTATAGAATCTTCTTAAATTCCCTATTTGACACCTCAATCTAACCTTAGGTTTGGTTATAGGATGGGGTTTGTACTCTATGCTTTGCTATATATTTTCCCAATAAATCTCCAAATGTTCTTTTAGTGAAGTGAGATCCCCCATCACTTATAATCGCTCTGGGTACCCCAAACCAATAGAAAATGTAATCCTTAATAAATCTTCATACAACATGTGCATCATTGATGCAGGTTGGAATTGCTTCCACCCATTTTGACACATAGTCAACTATAAGTAAAATGTAAAGATTAGAATTAGAAGACACAAAGGGTATTGTACATCAATGCCCATAAATGAATGACTTATACTTCCTAAAATGTGTGAAGAGGCATTTCATGTCTTCTAGATATGTTTCCTGACCGTTAACACATTTCACACATCCACACAAAATCATAAGAATCATGAAATACAAATGGGAGATAAATTCACTCTCTAAAACCTTAGCCATCATTCTTGATCTAGCATGGTATCACCCAGTGGGTAAGGAATGACAATGAGCAAGTATGCTCTCAAATTCACACTCTGGAATACACTTCCTCAAAATGCCATCCTTACACTCTAGGATCATCCGACACATATAACCTCAAGGAATGGAAGAACATCTTCTTCTCTTGATAATCCCAGTCTTCTGGCATTTCTCCACATGATAAATAATTCAATATGTGTTAAAACTAGGGATCTTTTTCTTTCATACCAAAAAGTTGTTGATTGGAAAATCCTTAACAATCAATATATCTCGCCCCAACTCATTCACCCTCTCTAACCAAGACAAGTGACCCACTACTAGATTTTTAGCTCCAATCATATCCTTAATTTCTATATCAAACTCTTGTAGTAGAAAAATACATCAAATCAACCACATTTTAGTATTCTTTTTCCGCAAAAGGTACTTGATACCCACATGATCACATTTTTCCTATTATATATTATCTAAATTTATCAAAGGTAAAAAGAACAAGTAGTAGTTCCTTTCCTGTGGTGGTATAATTAGGTTGTGCATTGTTAAGGGTTCTAGACGCATAATAAATGACTGAAAGGGCACAATCCTTGCATTGTCCTAGAAAAAATTCTAATGCAAAACCCGTTGTGTCACACATTAATTAGAGAGGTCAACTTCACCATGGAGAAACCACCATGGGTGCGGAAATAAACTTCTCCTTCTAAATCTCAAACACTTTCAAACAACAACCGTTAAAATTAAATTCAACATCCTTCTCTGATAACTCAAAATGCAGCTATCCAATATTTAAAAAACATTTTATGAAATGTCGATAAAATATGCATGTCCTAAAAATATCCTAACTCCTTCCACTGAGGATGGTGGAGGTAGCTTGGAGATCACTTCTGTTTTTATTGGGTCGACTTCCATCCCTTTGTTGGACACCTTTTGTCCCAAAACAATCACTTCATCACCATGATGTGGTATTTATCCCAATTCAAAACTAGATGAGTGTCCTGACATCTTTGTAAGACTTTGTCTAGACTAGCAAGGAAGTTCTCAAATGAATCTCCATAGATTTAAAAATCATCCACAAAAGTGTCAAGACACTGTTCTACCATATCTAAAAAAATAGAGAGCATAAATATTTGAAATGTCACTAAAGAATTACAAAGACCAAAAGACTTTCGCCGGTAGGAAAACGTACTATAGAGACAAGTGAAGGTAGAATTCTCTCAATCACGTGGTTCGATTGGAATCTGATTATAGACAAAGTAACCATTTAAGAAGTAAAAATGTGAGCATCTAGAGAGCCTTCAAATAATTTGATCAATGAATGGGAGCGGAAAATGATCTTTCAAAGTGGAGACAATCAAACGATGGTAGTTAATACACACTCGCCACCCAATCACTATCCTACTCAAAACTTACTCACTCATAGAATTTGTAGTGATCGTGATTCCTCCCTTCTTAGGAACAACCTGAGTTGGGCTAATAGAATTAAAAATAGCATAGATTATACCTACCGATAGAATCTTCACTACCTCTTTATTCATCTGTTATGATAGGATTTATACGTTGATGAAGTTATGCTATATGTTTTGCTCCTTCAATTTGGATCTTGTGTTGACATAGACTAAGGGAGATCCCTTTGATGTCATCAATACACCACCTAAATGCTTCCCGATAATTCTTTAGAACAATAAGCAACAAATCCTCCTCCTTCAAACTCAATGATGCAGAAATTATCACTTGGCATCTATTGTCCATTGTTAGTAATGTGTACTTCAAGTGTGGTGGTAGTGGATTCAATTCTACCTTAGGAGGACATTGAAAGGAAGGAACTAATCGTGGTGCTTACGGTCCCAAATCTTCATAGTGTCTTGAATAGAGGCATGTCAACGTCTTTAGAAACAGGGTACACTACTCGAGTGAATGATAGCACGTGCAACCATTCACCAAGTTCATGAGACAAGCTTCTAAGGGTGGCTCGGGATATACATGTGTGATGGAAGAAGAGACCAAGCCTATAATTGTCATCGGGTACACCTCCTCCTCTGGGCCATCATGGTACTTGACAACCTTTGTCAAAGATATATGCGTTTTATGCTCCTAAATGTGTACAACAAGAGTACCCTTTTCCACCTTTTCCATGAAATGAACCATGTCCAAAATGGTTTTCCCAAGAGTAGGGACACCTCACTACCCAAATGTCTCATCATATGACATTGTGCCTTCTCCTTGGCCGACGGTTGATAGTCAGACAGCTTTGTCTCAAAAAGATCATCCTAAATACCAACTATCAATCTTCCTCATCCCATCTCAACAATTACATCTATTGTGTCTTGGAAGGACCTTCCTAGGAGTAGTTTATTACCATAATCATCATGCATTTTCATGACTACAAAATCTGATGGAAACATAAAGTTGTCTACCTTCACACCGACACATCTTCATAGATGCCTATTGGCCTCACTAATGAATTATTATCCAGCTTAATCATCATGTTTCTCTTCCTAGATTATCTAAGCCTCACTTTCTTTAATGTAATCAGTGGCATGGGATCGATGCTTGACTCAGAATCACATTGTGCATCTCTAAACTTCACCTTGCCAATGTAGCATGATATGTTGAAACACTAGAGATCCAGTGTCTTTTATGGAAGCTATTTGTATCAAAGCACTTACTTCTTACCTTAAAACACTACATCAAAATCAACTATCCCCCTCTTCTTGTTGATAATGTCCTTCAAGAACTTTCCATAAGAGGAAACTTCTCAATAAAATACACAAGCAATATGTTGATATGAAGTTTCCTGAATGTATCCAAAAATTTCTTGAACTGCTGATCAACCTTATTGGCCTCCAAGATGTTACAAAATGGTACCGGAGTCACATTTTGCACTTATGGTGGGATGTAGGACTCCTTCTTGGCCTCTAACTACCCAATCAATTCCTCTTCTGAGGGATTCCTCCTATGGTGTTGTATCTTGTGGTTTCTCTATAGAGATAGTATCTCTCACGGCCCCCAATGTCAGTTGATGTGGTGCTCTACTCTAGAGTTTCCTTCTTCTCTTTCATCAACACCTTGCCACTATGAAGAATTACTACCTTCACCTACTGGTTATTAGGGATGATATCTATATTTCCTCGAAATCCTTATTGATGGACGCCACCTCCACTACCAACTGAGAAATCTGGTTTTGAATGTTGTGGATCTATGGCCCTTGATTCAACTGCTCCCTCTTTGTTTGGTCTAGTAAGGCTTCATTCTGACTCATTAGTCTACCTAGCATATCTTTAATCATGTCTCTCTTACAGGGACCTCTATCCTGCGGATACTACTGTGATATCTTGCCCTACTATTGTTCGGGCTGTTGTGCCTATGAAGGGTCCTGCTGAAAATTACTGGGATCTTTCCACAAGAATTTTAGATCCCTCCTCCATGAATATTGATTGTTTCTTATGTCATTTTGCTATCGTACAAACATGCACTCCTCTTCCCTACCTCCATATGAGGTACCAGACTTGTGCTCCAACTTCCTTATGAGCTTTTCCATCTGAGCCTTCAAATATGTGATCTCTTTTGGTTGCATAGCACTCTTGATTTTTGTTGGTGCTTCTCCTCACACTAGGACTAGTTTTTAGCCACATTATTTAAGATCTCAGGACACCTTGTAGCTTTGTTGATCAAGAATAAACCTACACCTACGTTTTCAAGTGTAGTCCTTTCCCCTTTGTGGAGTCCATAGTAGAATTTCTTTTCCTATCCATACAAGTCAATCCCACGATGAGGGACCTACCTGGGCATGTTCTAAAATCTCTCTCAGACCATTGAGTATGACTCCTCTACATGTTTCTTGAAGTTGTGGATCTTCCCCACTGGTTCATTTGTCCCTTATGGTGGGATATATCACTCAAAGAATGCATCGATAATATTGTATCAAGTCTGTATAGATTCTAGTAGAAGGATAAGGAATCATACCTTGGCTTTATCTGACAGGGAATAGGAGAACAACTTCAGATTTGTGACTATGGCTGGCATCTTGTCTAGCTTCAAATTGTCACTGCTTTCCAAGAATTTGTTTATGTGTGCCATCGGGTCTTCCATGTTGTGGCCATGGAATGACTGAGATTTGATTAGTGCCACTAGCCATTGATCTATCTTGTAGATGTACACATTGACTGCTTGCGATTTGGTTGGCTATAATTGCATTGTGTCTAAAGATGCTTTGATATTCTCTTGACCGCGTTTTCCTCATGCTCTTATTTAACATGTTCTTCACTATTTGGGTTCATGTCTACTACTTGTGCCTACTTTGCCTACGGTGATGGGGTTTGAATGAGCTTCTTAGTTGAATCAACAAACTCTCTTTCCTTACAAAAAATCTCCTCCTAACTTGTACTTGGTGGAGCAGAGTCCCCATAATCTGAGGTTTGAGTATGAACCATGCACTAGTACCTACAATTGAAAAAATGTTATGCGAGATACCAAGTACTATTGAATTTACAAAAGTTTTTTTTTCAATTATGCTCTTGTTCAATGAAAAGATTGAAAATTAGTTAAAGAAAAATAAATGGCCTAGAGTGGTCGATTACAACACTCATAGTGTTGGCATTTCCATTTTCCCAACAACGTTGCTAAAAACTTTTCATGCCAGCACCGTGCGTGTGGAACACAACTGTACACATCGAATAATATATGACTATGAGGCCCGAGTGTCGAATTTAGGGAAACATTTTCTAGAAACTAATACTGATTGCAACCTACTAAACTAGACCTACAAAATAGGGTTGATTGGTTGTTTTACAACTAAAAGTAAGAATGAAATCTAAAATTAAGTGAATATGTTAAAGAATGGATGCATACCTTAGGATTGCATAGTCTCCATGGAATGTCTTGCATATAAACTTCATTTCATCAATTATTATTCATCCTTAACCCTAGACTATAGCCATGTTTCAAGTATTACCCACTCCCGCAATGTCGTACACTACCTTGACTAAGACAAACCCCACTTCTATATTGGTTGAGGAATTATCTATGTGCATTATTGATAACTCTAGGCTATTATTTCACAAACATAAGTCTTCTCCCAAGGCACAATATAAGCTAAGTAAATCTATAACTTATCCAACCCCTATTCTCTCGCCTGAAGTAATTAGTGGTCTAATATATTGGTTTTGGTGATCAAGAAAAAACAGTTCAATAAGAAATTATACATTCACATATAGATTTAAATAAAATAGAAGAGTAAATCATCAAAGTTGAATACAAAGCAATACAGGTTTACTCCCGTTCCTAAAGAATATGGAGATTAGCCCTGTATGATTTCTATCATCATACAAATAGAGGAAGAGGGAGAAAACAAGCTAAACATTAGAAAACCAATGAAAACCCCTCAAAGAAGTAGTCCCAATGATCCCCTTTGGTAGGCACCTTGATCCACACCGTTCCAGAAGCAAATCCATCTTCTAGAAGTGCCTAAAGCATTCTTTTTTTGACTATATCATTTGTCTCCTCCTTTTCCAACTTTGTGCATATTCTTAAAGTCCAAACTCCCCTTAGGTCATAAGTGGATCTTTTACCGTCATTAAGTTGCAACCATTGGATATGTTATGATTTTCAATTTGCACTGATGAGATAACTCAATACCACCGATAGAATGTTAGTGGCACAGAGTTGTAGGCTGACTTGAAACCTTTGAATAGTGTCGGTACTACCAAAAAGTGTGTCGATAACATCAAGTTGCTTTCTATGAGTTCTGACTTGATCTAGGTGCTAAAGTTGGTACCACCAACTGGTGTCTCGGTGGCACCACAACATTTAATTCTGGTTCTTGATGTTCTCTAGATGGTGAGTTGGTAGCATCAACTCCTTTATTTGATATCATCAACTCCATACTTGGTAGCATTGAGCACTATCTCGGTAGCACTAAGATTTCTGGAATCCCTGTTGGAATTTTGTGTCATGTTGGTACCACTAACATAGGAGTTGGTAGCACTGAGCTATCATGTAAATGCTCAAATTACCTAAAACAAGGAAAAATCGTGTAAGTCCGAATGAAAAGTGATAATTTAGAATAATTAGGTAGATATACTCAATATTTGATGCAATAATGATTCACAAGCTAAAAATGATAAATTATGCATAAATTGTGTCAAAATGAACAATTAGCAATAAATGCTTGGAAAAATACCCTTGAAAAGCAATTAAAACTTAGTGGATCATCACTCTATAATTTAGTTTAAGGTATATTAATGACAAGAGTATGAGACGTTTCATATTATAGCAACAATCTTCTCATACTATAGTCATCTTGAATGAAATAAAGATAACAATAGTTATAGTGATTTAGATGAACCCTACAATTTTGAAGAATTCATAAAGCATAACAAAAACTGTAGATAACAAGAGCAAAATAGTAACATCCAATATTATTTGCCAATATAGTTTGAAATAGATATACTAAATGATCGATTTATATATATTATTAAGCCACTAGTAGCTTGAGGCATGCTACTCAGACTATCAGCTGACACTACGAAAAATATGGTCTTTAACTACAAAAAAAATTTGTAGCGAAAACCCCAAAATTTGTAGCTAAAAGCTTTGGCTACATTTATCCTTACATTTATAATATATAGCTAATACCCGTGTAGCTAATTGTTTAGGCTACATTTTTTTAAGTTGTAGTTAGTTATTCCTCTCGCTACAAATTCATATGTAACCCTAATTGTAGGTAAAAATATCCTTACACATAAACATGTAGTTTCAATTGTAGCCAAATGTATGACTACAATTCAATTTGTACCTATGATATGTAGGGAGAGATGACATTGGTTACAATTTAAATTTGTAGTTCATGTATAGCAAAAATTAGCACTTGCTACACATGTAATTATAGCTAGTGTGTAGTGAAAGACACCATGTACTATACATACATATGTAGTCAGAGACATTATGTAACCAGTCTGTCGCTTGCCAATATAGAGTGGTTTTCAATAAGAAAACAGATGAATGTTAATCAAGATCGAGTTGTGCTTACAATGTCACCAATGATACTTTTATTTATATTTGAACAACGAGTACACATGGGGAGGACATTAACCTGGCCCCTGTTTTACAATATGCATGGAAAAAAGATACATGTATACAATATCTTCTTATGACTACATCTATCCACTACAGACTACACAGCACAATATAAAGAGGGCTCATCTCCCTTAGTTCCCCCACCTAATTCACAGTGAGTTTAACATCCCTATGAATCTCAGCTTCAGTGGTGAATCTTCCAATCCCAAACATGATAGAGGTATGTGCCATGCCGTCATCAACTCCCAGAGCTTGAGTTGCAGCCTTTCCTGTTGGCAACTCATGTAGAGGTTCATGTATGGTTAGTTTTGGTTGGTGAATCCCCTGGATCAGAACATATTGACATTTCTTCTCATAATCTTTACGTTCTGTACTTTTGTATTTGTGGATCAAGCACCATCAAGTTGACAGGGCCTTGGAGATGTCTTCAGGTAGTTAGATGGGAGTAGGAACATGGCAATATAAATTACAAACTGTTTTAACCACAAACTGTCTACTGTTTGCAGAAAATATACGCTAAAGAAAGCAAACAAGAACTTACTTCTACTGTAGTGACCTGCACGTGTCTACATAATAATAGGGGCGGTGATGATGAAGCCAACACCACAACTGTATCGATTCATTCAACAGTGTCGTCATTCACAGTGTCTCTTTCCATAATCAGTGTCCCTTGAGCGAGATCTATAGTCATCTTCATGTTTCATCTCTGACTTGTTTCTAGACCTTGAGTACTGTCCCCTGTCCCTGTCCTCATTTCCGTAGTCTCGATCCCTCTGTCTGTGGTCTCTATAAACATCTTTACCTTCACTATGTCGATCTACATTGGACCTGTCTCGATCTTGTTCTCTATTTTCACTATGTTTCCTTCCAGAGCTTCCTGACCAATCACGTTCACTGCCCACATCTTTCTCTCGAGATGCATTGGATCTCCCACCTCTTTCTTGAGTTGCCTCTCCATAGCCATAGTCAGATCCTACATCATCGCCACCAAAACTTGATTCCTTTGTCCTTCCAAGTTCTTCAGCAGTCCATCCCATGCCAGGATCACCCCACATTCTGGTAGAATTTCCATCCATTCCACTGCTTCCGATCAAGCCCATTCCATTTTGCATCATTCCACGACCAAAGAAGGTAGGATTCACGTGTGGAGCCACACCTGGAAGACCAACAGGATTCATAGTGGGGAATGAAGGCATCATGGGAGGAAAAGCAGCAGCAGGAAATCCACCATAACCACCTCCACGACCCATGTATGTCGGATCAAATCTGGTGGCCATAATATTCTGTGGATGCATCATAGCAGGAGCACTCAGTCCTTGCCCAAGTTGTGCACCCATTCCCATGATACCTTTTGGGCCCATAACACCTCTTCCTCTCATGTATCCACCATTTCCTTGTCCTCTATTAGGCATGCCCTAACCACCACGACCCCAACCAGCTTTATTACCATAATTTCTTCCTCCATCCCCACCTTGATGATGCATACCACCACCTCTTCCAGCATTGTCACCAAACCTACCATGCCCCTGAGATTGTACAGGAATTTGATTTCTTTTCATATAACCAGACCCCATCTGCTTCAAAGTCTCCGCAGAAGCAAATGTCACCACGCATGCGCGTCCATTGAATACATATCCATTCATTCCCTCCTTGCATGAAGCAGCAGCAACAAGGTCATAGAATTCAACCTTGCAATAACCTTTTGATTTTCCACTAGCCCTTTCATCAAAAAAAATTATCTCTTTGACTCTTCCATACTGGGATAATGTAGATTTGAGCTCTGCATCAGTTGTCCACCATTGCAGCTCTCCAACTAAGATTACAGTAGGACCATTGCTATCTATAGATCCAATAACTGGCCTTGATACTTCATTTATTACTGGATTTATTACTGAATGATTTCCAACTGCACTTGTTTGATTAGTTGGTAAGGGAGCAGCATTAAGTTTGCCACTAATTCCTGATTCGGGGGTCAATAAAGGCCTTGATGTGAGCATAGGACCTGAAACTTTCAAAGGAGGATGAGTTGGGTCTCCTCGGAAACCTGCTCCCATCTGACTACCAGAAGACATCTCCAAGGCCCTGTTAACTTGAGAAAAACTTGTCGAGTAATTGATAGTTTCCTATTCCATAAAGAAACATACAAGTTTTGAGATATAGCTCACGAAAGAAACAAGAAAGCATAGTTTCTCCTACTCATAACTTACCTATTCCATAAGCTTTCTTCTCCCAGTGTCAACTCTGCTATATAAATAGCTAAGAATTCAAGTTGTAGAGAAGGAACCTGCAACAAAAATGGATAAATACTTAAAAACCTAAACTATATAAAGAGATGTTGATTTCCACAACCCCAGCGTACTCAGGGAGCTTCACGCCAGTCTGTTCTGTACCTTAGTTCATGGTGGACAGTGAGCTCCTTGTCCTTGGAGGCATTTTGGGGAGTGAGTGCCACTGCTGCTGCTGTTTCAGTTGCCATTGTTGGAGGGATTCGAGCTCATCATCACTTGTCGGGTTCTCCTACTCCAAACCATTGTTGTTGGTTCTCAGCAGCTCTTCTAGTGGAGTCTTCAGCGCCTATGACTTGAAGCAGGAGATACTGTATCCCATCATTGCTGTTAACAAGGCATAAAATACAACTTTAACCGAAAGGATCGCACAGTCAGCTTTATACAATCCTAGTTTTTGTAGACAAAAAAAATGACTCTGAAAGCAGCAGACAGAACAAAGGGGGCAAGGAGAAAATTTGTAGGCAGACCATCATCCAGACAGTCAGAGTAGGCATTACACCTGGCATTTCTAATTACTTCAAATTTTAAAATAATTGAAACAGAAGAGGCATATATCCATTTGCGGAGCATGATTAAATAAAATAAACATAAAGGCTGACATTTCTACCAAACAAACAAGTTTCTATTTTAAGAGCAAAAGGGAGGGCCAAAACTAGAATCTCCTTGAGCCAGGTTGCAAAGATGCTCAAAGATAAATAAAGCATCCAAAATTCTATGTAATTCTAGAACAGAACATAACATCCAGATAGCATAATGTCTAGCAGCTAAAAATAGAGCTAATATTATCCACCGCCATGGGGCTAAAACATTTATTCTTCATCCTCTTCATCACCATCGCCACCAGCAGCAGCCTTTTGGTTCCTTCGCTTCACTCTTCCAGGACGACCATCTCTAAGAGGACTAGTTAGGGAGAAGTCAATGTGCTTCTGGGAATCCATTCTCACCATAAAAGATGCGATGTTGACAACCTGTATACCAACCCTGAGTAGAGACGGACGTTACTCAGAAATAATTACAATTTAGCAAGTCAAAAACTAAAAGAAAAATATAACTAGAAAGTTGATAATCATTAAGAGAGTAAAAGATATATAGTCCTCTAATCAGCCCACATAGTAATAACAAAAAAGAGGGCAAAAGTTGTCAACGATTTTTCTAAAAAGACAATAAGAGCTGCAACCAAGTGAAGATCTTTTTATCCTTGGACTCGACAGTACTAGGTGGAGCAGGAGACAGACCCTGAGTCAGATGGGAGTGCTTGCCTTGGGATTTTGCAAAGATATCAATGGAGCAGACCCAGTGTTGATAGTTGCGCCCATCCAACTTCATGGTATTCACTTGACGAGGGAAATCATCATGGGAGGAAGCCATTATCGAGACCGGGTCCAATAGCAGAAAACAACAACCAAGAAAGATAGAACCGCCTAGATCCTCCAGCTAGGCGGCAACAGGCAAAAAAGGAACTGGAAGGATCAATTTACATAAAGACTACGCCGAGGCACAACAGATAACCCGACGGCTCAAAGGCCGACGCGGGAAGAGACGAAGAGGGTTCCGGAGACCCTCAAGACGGATGGCCGGCGGCGGTAGGCAGCAGGGCTAGCTACGACTAGCAAGCTAGTGCTCGCATGGGGATGAGCCTCTGATAGCAGCGATGGTGGGGGCAGCAGCCGCGGGGAGCGGCGGTGGGGGGGAAGAGAAGAGAAAGAGAGAGAGAGAGAGAGAGAGGCGACGATGCAGGGGTGGGTGGCGACTAGTAAGCCTGCCCCGGTACTATCTTGATTTTTCTGTAAGGGTTATGGTGCACAATGTGTGTACTCTGTATATTTATAGAAAGAACAATTACATATAGGTCCTCATAGAATAGGGAAATAACAAGTGAATATAAAGAGCTAAATAAAAACACTATTTAACATAACTCATGACCTAGATTGGTAATTGGACTGTCTCCCTCCCCACTTGTGTTTGTTACATGGTATAACACCTACATTGTTTGAAACCCTACATGCAACCATCAATTGCTCCTTACTCTTTCTCTCCCTTTGTTATCATGGTTTCTCAAGTTGTTGTGTTAGAGCTACTTTTAACACCATAAATATTGTTCACATGGGAAGTATCATTCACATTGGAAGTATTGTTCACCTTGTCGAGCAAGTTAAATATTCATTAGATAGACATAATAGGTTTGATATAATATCATATTTATAGCTGGGAGCAAATAACAATTGATTCAATCAGCAATGATCAAGCATTGATTTATCACCGAAATTGAATTCTTAGAGAACCCCTAGCTAGACACCTGCTAGGTAGTCAACATTAATTAAATAAGATGGAGCCCTGGTCTACCCTCATCAGGAGGTGGATATATACAGCACTGTGGGCAAAACGGTACATACGTGATTGTAAAAAAGACTTTACTTGCCAACATTGGAAAAACATTTTTGTCCCAAGGGTATCTTGAGGTTAGCGTGAGGTAAGGTTTTGTATTTATAGAAACAATTGAAGAGAACCTTAAAAACACTGTAAGGTCAGATCCACCTAACAAATCTGGCAACATAAAAGAGATGGACAGCCTTGAAGGAGGTTTGTGGTTCATCAAAGAATGATAATACAAATTGAGTGATTGAAACCCAAGGACACACTTGAGGAAGAAAAACCAACGAGCATTGTGGTTTGTGTGTGCAACTATAATAACCCATTTGAGCATCACGGTCAGTGGACAATGCCAGAAGGAAACCTTTGTAGCACCCCCACCCCTTCCCGGCCTGAAACATATTTAAGAACGCCGTCCTGCATATTTATTGAAACAATCCAACCAGCTTAAGCATGACAAACTCTGCAAACCTCCTCCCCATTGTACCCAAAAAAAAGTGTCAAAGTGTCATTGAAATGTACGTCAATCAGATCACTTTGAAAATGCAGTTCAAGTGTAACCATCAACTGTGATGAACATCAACTCACTCATCTATTGTTCTTTCTACAAAAGGGTTTTAGTAAATATCTTGTGTGATCAACTGCATGCACCACATGTTTTCAACACCAACATCCCTTTTACCACAGTTGTAGTGTAAGAAACTGATAAGCTCTTATTTCATCACTTTCTTGAGGCACTAAAGTTGTTTATATGTATATGCACAACATATCATGAGAGGATATTTGTCTAACATTGAGGGTGGGTTAGGTAATTCAAAGGAAAATATACTAGATGACAACACTTATCACATAGGAAATTGTTGGTATAAAAGGAAACATGTCGGTGATGTAGATTTAGACATGAGTTTCAAGAGTCTCTGACTCTCTGTAGAGTCTTAAGATGGCTGCTAACCACTAATTGCATTGTGCTGGCATTTTCATTGCTGGACATCTGTTCTTGTCATTGCAATTTCATAATGGGATAGTTCAAAAAACAAATATCAAGTTTGATGCAGGGATCTAGAACTGCAACTTCCTCATAGCTTGGGATAGGGTACACCACAAGGTAGCTGAAATCTTTAAGATTGGAAATTAGTCTGTAGAAGCTAAGCACTTGTAATTGACATCTTTCTCTACTTAAACTTCTGTAAAGGCTCTAGCAAGTCCTTGATGGTAGCAAGATAATATACTCAAAACAAGCACAGAATACAAACCATGCAAAGAGTTCTGTAAGAGTTGTGTAACTTAAATCCACTCCATATTATTGGCACCTCCACTGCCCATGGTACAAGAATGGTGTATTGCTAATCAGAATAGTCTAGATACAGACTCGTGTTCACCTTGTGGGGTCCAACTAGAATAAATCTGGTCAGAGATAATGTGGAGCCAAAAGAAATGAAGCTTTTCCCAGTTACAGATCCAAAACATGACACTCATGTCCATCATTTCCTACTTGGATCTTAAGACTGGTGAGGAAGCGCTTTTCAGCAACAAATCGAGACAACTCATCCCTGACCAAGGTATTGTTTTAAAATCCATTAAAGGGTAAATAAAATAGTGAGGGCAAGGTGACTATACTACTTTAGAGGTTGTTATTATATAGCTATCAGATCAAAAAGGGGGGAGAGAAAACAAAATGTATAAAAAATAATAGAGACAAAAAATAAGCACAGAAATTATCAAAAATAAAATAACAATAGTAATAATATTTCAGCAGCAATAAATAATGAGTAGTTACGTATCAGTTATTTTAGTTGAGCATGTGGCAAACAGGAAAGAACAAATATGCTACGATAAAGGGGGGGGGGGTAAAGATCTTGTGCTTGATCATACTAAACACAGACAGCACAAAGCATGTCTTTTTAAGTTTTATGCCGATAATACTAAACACAGACAATGCACGGTAAGTCTTTTTAAGTTTTATGCCGATAATAGACCCAGCATGGTCAGACTCTTATTGATTTCATTCCAAACGGCTCACTCAAATCAAACATTTACTAGGCCACAGATCTGAAGCAGTTCCCACCATTCAATATATTTGACAGGATGTTCTTTGGCAATACAGTGACTATTCTAAACATCCAAATTTTCAACATTTTCAGTACAACAATACATAAGTGTATAAACTTCTTCAACGATAAAGATAGTATAATGCATTACTTTGTGGAAGAGTGCATATGAAATATGTTAGACTGGTATGCATAATGGTATACATATTGAACAAAATTCTGAGAATATTTCATGTTCATGATCTATGCAGGACGAAAATTTTGTCTGTCCTACCACTGAGAAAAAGGATTCATAAATCATTTGTTTTCAAACTTAACCACTCAGCGTTCAAATTATACAATTGTGCTTGAATAAAATAGAAACATTTAAAACAGATATCCCAATCAAAGTCCAGTACCAATCAACCTTACTAGCATTAACAAATGGCAAGTAAACTAAGCATCTCATTTCTCAAATATATGGTTGGCATTAATCCAGAAGAATTTTCTAACAAAGGTTGTTAGAATAAGCTATCTAGTCTCTGCACATGCATATATATTTGCAATTGGAATTTGGTTAGCTTCTTGGAATGATCTCTCTCTTGCAAGGGCACCAAAGTATCAGATTTAAAAGAGTCTCAAGACAATGGAGAGCCAAGATCAAAGCTTCAAAGAGGAAATCTTTCAACAAAACTGCTAATTTTGATTAAATACGGGCTACATGGCAAATAAGCACAGTTCCTTAATTGTTCTGTAAAAATAACCAAGCCCCTATCCCTTCAAATCTATTTGCATAAGATGTTGTACTCGTGCTCGAGGTCTTCCATTCCTTGGCTTAAGATGAGATATAGTAAACCCACCACCTAAACAATAGCAGAACACAAACAAAAAATCATTTGAATTGAAAATCCATAACAACAAGCTAAAAATAAACACAGAGGAAAGAAAATATACTCTCAATATGAGCTCTCACAAATCCAGGTTGTGTACCACATTCCACATGTTCCCTTGACCTAAACAGAACAACTGTTGAAACAACATCACAATGTGTTAGTGAAGCAATAGGAAAGAGCAAAAACAGCAGACATCTCAATACTAACCATAGCTTCCATCATCATTGCGACGCCAGTAGCGCACATAGCAAAGATCTCGAGGCCAAACAAAACTAAGTATAATGTGTTACGAAGTTTGGCTAATGATGCAGGATGAAATACCGAAGTATTATCAATAAACCACACAATAATATGCTATTGATTATCATGTACCAACTTCTTAGCTAAGACCTAACTATTGCATGCATCTAGGTAATTGTTGTGTGAATTATATATCATCTTTTCACATGTTTTCACACACAAATTTTATTCATTTTGACAAGATTTGGTCTCTTTTCATATTACTTTTTCCATCATTTCGTTAAAATACTTTGCCATATCTTGCCTTGCCATTTTACCATGGAAATCACTCATTTCAATGTTTATTTGTGCAGAAACAGTAAAGTGCACGGCGTTCAAACTTGTTGAACGGTGTGCAACATTCCAGAAAGACTACTGCTTACCCTGATGCACTATTGTACGGCGTGCACACTCATGGTGCATGGCACACAACTTTCCTATAGAATGCATAAAGAAATGAACGGCGTGCAAAGGCATTGCACGGCGTTCACATGGAGCGCAGAAGTTCAGCAAATGCTCCTGGAAAGTCATACGACGTGCACATGCTCCATGCACAGTGTACGCTGCACAGTTAACTGCCGTCTTTTTGTTAAGTGCACGGCGTGCAAACACTTTGAACGTCGTTCAGCCGGCAGTTTCAGAAATTTGAAAGTCGAGAATTCGAGCCTAAAACGAGGGGGGAAGTGTTGGGACAGTTACCACTAGTCATTTGAGACTCTTTGCTCATCCCAGAGGCAGAGGAGACAAAAGAGGAGGCGAATTTGAAGAGATCCAAGGATTTTCTTGACAAAGAAGGCCATTTCTCTTCTTCTCCTTTCTCACTTGCAGCTCCAAGGTGCAGTAAAGCTTCCCCAACTCCGAGGAGTTTCTTTGGTGAGAAGCTAGTACATTTCTGGAGGAGTTTTAGAAGAGGAATTTTGTCCTTCAGCCGGAATTCCCTCTTCTCTTGGTTACATCTTGGTTCTTCTTGTCTTTTCTTCTCTTATTCATGTCAAAAACTTCATTTTCTGCTGAAATTCTGCAAGGTGTAGTTATGGACGAGTAGTTTTTTCCTTCTTGGGCATGGGAGAGTAGCTCCCATGTCGTAGCATGTGTGAAACTATGTGATCTTGTACTAAATACCTATGTTTCTTGTCTCTATTTATGAAAATACCGGTTTCCTTCTTCTTGCATATGATGTTGGCTGCTTTATGTGCATGTTTTCAGCATTTGTGCTTGATTTGAGAAAATAAGTATGAATGTATGGAGGTATCTTTCATAACAACTCTTTCTAATCCACGAGAGTTGTTAGAAATGAGTTGAAGGCTCGCTTGTGATCTGAAATGAAATTCAAACATGAGAATGTTGTTTTAAGTTGCGATCGTTGCACGTATATCGGGAGATGAAATGCAACACATCAATCCTTTGAGATAAGAACTTGTGTATGTTTAGATTGCTTAGTTCCCTAAGTGCTATGGTATGAGAATGAAATCCCTAATGTCCAAGATCATTAATCATTTGACTAGAAACCTTTTGTTAATCTCTTCTACTTGTGTAAATTTAGCTCTTATACATTTCCTTGTCTTAGAAATTAAACGACCAACTTCTTTTAAAACCGATCTAGATTGCTAAAAATTAGGACTGTTGCGTTCAATTGTTTACTAAAGCTCCTTGTGTTCGATCCTGACTATACTACCTCCGTATACTTGCAGAGTTTGGTTGAATCGGGTAAAATATCATTAATTTGATTGAAACTCGTTGCTTAAATAGCCAACAAGTTTTTGGCGCCGTTGCCGGGGAGCTACGGTAAATTAATTGGAGTAATAAGTGCTGATTAGTATTCGAGACTAGATCATCATTTTCATTTTCGAAATTTCCACATACCTTTTTAGTTGTGTTCTCAAATTTTTCTTGTTATTTTCAGGTTGCATGCGTCGCTCGCAACGAGGTCTCCAAACAACCCCGTTGTTAGACCTTGAAATAGAGCGGAGTATTTCAAGCTTGAGGAGATCAAGGAGAAAGGAACAATTACTACTAGAGGGTACTCCATCACCACCATCACCATCTTCATCATCATCCACACCATCTTTTTCATCCGTTGAAGGAGCTTCACCAAGCACTTCAACCATGGAAGACGATCGTCCATTGAAGGATTTTGCTATGTCGGTTGCCACCAACATATGTTGAGCCATTGACTTGCCAGTCGTAGAAGCGAACAATTTCTCTATTGCTCCTTCTATGATGTAGATGATTCAACAGAACCGTTTTGGAGGTACCGCCAATGAGGACCCAGGTCTTCATATTGTAGATTTTTTGGAGTACTTAAACACTTTCAAAATTAACGGTGTATCTGTTGAGGTGATAAGACTTATGCTATTTCCTTTTACGCTAAGAGATAAAGCCAAGTCTTGGCTTTTGTCTTTACCAAAGAAGTCTATTAAAACCTGGGATCAGCTTCTTAATGTCTTTCTTGCAAAGTATTTTCCACCCAGCAAAACTGCTCATTTGAGGAACCAACTTACAAACTTTTCTCAAAACGATGGTGAGACTCTCTATGATACATGGGAGAGGTTTAAAGACCTTCAACGTCTTTGCCCACACCATGGTCTTACAAATTGGTTACTTCTTCAGACCTTCTATAACGGTCTGTTCTACAACACCCGACTGACTCTAGATTCCGCAGCCGGTGGTGCTCTTATGACTAAGTCCTACAGGGAGGCCTATGACCTCATTGAAGACATATCACTCAACCATTGCCAGTGGGGAGGTGATAGGGGAACTAAATCATCATCGTCTACTGCAAGTTCTTCAGCCCCAAAGCAAGGAGGAAAATACACCGTTGATGCCGTTGATCTCATTGCTGCAAAACTAGACGTTCTTACTCAAAAGTTTGAGAAGCTGACTACATTGCCGGTTCAATCTGCTGAAGCCATATGTGAAGCTTGTGGTAATCCAGGGCATACTTCTTCACAATGTTTTTCTCCCAACACTATGGGGGGAGATCTTGAACAGGTTAATTCTATTGAGATGCAGAGGAACAAGCAATATAATCCTTATTCAAATCAATATAATCCAGGGTGGAGGGATCACCCCAACTTCTCTTACAAGAATACTAGCAATACTCAAAATTTTCAGCAAGGGCAACAACAACCACCGTAGCAATCATAGTTCAACCGCCAAGGTAATCCGCAGGGTTACAACAATAGAAGTTATCAGTAGCAACAACAACCTCAAAATTCCTCTCTTGAAGCTATGATGGAGAAATTCATAAACACACAAACTCAGCAAAATGAAGATCTTAGGGGGAATGACAAGCTACTTAAAGATGCTATTCTTCAACTCTCTGCCAATATGGACAGCATATCCACTCACAAAAAAATGCTAGAGAATCAAATAGCTCAACAAGCTCTTTCTCAACAAGGACAACAATCCGGTTCTATCCCTAGTGTGCCGGAAGTAAATCCGAGACAGCAGGCCAATGCTATCATTCTAAGGAGTGGGGCTGAGATTGAAAGATCTTCGCCGTCTAAGGAAAAGGACATGAAGATACTTGATGAAGAAGAGCCTAGTATTCCTATTTGCAGCAAGGAGAAAGGTAAAATTGAAGAGCCACCATCTTTTAAAGATGCTTCACCTTTCCCTCATAGGCTTGTCAACAATAAGGATGATATCAAGTTCAAGAAATTTATGGACATTCTTAGCAAGTTGCAAGTTAATCTTCCTTTCACTGATATTATTGCTGAAATGCCTTCATATGCCAAGTTCCTTAAAGATATCTTGTCTAGAAGGAGAAGGGTTGATCAAGTAGAAACAGTTAAGCTTTCCGAACGTGTGAGTTCTATTATTCAAAACCGCACTCCAACTATTTCGGAAAAGCTGGATGATATGGGACCTTTCACATTGCCATGCAAGATCAACAATGTCACATTTGATAAAGGTCTAGTGGATTTGGGGGCTAGCATTAGTCTCATTCCAACCACTCTATGGCAGGAATTAGACCTAGGTGATCTAAAGCCAACCAAGATGGTTATAGAGTTAGCCGATCATTCTCTTAAGCACCCAAAAGGTGTATTAGAAGATATACTTGTACAAATTGGCAAGTTATATATACCATGTGATTTTGTAGTTCTTGATATGGTGGAGACTCCCCGCAATCCAGTTCTTTTTGGAAGACCTTTCTTGCGGACTGTCGGTTGCCTCATAGACGTTAGAGAAGGAAAGTTAACTCTCCGTGGGGGTGAAGAAGAGATAGAGTTCTCTATTTCTGATGCCATGAAAGCACCCGCACAAGTCAAAGAAATCTGTTTGTTTGACACCGTTGATCCCATAGAAGAGTTTGTTGATGACATGATTGAATTCATAATAAACTATTGTGATGATGTTATTGCTGAAAATCACGTTTCTGAAAATTCTGAAGCTATTCCTATTTTCAAAGCACAAGCAAATAATGTGGAAGCTCTACATGATGAAGAAAAGGTTGATGAAGGAATAACAAAGAATAAGGTAGAACTAAAGGCCCTTCCACCGGGGCTGAGGTATGCTTTTCTTGATCCAAACTCCTCATCTCCTGTTATCATAAATGATGAATTAACCAATGAACAAGAGAATAAATTGCTTGATGAACTGCGGTTAAATAAAGATGTCATTGGTTATTCTATTGATGATTTGAAAGGCATTCATCCTAAAATCTGTATGCATAGAATAAACATGGAAGATGATGCCAAACCAACTGTTGAACCACCTAGGCGTTTAAATCAAAACATGCTTGATGTGGTTAAGAAAGAAATCTTTAAATTAATGGATGTCGGAATCATTTATCCCATTAGTGACAGCCCCTGGGTTAGTGTTATTCATGTAGTACCTAAGAAGGGGGGTGCAACTGTCATAAAAGGAGATAATGATGAGTTAATACAGACATGCATGGTCACAGGCTGGTGTATGTGTATTGACTACTGACGTTTAAACAAGGCAACCCGTAAGGACCATTTCCCATTGCCTTTCATTGATTTAATGTTAGAACGCCTTGCAAAGCATTCATATTTTTGTTACTTGGACGGGTATTCCGGATTTTTTCAGATTCCTATCTATCCGCCCGATCAAGAAAAGACCACTTTTACTTACACCTATGGTACCTATGCTTATCGCCGCATGCCTTTCGGTCTTTGCAACGCTCCCGCTACTTTTCAGCGGTGTATGATGGCGATTTTCTCGGATTTCATTGAAAACATAATGGAAATTTTCATGGACGATTTTAGTGTATATGGTGATTCATTTAATCAATGCTTGTCAAATTTGTCTTTAGTCTTAGCCAGATGCAAAAAAGTTAACCTAGTGATAAACTGGGAGAAGTGCCATTTTATGGTACAATCCGGTGTAGTGCTAGGACATGTGGTATCTAATAAGGGTATTGAAGTTGACAGGGCAAAAGTTGAAGCTATTGAGAAAATGTCTACCCCATCTTCAGTCAAAGATATCCGAAGTTTCCTTGGACATGCAGGTTTTTATAGAAGATTTATCAAGGACTTCTCAAAAATTGCAAAGCCATTATGTTCTCTTCTTGCAAAGGACGCAGAATTTGTGTTTGATGATGAATGCCAAAAGGCTTTTTCTACACTCAAGGAGGATCTCATTTCTGCTCCTATCATTCAACATCCGGATTGGGACGCTCCATTTGAGTTGATGTGTGATGCAAGTGATTATGATGTAGGAGCAGTTCTAGGACAGCGGAAGGACAAGAAACTTCATGCTGTCTATTATGCAAGCAAAACCCTTAATGATGCACAAATCAACTATACAACTACGGAGAAGGAGATGTTGGCCATTGTGTATGCTTTTGAAAAATTCCGACAATACTTAGTGGGATCTAAGGTGATAGTGTACACTGATCATGCTGCAATCAAATACTTGCTGAGTAAAAAAGATGCCAAGCCACGCCTCATCCGCTGGGTATTGCTTCTACAAGAATATGATCTTGAAATCTGTGATAAAAAGGGGACTGAAAACAATGTTGCCGACCACCTTTCTAGACTGTCCACAAGGGCTGAAGACTCATTACCTATTGATGATCATCTGCCAATTGAACGACTCTATGTGTTGTCATCCGTTCAAGCGCCGTGGTTTGCCGACATAGCTAATTTCCTTGCTACAGGACAGCTTCCACCGGGTTTAACGTTTCAACAAAAGAAGAAGTTCTTTCATGATGTCAAATTTTACTATTGGGATGATCCTTTCTTGCTCAAACATGGGAGTGATGGGTTAATTCGCCGTTGTGTGATTGAAGAGGAAATTCCTACTATTATTTCTGAATGCCATGATTCATCTTATGGAGGCCACTTTGGAGGAGAGAAAACTGCAGCAAAAATACTTCAAGCCGATTTCTATTGGCCTACATTGTTCAAAGACGTGAATCTATTTGTCAAGTCTTGTGATAAATGTCAAAGAACTGGAGGCATATCCCGCTGTGATGACATGCCACTCAACTCTATCTTAGAAGTTGAGGTGTTTGATATATGGGGTGTAGACTATATGGGACCATTCCCATCTTCATGTGGATATCAATATATTCTTGTTGCAGTTGACTATGTGTCCAAATGAGTTGAGTTCATTCCAACCCAAGCACCGGATGCCAAATCCGTAATCAAGCTCTTTCAGAAGATCATTTTCCCCCGGTTTGGAGTCCCACGTGCTATTATTTCTGATGGAGGGACACACTTTGTGGAAAGACAATTCAACAATCTTCTCTCCAAATATGGTGTCACTCATAAAATCTCTACGCCCTACCATCCTCAAACATCCGGGCAAGTGGAGGTTTCCAACAGGCAATTGAAAAACATTCTTGAGAAGACCGTTTCTAGTTCAAGGAAAGATTGGGCATTGAAGATAGATGATGCATTGTGGGCATACCGCACAGCCTACAAGACTATCATAGGGACAACTCCTTTCAAACTGATCTATGGAAAGTCTTGCCATCTTCCGCTGGAGCTAGAACACCGTGCTTTATGGGCTATCAAACTCTTGAACTTTGATATGAAGAAAGCAGGGGAGAAACGTCTTTTACAATTGCAGGAATTAGAAGAACTTTGTCTTGATGCCTATGAGAATGTGAAGCTATACAAAGAGAGGACAAAAGCATGGCATGATAAGAGAATCAGAAGGAAGGAATTCAAAGAAGGAGACCAAGTGTTATTGTTTAACTCAAGGTTGAAATTGTTTCTAGGAAAGCTAAAGTCAAAATGGTCTGGCCCATTTCTTGTATTGAAGATCTTCCCATATGGAACTGTGGAACTACAAGGAAAGGACAGAAGCTTCAAAGTGAATGGACAGAGATGCAAACTTTATTCTTCTTCTGAAGTGTTAGACAAGGGAGCCTCTTGCCCCCTCCAAGACGCATGAGATGATTGAAGAGTCTTACTCCGGACTCTAAACGGAGGACCTTGTGGGAGTTGACCCCACATTAGGATAGATTTGTTTTAAGTTTTTGAGTCAAGAACTTTCTTTAGTTTACTTAATAAGTTGTCATGGATGAATGTAATAATGTAGACTTAATCTAGACTCAATACGTTGCAATTTGTGCTTACTGCTGTAATTTTTCTGCAGGAAATTTCACTTTGCACGGCGTGCAAAACCCATGCACAGCGTGCATTATAGGGAGAAATAAGACAGCAAAGTTCTGGACACTTTCTGGAATCTTGCACGACGTGCAATATCACCTTGTACGCCGTGCAATCTGGACAAATGATTGCAGAATGCCTAACTGATACGATTTGCACGGCGTTCATTTAATCTGAACGGCGTTCATCTGAGTGTCAGGTTTCATCAGAGTTCCCTGGAAACGTGAACGGCATGCAAATTGGACTTGTACGGCGTGCACCTGGGTGCTGTAGAAAACCAATTTTCAGGACTTTTACACGGCGTACAGCCCTTTTGCACGGCGTGCACTTGTTCGAAAAATTTGAACAAAAGCCGGCTGCGTGTACGCCCTAACCACCAACCCTAATTTGTCTCTCAGCCACCCGAGTCGTGCAGCCGCCTCTCCAAGGCCGTGCAACTTTTCTTCTCCGTCCGCCGTGCAAGAGAGTCGTGCAACCGTCGTCCGCCGTGCAGCTGCTCTCCATTCTTCTCCGACGTGCAGCTGCCTACACCTTCCCTTCTTCTCCGACTCCAAGCAGCCCAGCATCCACAGCTTCACGAACCGTCGAGCAGCCGTGCGCCGTGCCCAGCAGCACCTCGCGCCGCCAATCCTCTTCACCACGCCGACCTGCAGCAGTTGCGCCCAGCAAAGTCGCACGTCATTCGTGCAAGCTAAAAAGCCGTCCGCCGTGCAGATTTCGCCTAATTTGCATCTTGAAGTTCTGCAGAAGTGCACGCCGTTCAATCGATTTGAACCCCGTGCAAAGCGTTGCTGCGGGCATCTGTTCTGATTTTCTACACGCCGTTTAGACATCTGCACCCCGTGCAAAGTTACTGCAGAACTCAAATGCCACCCATCAAGCGAGCAACCAAGCGCCCGGCTAGGAAGCCTACTTCAGGAACTCCGAGTGAGGGTTCCCAATCCGCTCCAGGCAATTTCATACCTTCTACCCAGTTTAGGGTGACTCCAGAGGAAGACGCAGCTTACCAGTACCTCATCGCTAGGCGGGTTCTCCCCACCCGCTATATTTGTGAGGACACCCTCGACCGGCTGAAAATCAAGAATGAGGTATACTCCCATTTGACTCTTACTGGTCTTCATACCATTTGCACAAGAGTATGCAAGACTTATCCTCGTCTAGTATATGAGTTTCTGACTACTTTTAAAGCACGACAAGATCCTGAGCGCCGCTTGACACAGTATCCGCACATTAGTTTTCGGCTTTTGGACAAGCCTTACACTATGGATCTTCGCCGTTTTTCTGAGTTACTTGATTGCAGCTATGGTGGCTACATTGATTACCCTCCATCTTTCCACAGTGACCATTTTTGGACTGAGATTTCTTCAAAAACACATCACCATGCCAATAAGGCCCGTGCTACTTCCATCCACAACCCCGTTTTCAGAATCTTGCATCGTATTCTTAGTGTCGGTTCGTTCGCTAAGAATGAAACACAAGGGGTTGTGGGTAAGACCGACCTTTTCTTCCTATGGTGTATGGCGCATGACGAACAAATATCTTCTGGTTTCTATATTGTGCAAAAACTCTTAAACACCATTAAGAGGAGGGAGGGAAAAGAAGGAGGTGACATTATGTGTGGTGGCATGATTACTCTAATTGCAATGAAGCTTAATCTTGATCTTACACGTTTAGAGCCAACTCCTGGAAGGAACTTGTTGGACATTTCTTATCTTATCTCTTGTGGTGTTCTGCATCAATATGGTAATAATGATGACAAGTACAAGTTTAAAATCACAAAGAAGCAGTTCCTCATTCTTCCCGACACATCAAAGAATGACATCAAGAACAAAGCAAATTGGAAATGGGTTGGGCCAGATCCTGATGAGGCGCCTGCTACTCATGGTGCTAGCTCTTCTACGCCAGCACCTGCTCCTACAGGCACACCGCAGCTTCTTCCTTCTACCGGCACTCAGACTGGGTACACTTGGGCGAACCCGGACATGCAGCATCTTTTCGGGTATGTTCAGCGGAGGTTTGATCACATTGAAACGCGCTTTGATCAGACGAGCGCCCAGTTCGACACCCGGTATGACAGCTTGGCCACACAGTATACAGCTACATATGATATGGTCAGCCGGATGGACAGTTGGCACATCTCTCAGGGCCACTATCCTACGCCTCAGTCGTTCCAGCAGCCCTTTCAGCCACAGCTTGATTTTCCAGAGTTTTTTCAGCCACACCAGTCACCGCAGCAGCAGCATGATCCTTCCACTCAGCCGATGGATGTTCCTGATATTGTCAGTCAATTCTTCCCTGACCAAGGGGGCGACGGATCTTTTATTTGATTCATCCATGATGACAGGTACCCAGTTGTCTACCTCTTGAGTTTTGAATGAAGCAGTGAGGCCACTGCTGATTTCAAGCTTGGGGGGGGGCACAACCGGCCAGTATTTGTGTATTGTTATCTTTATTTCAGTTTTCTTTCTTTGAGTCTGTTGTGTCAGTCTTTTCCTTTTATGTCTTGTTTTTCGATGGCAAAATTCATATGATCAGAGATTATCTTGTTGAGATGAACCCCCTTTTCCTTTTATTTCCTCTATATATCCATTGGCTATATTTAAGAGAAAATTTTGGAATATGTTAGAATGAAATGAAAGCTGAAAGTTATTCATGTACATTGATGAGAAGTGTGTTTGTAATTGATATCTCATTTTTCTACATCATAGACTGCTCAAAACATGTAATGGTTCAAAAAAAATTGTAAATCATCCAACTTGCAGCACTAGTTAGAATACGGGATACTTTTACCAAATGTTTAGTGCATCTGAAAACAAAATTTTACAGTGAAAATTTTGAAAAGAATGATTCAAATCTTGCTAGCCTTGACCTTCCTAATTGACTCTTTGTTTGTATTACACACTCATTACCCAGCAAAAGATGGCCCAATGGCCCACATATTATGCTAGCCTAGTGTGAGTCCGATCTGGAAATGACGGTTAGGTGATATGAGAAATGAAAAGAGGGTAATAGAAACGCCCCAACCAGCATTCCACGCGAGCATAAGCCTAAATTAGCAGCTGAATGCTGGAAACCCAAAATCCTTATCGCTATATCCTTTGGAAAAGAGTTCAATTAAGTTGGTTAAAGATAGCAGACATTTGATATTCTAAAATCCATATAGCTGAAGATTTTTGTTATGCAAATGCACTAACCTTTGGTTTGAGTATCCAAATTCTCATTAATGTTGTTAGTTAGGTATTTGCTTGATTATTGGATCAACCTCAATGAACTAATTATTTCTATCTTGATGTTGAGAATTTGAAGATATCTTCTACAAACACAAACGCAATGCACATATGTTTCTGAGCTTAAGGCACATCTGCTTCTCTTTTCATCCATACATGATTTAAATTTTTCTTCTTTCATATAGCCCTGTTTCTTTTTGCTTGAGGACAAGCAATAATTCAATCTTAGGGGGATTTATTGTGTGAATTATATATCATCTTTTCACATGTTTTCACACACAAATTTTATTTATTTTGACAAGATTTGGTCTCTTTTCATATTACTTTTGCCATCATTTCGTTAAAATACTTTGCCATATCTTGCCTTGCCATTTTACCATGGAAATCACTCATTTCAATGTTTATTTGTGCAGAAACAGTAAAGTGCACGGCGTTCAAACTTGTTGAACGGCGTGCAACATTCTAGAAAGACTACTGCTTACCCTGACGCACTGTTGTACGGCGTGCACACTCATGGTGCACGGCGCACAACTTTCCTGTAGAATGCATAAAGAAATGAACGGCGTGCAAAGGCGTTGCACGGCATTCACATGGAGCGCAGAAGTTCAGCAAATGCTCCTGGAAAGTCGTACGGCGTGCACATGCTCCGTGCACGGCGTACGCTGCATAGTTAACTGCCGTCTTTTTGTTAAGTGCACGGCGTGCAAACACTTTGAATGTCGTTCATCCGACAGTTTCAGAAATTTGAAAGTCAAGAATTCGAGCCTAAAACGAGGGGGGAAGTGTTGGGACAGTTACCACTGGTCATTTGAGACTCTTTTCTCGTCCCAGAGGCAGAGGAGACGAAAGAGGAGGCGAATTTGAAGAGATCCAAAGATTTTCTTGAGAAAGAAGGCCATTTCTCTTCTTCTCCTTTCTCACTTGCAGCTCCAAGGTGCAGCAAAGCTTCCCCAACTCCGAGGAGTTTCTTTGGCGAGAAGCTAGTACGTTTCTGGAGGAGTTTTAGAAGAGGAATTTCGTCCTTCAGTCGGAATTCCCTCTTCTATTGGTTACATCTTGGTTCTTCTTGTCTTTTCTTCTCTTATTCATGTCAAAAACTTCATTTTCTGTTGAAATTATGCAAGGTGTAGTTATGGACGAGTAGTTTTCTCCTTCTTGGGCATGGGAGAGTAGCTCCCATGCCGTAGCATGTGTGAAACTATGTGATCTCATATTAAATACCTATGTTTCTTGTCTCTATTTATGAAAATATCGGTTTCCTTCTTCTTGCATATGATGTTGGCCGCTTTATGTGCATGTTTTCTGCATTTGTGCTTGATTTGAGAAAATAAGTATGAATGTATGGAGGTATCTTTCATAACAACTCTTTCTAATCCACGAGAGTTGTTAGAAACGAGTTGAAGGCTTGCTTGTGATCTGAAACGAAATTCAAACATGAGAATGTTGTTTTAAGTTGCGATCGTTGCACGTATATCGGGAGATGAAATGCAACACATCAATCCTTTGAGATAAGAACTTGTGTATGTTTAGATTGCTTAGTTCCCTAAGTGCTATGGTATGAGAATGAAATCCCTAATGTCCAAGATCATTAATCATTTGACTAGAAACCTTTTGTTAATCTCTTCTACTTGTGTAAATTTAGCTCTTATACATTTCCTTGTCTTAGAAATTAAACGACCAACTTCTTTTAAAACCGATCTAGATTGCTGAAAATTAGGACTGTTGCGTTTAATTGTTTACTAAAGCTCCTTGTGTTCGATCCTGACTAAACTACCTCCGTATACTTGCGGAGTTTGGTTGAATCGGGTAAAAGATCATTAATTTGATTGAAACTCGTTGCTTAAATAGCCAACAGTAATAGCACAATACAATGCTGAAAGGTGGCTCTTCATATACAGTGCTTTGTTAGATTGGTGAATAAACCCACTGATCTAGTACAGACACCACGTTTATGCACTTATGAATGTAGAGGTAACGGTCGGATAGTCATTAGGCTTTTTGTTTGACTTTTCATTTTGCTTTTATTTGGGCTTTTGTAAAGCCATATAATTTGACTTAGAAAGTACTTTCTAAGTCAATCTTTTGTATAACTGAAATTTTTATGCTTCAATTGCCAAATATAACAGAAAAGGGGTACTTTAATAGTCAATAAAGCATGAAATGAAATATGTAATTGAGAAGAACCCTGGTACAGGTGATCCATTCTCAGAACATCAAATCAGATGCAAAAATCATCTCAAGCAGAGAAATGCACAGAACATCAAATCAGATGCAAATCAGATTCTACAGAAAACCTACCATCATCATATAATTTAATTGGGCGTGCAACACAGAGAAATGCACACACTAATTTGGAGTAATGTAATCGACTAAGACAAAGTTATAATAGGAAGCGGAAAACCTACATTAAGTTGGAGGGAGTATGCAAACAGGAAAACATAATAACTAATTGGACTTGATTGACCTATATTAAACTTAAGTCTGACATGCAGCAATCTAAGTTAAATAATTAATCCTATAGTAAATGCCAAATATAGTACACACAAATACTATATAAAAAAACCACTATATGGATATCTATGAGTTACCATTCATGCCAAAAATGCATGGCACTATGAATTGTCATTCTTCACACTAGGTGCAAATAAGAATCTGATCACTGAATACACAAGAATTGAGTATAAATTAAATGGTTTAAGAACCTAATCACTGAATACACAAACCATAACCATCAGGTTGACGACAAAGACAAATCAAAATAGGGTGATCATAGAATACACAAACCATAAAACCAAGATCCTTGCAATCAAAAAGTGCCAGCCACATATCTTCTAGAAACAGTAGAAAATTTGAAAGCTACATAGATGAAGAAGTAAGAAGGCTGGCAGAATATCTTCATAAGAAACCAATTGAGCATCAAGCATGACAGAAGTAACTTCTTTAAAAGACCAACTAAATAAGATTTTTTCCTTTCAATTTAAAATCAGGACAATGAAATAATGAATGGTACTACAATATGTGTGACATTCACATTTATTTAAAACCAACTAAATATAATAAAGGATGGCTGACTTCTATTTTTACAAAATCCTATCAATTCACATGATATGTGAATCTCTATATTGATCAAATGATTGCTACTCTTGGTTTCCACGTCTTCAAATGGTTCACCTACAATGATGAAGAAATAACTAAGAAGTACACTTCTATTATTGAGAGTAATTTATAAAATGTTACCTGACAATGAGTAATTTCTTTGGCCAAGCTATCACTGTCCCAATTACATCCTCAATGACTTGGTGTTAACCAAAAGGCCTAATCAACTGCTCTTGAGGTTGGATTGGTACAGTAATGGAAACGGCAGCAAATGAGGACCCCAACAGTGCTCCTCCTATGACATAAGTTGGACTTGTAGAAGTAATGTGTCCTCGTGCTACAATTGAATTCCCATCCTCAAAACTTAACAAGGAAACAACCTTTAAATTTATAAAGATTGTGTCAAACATTGTTTATACCTAAAAATCAGATTGAAAAAATTAATCAATAAAATAACATGTCCTTCGGTAATGGGTGTTTCACTACTCGATTGATTTGGTCTGGGTAGTCTTTCATTGGTGGTCATTGTGATATTCTACAAAATAAATAGTTTACTATAAGAAAATCAATTTTATTATGTAATCACATTATAAGAATTTGAAGATTTACCTCGTTCGGCTGAAACGAAGCACTCAGGTTAGAATTTCTCAGCATCATAGCTTCAAGATTTTCAAATTTTTTCTTCATTTCTAACAACTCCTTTTGTTGAGCCTTGTATATCTGGGTATGAGCATCAACAACCAGTTCTAGGTCTGTGATTTTATTTTCATATACATTATGAGACACATGAATCGCATGTTTCACAGGAATCTTCTTTGGGCCCAAAATATGATCAAATATCTCATCTTCATCGAGATTTTCATCATTACTTGCAAGTGCCGCATTCATCTTGTCCTACATACAATATTAATGAGAATATTTTCATTAAATAAAAAATAAATTTGTTAAATGATTGCTTACAATCAATTCTGCATATTTTGCATCCACAACAGTACCATCCTTCTTCAAATGGGTGGCCTTAAACAAGTCTAATCTGCTAACATTGCCACCGTTTTTCTTCTCTTGTAACTGTTTGTAACAGTATCAGCATATATAAGCATAGTAGTAAGAAAGTGTAATGCAGATTTCAACCAGAAGATAACTCACATTAGCCTTCACACAAGCATACGACGTTGATCCCGATGTATGTCTTATCATTACAAACTTTCTGCTCATAACATTTTTAGCACTCCTTAACTACATACAATGCATTATAATATAATTATATGCAATATACACTATTAAATTCTACAAAATTAAGGAATAAATTGTTTTACCTTTCCATCGTCAGAATCCCAAAAATTCACAAGAAATTTCTATTGATCAGGATCAACACGGGAGGGGCAATCATTAAGTCGGTCAGATTTTTCTTTGTGCCGCATGTAGTGGTTTTTTTAATATCCGCTTTGAAGTTTCTCCAACAATCCCTCACTGTTCGCAAAACTGAATTCTTCCCCTTTATGTCGATAACAAACTTGGTCTGTAACAAAAGAATAATTTTTAAATAAAAAATTCACAACATTGTATTATATCTCTAAGACTAGAATTACCTCCACATAATTCCATATAGCGGTTTTGTTTTCCACATGTACTTGTCGCCAATCAAGATAGTTTAATGGTGCAAGATCAGAATTTCTAGCAACAGTTCCCAAAAAGGAATACAGGTCATTCTAATGTGGCCCTTGGATCTCCATTCTAATCCAAAGTAATTGGCAGCTTTTTATCCCCTATCTTACCCCATAATCGGATACACTTAGAATAGCCCCTTGTTTTTTTATTTGTAGCTCCCCCTACAAAATCATGAATATGATGTAAGCATTTACAAGGATATACATATTATACACATATAATTAAGTATTAGTTTGTGAAAAATATAATGCATCTTCGTATCTAAATTTTCTTACCTTCACTCTGCCCAGGATCAAAATTAGGAGACTCGGTAACAGAATGTTGATCATTATCTAATTTATCAATTTCAATCTCTTGATTGTTACTGACATCATTTACCAAACGTTGCATATTTTCTTTTACAGGCACTCCTTGATGACTTTTTTTTTCTAAGTATCTTTTAGAATGACTTTCTTCTCTAGCATTATTTGAGTTTGCCACCACATGACTTTTACCAATGGCACCAACTCCATCATTTGACACAGAAGATTTTTTTTTCTTTTGCAAGGTTCAAAGAAGAACTTCTATTGTTATTTGCAGCTGATCCCGCCACAGTTTTACTATTTCTAAGTTCTTCTTTTGCATTTGAACACCCCCAATCAGCATTTATCGAGCCAAGATACCCTCCTTTTGGTCTTTTAGAAGTACCTACAACTAAAATGATGATATGAGCGGTTCTAAGAAAGATATTCAATGATGTAATTTTTTATTTTACCTGTCATACTCCCATGAGTTAATCCTTCATTGCAGACATCATCAGTAAGTGGAGATAATAGATGACTGCGTCTTTTCATTCTCCTAAATATACAATTGATATAAAAAATATTTAATTACAAACTAAAATCATGGCATACATTCTCTAATTGTGTTCCTCAAATAAAATTAAAATTTTCAATAATATTTTAATTTTGCTGATGAAGCCAACATCCAACAAGAAAACTCATTAAGCAGATTAACCCAAATATATAATTATGTAAAAGAATAAATGATCATTTTATAAATAAAGGGATAACATGAGTGTTTCCAGTAATTGACCCAACTAATAAAATAAAAAGAGATACATAAGATCAATTATGGGGATCATGACCCTCTTCATAAAAGGTCACACCCTCCATGTCTTCTCTGACTAAATTAACGTCATCACAAACGTCACTTAAGATATCTTCCAAATCACTTAGAGATTTATCTTTTGACAAGAAGGTTCCATCCATGAAATTATCATGAAGCTTCTCCTCCATGTCATAAGTATCACGAGGTGTAGTGTACACAACAAAGCTCCAATTTTTTGACTTATGTCTTTCACATAAAACACTTGTTGTGCTTGGGAGGCCAATGCAATTGGATGATCAGTTACATCAATACGTTTTAAATTGACCATTGTGAAGTCATTTTCAGATTTGTTGATGCCTATGTTTGCATTGACCCAATCACATTTGAACAATACAACTTTGAGTTGCTCGTAATAACTGATCTCGAAAACGTCCCTTAACACCCCGTAGTACGTAACCTGACCCGTTAGAGGATTTTTGTCCTTGGAGCTGGCAAACTTTTGGTCTGAGCGTTCACCATAATTCCACTATTTTGTGTTTTCCTCCCGCATTCTCGATCCTTGGAGCGAAATCTATAACCATTTGTTACATATCCCGCATATTGCATCGTCATTTGTTGCGGTCCTCGAGCCAACACCAAAAGGTTTGGTGACACAGTTGTCGACTTTGCCTTCTCCTCAATCTGTAAATATTATGAATTTTATTATTTATATATTTTTGTTATTTTGCTAATGGAAATAACTTATTTAAACTTACATGTTTCTTAGACCATTCATTGAAACTGTTCATATGAAGATTACTGATTTCCCATTGTCGTGCACGTGGATTGATTTTCTTCAAGTATCGGATGTGCTCCCTGCTAACAAACACTCGTGACACACCTAGACATAAATATGAAAGTACATTGTGAAAAGTAAACAACGATCTTACTTCACGTATGGATCAACTGCATCACAGTTTGCCAAAATATATTGATGCGCAGCTTTGAGCATTGTGCTATCAAGCATAATAGGAGTCTTCTTTCCTAGACGACGCCCTTTATGAAAGAATATAGACCACTCTTCATCATTATCCATATCTTCATCTTCCACATCATTTCTAGACAATTTAGTGAACCTTGTCTCAACTCCTGAGAGATATCTCGAACAAAATGTTAAGCATTCATCTGCCAAGTAACCTTCTGCTATAGAAGCTTCTGCAGCAGCTTTATTTACACATATCTTTTTAAAGTTTGCAAGTGTCTACATTAGTAAGAAGATAAAACTCTGTAAGAACATCACATACGATCAGATGCAAAGTCTGAACAAATTTAATTGTTAGAAAGATTACCTCTCCACGGGGTACATCCAACGATAGAATATCGGTTCGGCTATCTTCACTTCTCGTGGAAGATGAATGACCACATACTCCATCACATCAAAGAATGATGGTGGGAGAATCTTCTCTAGGTTTCAAAGAGTCACTGCTATTATGTATTCCAACTTCTCAAAAGTATTTGGATTTATGATTTTAGAGCATAAGTCTTTAAAAAAATTGGACAACTCAATTACAACAGATCTACCATTTTTGTTGGGCAACGCTACTTGTAAAGCTAATGGGAGGAACTGTTGTATCAATACATGATAATCATGACTCTTCAATGTCATCAGCTTTTTTTCTTTGACGTGTGCATTTCTAGCTATATTAGAAGAATACCCATCAGGAACTCGAGCAGACTTCAACAGCTTACAAAATAATTCTTTTTCCTCCTTCTTCAAAGTAAAACATGAAGGTGGGATGATATTTTTATTTCCATCCTTGATAATGTGAAGTCTATGCCTTATGCCCATCTCTTCGAGGTCATATCGAGAATTTTCAGTGTCCTTTGATTTCTCCATTCCTAGCAGTGTGTGAATCAAACTCTCACATACATTCTTTTCTATGTGCATCATGTCAAGATTATGACGTATAAGGTTATACTTCCAGTATGGCAGCTCAAAAAATATACTTCGCTTTCTCCAGTTGTACGGTAAATTATCTACATCTCTAGTTTGATCTAGAACTTGACTTCCAGACAGCATCTTAGGAGCACTTCTAAATTCTTCTTTTCCGTCAAATGATTAAGCATCTTTATGAAATTTATGATCCATTAGGAGGAACCTCCTGTGACCCATGAAACATGCTTTCTTACTATATGGTAGTCTCCATGAGCACGCGTCTTTGTTGCAGAAAGGACATGCAAGATACCCACTAGTTTGCCAACCAGATAGATAACCATATGCAGAAAAGTCGCTTATCATCCACAGTAAGGCAGCATGCAACTTGAAAACTTCTTTACAATCAGCATCATAAGTATTCGCGCCAGCTTCCCACAGTTCTTTTAACTCCTCAATCAACGGTTGTAGGTAGACATCTATGTCCATTCCCGGTTGAGATGGACCAGGAATAATCATCGACAGGATAAAATTGGGAGACTTCATGCACAACCATGGTGGCAAGTTGTACGGAATCAATACGATGGGCCAAATGTTATATGATAGACTCATGAGGCCAAAGGGATTAAATCCATCGGAAGGTAATCCAAGGCGAACATTGTGAGAATCAGAAGCAAACTCAGCATGCATATTATCAAACGTCTTCCATGCTGGAAAATCGGTTGGATGTCGTAGAATCCCATCCTTGGTACGAATTTCATCGTGCCACCGCATTAGGGGTGAAAGTTTCGAATACATGAACAATCTCTTCAACCTAGGAGTCAAGGGAAAGTAGCGCGGGACTTTACAAGGAACTCTTTTCTTGTTCGTATGAATGTTTTCTACACCAGCTTCATCAATTTCGATTTCTTTATATCTAGAAGCACTACATTTCGGACATGAAGTCTTATCTGCAAAATCCTTTCGATACAAAATGCAGTTATTTTTGCAAGCATCGATTTTATCATAGTCAAGTCCAAGGTCCTTGATTATTTTCCTGAATTCATAATAAGAGCCGGGCAACGTCTCACCCTCTGGAAGCAATTCCTTCAAAAGCTCAAGCAGCTCAGAAAATGACTTATTACTCCAATTATAGACACATTTTATGTGAAACAACCTCACAACGGTGTACAATTTAGAGTACTTCTTACTTCCAGGGTACAATTCATGTGCAGCAATCTCTAACAGTTTGTAAAATTGCTCAGCTTCTGCATCATCAACAAATACAAATTGATGGTCGTCGTCTTCCATATTCTCTCCTTCCTGTGATACACCATACGCATCATGCAACATGTCTCTCATGTCATCTTTGGACGTGTCATTTTGTATTTGTGAATCCTCAGAGCTATCAAATGAACCCTCACCGTAAAAAATCCAATTTGTGTAGGTGGTCAAGAATCCATTCCATAACAAGTGTTCAGTTGCGACTTGCCGGTTCTGCCTATGCACATTTAAGCACTGCTTACAAGGACATAAGATAGTACCATCCCTGCTGGATTTTGAAAATGCATGCTCTATAAATTTAACCACCCCAAGTAAATATGTTGTGCTTGTTCTGTGTTCCTCATGGATCCAACTTTTATCTATCATGACTGCCTATAACAATTAAGAAAAAAAAGGATAAGAATACAAATTATTAAAAATCGTTACATAACTTAGTTTCATAACTAAAGGCTCTTATATAAACTGTTCATTAAGATGTTTTGTAACTCTGCAGTAGATTCCCATCAGTCATGTAGTTTCTGGTCATTGATCATTTGAAGTACAAAAATTCTACAATTTAAATGAAATTCTCAATACTTTTGCCATGGTAATAGTCAATTGTAACCCAACCAAAAGTCCCATATAATCCTAGTATACAACTCAAACACATATATGACATGTGTGGCTCCTTTTGTTTAGAAACAATACAACACAGAAACAGAAATCATCAGAATATAGTAAATACCAAATATGCTCTACATAACATACATAATTTTAATGCTCTATAATCTAGTCGTCATACGAAAAATGTGTGAGGCACAACGAGGCATTTTTGTCTCAGTGAGGCGAGGCATAAGCCTCGAGGCGTTTGAGGCGTAAGCCTCAAAATATGTATGAGGCAGTCATAAAAAATAAAATTATACATGCATTTACATATATATATATATATATATATATATATATATATATATATTTATAGGTTGTGTATGAATGTGTTATAACAAAAATATGTATATACAAGCACAACAATATGAAATAGTAATTATTTCTAAAACTTAATAATGATAATAGAGACTAAGGACCCACCAGAATACCAAATAAATCTGTAAAAAAATAACAAGATATCAATTCTTTATACTACTAGAATAAAAGATGTCAATAGATAAACTGAAGGAGATAGAATTTCAAATTAGTAGGAACGAGGAACAAAAATTAGTTAACATTGATATGAAATTCACCGACATAGTAGATAAGAAGGTAGCAAACAAAGGGAAATTTAACAATGAAGATCTAAAGATGATACTCAGAAAATGATGATTAAATGTTTATTAATGAAAAGTAACAATCGACTACAAGAACTTTGATTTTTTTGAAGAAAGTGTTTTTAGTAAACTTAAAAGTAGACAATTTGGGGGTTAACATAAGACGTCATCATTTAGAATTGAGGTGTGCGCCTCAGCTAAGCCTCAGAGCCTCAATGCTTTGAGGTGGGCCTCATACATTGTGAGGCGTAAGCCTCAGTCCAGGACACTGAGGCGTAAGCCTCGAGGCGCATTTGGGATAGCCTCGCCAAGAGGCGTAAGCCTCGAGAGCCTCAAGGTGGGTTTTTTATTATCATGGTTAAAATATTCTGAGCTGTGTTGGTGAGCAGAGCTAAGCTAGGTGAGGCGGGCTGAGGCGGGGTGGGACTGGGGTTGGTGTTGCGGCAGATAGCTATGATGAAGACGACTGCTAGGGCTGCTACTACTGACTCTATTTTGTAGTCACCCTACATCATACATGATATCGACGAATGGGGTGGCCTATGTCTGAAAGACATGGATGAGGATGTTTATCTCCATTACACAAAAGCCAACCTCATCAAACTCTTATATCGTTGAGCAAGCTTCGCCATCACCAAGCCCCGGGGAAGAAGCACATCATGGAAGAAACTCCCACCTCTAAACTACATTTAATTCATCTAAATACTCGATTGTGTTTCATGTGTAAGTCTGTAGCAGTGTGGGTCCAAATCAGAATTATAAGGTCGATGATAGAAGTAACATGACCGTTATCTTGAGGCCCTAGTTAGCCAACCTTAATTCACCCTTAAAAATCTACTAACATTAATAAAAAAAGATAAATAATGGTTGCTACACAAGTGAATGAATACCCATACTTATAAATCATGATTTTCTTGAAGAGAAGGTGATGATGAGGAGACCCATCTATGGCCATGATACATTTTTTAAAAAAGGTTTGTTAAATTTATAAGTTTCCAAGGCAAAGGGACATGGTCTACAAGGTCAAAATAACCTTAGCCCAGCCCAACCAAGGCCTGCAGTACACCTAGTCCCAGTTGTATTGGGGACTTATAATTTGACAGACCTTTTTCCTCAAACAACATCTAATGAACATAAATGAGTTTTCTCATCATCGCCTAATTTTTGAGAAAATCATAATTTGTAATCATGGGGTCATTAATCCTGTCGTGATCATAATTTATTTGTTTTTGCTAATGTTGGTAAGCTGAGATGAACGAGGCTCTAATGCAATCCGAGGAGAAGCGAGTCATCTTGCATGCAACCTATTTATTAGTAGAGTTATCAAAGAACTCCCTCGCTTGGTGCAATAGCAAAGAGAACTACAATTTCAGCCGGATCTGAGTTCATAACACAAACTATGACCTAGTCAAATGCTACTACTTCTGCCAAACACGTTGTACTGACATCAAGCCCCCGTCAAGGAGCACTGCTTGGGAGAAACTCTCACCTCAAAAATACGTTATTTTTGTAAAGGTAAGGCGATGATGATAACAACCATCTATAGTCATCAGACGTTGCTTGAAAAAATAGGTATGTTAAAACTACGCTGAATGTAGGTAGGAAATTGGGGGAGCCGTTGTGTCGAAGACGAACCTTGCTTCGCGTGGTCGGGTCGGAGGCTGGGAGGCGGTCGTCCGTCGAAAAGTGAAGTCCGTCTGCTGGGTGGGGGGTCGATGGAGGCGCTCGGGTGCTGGGCTGCGCGCTCGGTCGCTCGGCTGCTTGGCTGCTCGACTACGCGCTTGGCTGCTTGGCTGCTGGACTGCTTGGCTGCTGGGATCCGATCGGCGGCTGGGCTCAGAGCAGCGGCGTCCGGGGAGGCAGCCGACAGTTGGGAGTCGGCGCAGTGGTGACGAACGAGACTCCTTGTCTTCGTGTGCGAGGGTCGCACGGCCGGACTGGGATATGCTCAAACTATTTCACAATGCACGGGCATTTACGGGGGAGAGATGGAAAGAGTGCGGGATTTTTTCCCCTTTAGTCTCTGGCCTTTTTTACATTTTTTTATACAATTAAAACGAGTAAAAATTTATAGCTACATCTTATTTATTGAGGTGGCTATAATTATTTAAGTTACACAATTAAATTTTATAAGTAAAAATAGCTCTCGCTACACATAAATTAAATGTAACTTAAACCATCGTAGCTAAATCATCTTTTTTTGTAGTGTGATCACTACAATGTCACAACCAGCCCCGTATAAGATCTTAGGATTACCAGGCTCTAAAAGATCTCTTCCCCTTAGTCAGTAGAAGTGAAAAACTATAGTGGCACAACGACCCAACCTACTAAAAACATGGTTCATCTTGGGTAAACAGGGCCACAACACAAAAAATAGGGTATACAACCCTCAAATACGAGTTACGATCAAAGATACTCTCGATCACATACAAATCGAGACACAACAACAACTGGTCTCAAAATACCTTGGAGTCAAGATGACAGAGAAAACCATCCATGCACCCATATATACTCAATACTATATAAACCCGAGCTCCTTCTCATAATACTAAATTGCAACAAGGAAACTCATTTCACTATCCAACAAATTCTGACAGTGTCACATGGCACTACATGATTATGGTTACACTTGATTAATTAAGCAAATTACTCATTTTTCAATCGTTTCAAACCAGTTACAAACAAAGCATAAATATGTAACTACAAAAATCAATGAAATCTAACAACTACATTAGATATAAAATGTATTCACATATTCGAAACCACACAAACATTGATTCATGTTCCATTCTTGGCCATAACAAGGCCCCAATTCGCCAATCATAGTCTAGCACCTTTGTTCATCAAATGAGCAAACCCTAAGCATAAGGAGCAAGAAAGGTAGGATTTTAGAGCTTTAGAGCAATTTCTACCATAGAACAGCAATGTTCTAACCTAGAGGAAGGTAGGAGAAAGGATAAAAAAGAAATAAATAGAGGAAATAAGAGGATTCTTATCTTTTAGGTCAATATCACTAGAAGGAAGCCTTTTAAACCCTAAAAGAAAGTCAATTGCAACCCTAGATTCTTTTTCTAAGAAGATCCCCTCTTTCTTCTTCCTTGGATAGGAAATTTACAGAAGCACAGAGGGAGAACGAGGTTCATAGAAGGAGGGAAGTAGTGGAGAGAAAATGTCTCATTTTGGTGCTTAGGGATAAGTATATGAAACTTTAAGATAAAGAAAAAGAAAAAGTTGAAGTTCTAGTATCTTTCTAAGTGTCCATGGCCTTAAACTATTAAGAATATACAAGAACACACACAAGCAGCTCCCCCACCATCCATAGAGACATGCTTATCCCTCATTTCTTAAATTTCCAAGAAAAATAATAATTCATTAGTTGATAGCTATTAAAGGTAGTTCATCCATGAAGGGGTAAGCCCAAAAATACCCTTGGAGAAAATACCTTCAAACCAACGATTAAATAGGTGCCCCATGGCTTAAAAAGTTGTCGATGGTTGTGGTTATCATGTCTTGTTGGACATAGGCAGATCGTAGGTTGAGTGGCTTGAGCATGTATAAGCTCCTTTGAAATACAAGTGAGATAATTATGAAACCTCAATGCTAACAATGATGTTGCTCCTAAAATGCTAATTGATGTATGAAATATCTCACTTAAGTTGAAACCTTATACATGTACAATAAGTGACTTCCTTAAGATAGACCTAAGATAAAATCCACACCACATGAAAGATGTATGCTTGAAATCATGAACTCGATACGAGGATGCCTTGAGATCTTAACTTGAATAATCAGGGGTAACATGCCTAATCTCATACCCAAAAAAATGATGGACTCGATATGACAATGCTCTTAGGGTCATAACTCAAATAAATATGATGAATCAATTGCTTAATTTTATATCCAAAATGAGAAATGATGAACATAACTGGGGGACAGTTGTAAAATTTTGGGGGAAAACAAAAACGGCATGAAATTTGGTAATAACGATGAATTACACCTTGAATGATAGTCTCATTTGGAAGTCATGATTGTGAACATATTCAGTTCAGAAATGATAACCTAGATTTTGACAATACTCTTTGGTCTCATATGAAGATTCGAATAAGAACCCTAATGTAGAAATACTAAGGAATGGGAAAACCCCAATGCCATGATGATGTCATAATATGATGGAACACTAAGTAATATGTACATAATGGGGATGGGTACACCCTTGATGATGACAACCTATGTGTACCCCCCATTATGGGGAATGGTTTGAAACTTATGGGAAGGGTAATGGCACATGATGAATATGAACTTTGACTTTGGACCATGATCTTGGACGCATTTCAAGGACGAAATGTATTTTAAGGGGGGAAGGATTGACAACCTCACTTTTTTCTCTCTCCTATCTTGTACCCTTCTCTCATTAAGTGGTATATTAATCAATTCAATGCCAATTATATAGTTTAAATGTCTCGATATCTCAATTTGATCACCTCGGTGACTAATCTCATAATATGTGGCTTTAATTTGAGAAATTGGACTAAGTATCATGCTTTTTCATGTCGCATTCTTGCATATAATTTTGAACCTCATATATATGATTTTTTTACTCTTTAATATATATCATGTTGTAGAGGATTCAATTATGAATCTCACGGTGTAAAAATCGTCTCAATCGGACCTTCAGAACCCAAGTTATGAACCTTTGAAGTGTGGGTCTAGCTACATGTGATTTAATTGAAATTATGGGTTTTTGACCCTTATTGGGCCTAAATGGTCGTAGGCCAGCCGTCATCCAGGGAACCCAAACCCTAAGACACCCTCCACATGAGCCGTTAGATCTGGGTTGGTGAGATCCAACGGCTAGGGACTCATCTTCCCCATCTGTATTCGCCACCAGCGCAATATGTGTTGCATCCACCTAACCACCACTTGGAGCTCATCTATGCACTTGTTTCCCAGCCCATTTTGACAATTGATCACTCCTTTCATTCTTCTCTTTCTTCTTCCTCTCTTGTTTCCCCATGTTTTTTTCCCTAGATTGCACCCTTCTTCCCCTCCTCGGCTTCCTCCTCTTCTTCCAGGCCAGGGCGCCGCTACCACATATTTTCACTTGGGGTTTCCTTCTCCAGCCGTCATCCGCAGAAGCGGAGGCCACCATTAGGTCCGCAAAGATTAGCAGAGCCAGGGCATAACCTCCTTGAGGCCCGTTGAGCCATTACTGGCATGTTCCCCTTTCTGCTCGCTGTCGACCGCCACAGTGCCTGCGGACTCTGTACGCGGGCCTCTTCAAGGGAGGGCGACGACCCCCGTCGTCGTCGATCTACGATCATGCAGTGTAGATTCCTCGACACGCTCCCTCTCTCTCTCCCTCTTCCTCCCCATTGCATGCGGGACCAGTCAACAATGGTGTTGACCCGGCCAGCCAGTGGCTAGATGCCAGATGGGCACGGACGATCCTGACCCTGGGGTATGGGCGCAGTGGCGAGTGGTGGTCAGTGTCGGTCACTGTGGTAGGATCAGTGTACGAGCATGTAAGGAGTGGGACCCAATAGTGGTCCCACTCAATGGTACAAAAATGAGCCAAGAAATTATTAAGCAGCGGAAAATATAACTATTTATAAAGTTACACAATGTTCTAAGTACATAACATTCTCACCCAAAAAGTGGTACATAAAAAGGAAATACTATAACTACGTTTCACATGATCCCCAAATGCAGAGGGCAACCCGACTATTTTAAGCTATCCTTAAGTCAACTTCATGTGTACAACCTTCATGTGTCCATGTCCTTCAAAGCACCTATATCTGGATAGTTTTGGAAACACCCAGAAAAATAGGAAAATGAGGTATAAATCAGCAAAAGTTGAGTATGTACATTTGAGAATTAACTAGGCATTATTTGATACATAGTAAGCGGATGTTCCGATCAAAAGGGGGCTATCAAAATTAGGTAAGTTTCAATGAGAATTGTCAAAAGAAATAAATATTCAAAAGAATGAGACAATATAAATATTCTAATAAATAACAAACCTTGCCACCATTAATCATCTCATAACAACAAATATTTGCATGTAGATATATTGGACTAAGTTAACTATGGCAGGACCAAGATACCACTGAGTCACTGGCCTATAAATAAATTTTGGGTAGAAGTAGCACACTCATAGGAAGAATTATCATGTCTCTGTATAAATAAGGGTAGAAGTAGCACACCTCGGGTAGAAGTAACACACCCTAATAGTTACGCATAAGCGCCTATAATAGTTAGCTAGTCAAATAGTCTACCATGCATAAAATAGTGGCAAAATGTATCATTCATTGGACATTTGTGTCATAAGACAAACACAATGTCATTGACCCAATTCAACCTGTAAATAATATTTCCAGGAGAATATGATATGTCAAAGTGAAACAAGAGTAAATACATCAAAGATGCCTCATTATGGAAAATTTTGTCATATAATGCCCAGTTATAAAATAGAGAGGAGTACATACCTCCGGTTTTGTTCTAGTCAAAATAAAAGTCACCGAAGTCTGAACGAGGTTTATCACCACCTAAAAATACAATTATACTTTACATTAATATTATTCCTTGTACAATATTTAATCCAATAAAACACTCCTTGAACACTTGGTATTGGGTTACTAGTAAAACGGAACCCTTCAAATTCTAGAAAGCACCTCCGCACACCTTTATATTTCCCTGTCCTTTCATTGATTAAGTACCGGCTACTAAATCAGTCAACGTTGGAATTATTACTTAAATGAGTCAAAAGCAACTAGGGAGTATTGTTTTCTGTTTTGCCAAATCTCTGCGTCGTCCGGCGAATTGCTACCAAATAGAATTGTAGATGAAATTACTGCAGGGACAGTCCAAAGTAGGGGACCCTGTCCTCACCCGCAGGCAGCCTCCTCTACAACTCCCTAGATTCTGACCACTGCCGGGAGTCTATGTCTCGAACAACCGGCGAAGGGAGCCATCGCGAGTAGCTGGCAACAGCAAGAGTTCAGAACCCAAACCGGAACAGCTGACCGCGGAAGCAAAATTGAAAGGCATACATGCTTACTACCATCATCCCAGATCAGACTGTGATTACGACAATATACAAAGATATAAAATGGAGCTAGGCGGAAACAAATTGAAAGCAACAAGAAAGGATCGACCAGAGTTGTATACTCCAGTCGCCCCAGGTCCTTCTTATAATCTCACGAGGATCAGGTGTAGCCAACAGGTAAGAAGACCAAAATTTGCTCCATGGATGGCTGATCGCGATAAGACACTGAAATGCAGAAAACGAATTGGGGGCGTAAGATTATTCACAGCAAGATTTGGCAATTCTTGGAACATCCTAACACATCCCCACTAACTTCGAGCAAATGAGCATCATCGCCGGGTCAAAGGCCATTACCAACTCCTCTGAAGATCGGTCTTGAATTGACATAGAGAGAAATAATGAAGCACAGGAGAGGACCCCAACAATAAACAATGACAAGTTTTCAAGTAATTATTACTCGCATAAGTCCCAATTCGCACCCAAGTGACCAGCCACTGTGTTCAAGCGAGCAGACACTGCAAGCGGCGACGTCGGAACAAGTGGAAAATTAAGTGGTGTTTGGGAATGAAATCCATGGACAGAGAGGTACCTACTAAAACCAGCAGTGAGTCCATATGTGTCTCTGTAAATCAACGTGAGGTTCGGAGTTCATAAGCAGGAAGGCGGATTCTCTCTGACATGAATACCAGTGTGAAACAGGGGTTTTCGTCGACCCAACGATTCGGTCAGAACCAACGCTGAAAGTTGCGAACAGATTCTTATGGGTTGAAGACGGTTTCATTACCTCTAATTGATCTAAGGACGATCACATCAGTGCCTCTGCTCGCTTCCTTGCCAGAGAAGATGGCAGCAACGACACAAGGAGCCCACGACACTCAGAAGAAATTGAGAGTAGAGAGTATTAGAGGAGCATCGTACTGCTAGCGTGGGCGATTTCGTGGCGACGGGATCTAAATTAGTGCGGTGGGAAACACCTTGGCGAGAATGGCGGAAGCCTGCTCGAAGTGTATTTGGGCATTTGACGGCTAGGGCACCACAAGCCTTCATTCAGGGTCCTTTGGAAACGTCGTAACCTCCCAAAACCGAAGCCAGCAAAAACGGAAGAAATCAAGGCTTCGTGAATGCGCGACCGGCTGATGAAGTCCTACCAGTATTGTAACGTCTGCGCGTGGACTGTTGGGGATGAAGATGAGTCTCGTCCCCTCTAGCCCGTCCGCTCAAGCAATCCGGACCGTCAATCCGACCAAAAAGTTACCTGTGTGTCTGTTATGCGGCTACCAACCCAATCAAGACCAGTGTGACATTCCCATAAAATAATAATACCAACTGTGTATCTCCTACCACAATTAAATTATACTTTGAGCCTCCTTTTAACCCCCCCAAAGCGTAAGTTGGTCAATTAAACCGACAATATACACGATGCTGACCTTAAAAGTCCATTATACAAACATTTAATACTATTACTAAAAGAGAGGGCTAAATTTCTCTTTAGAAGGGTGATTCATCTTACTACTTTATTAAGATAGATTCTAGGTATTTTCTCTTTACTAATGACCCTTCTAGTGTACTAGATGACGCAACACATAGTTGACCCACATCCAAGGTCAAGTATGATTATACCAAAAATTGTAGAATTAAATCTCAATTTTTCTCAAGCCACATAAAGTCTAATGCTATGCTAAATTATTTCGGGGTCAAAGACAATACTCGAAATTATTTAAAGAAATGAATATAATTTAAGTTTTTTGGCAAAAGAAAATAGAGGGGGATACCTAGATTTGAGGTCGTTACAGAACACCACCCCTTAATTAGATTTCACCCCCGAAATCTCAAGCAAACAACGAGGGGTGAGTGTGCAACATTTCTTCTCATGAAAGACTAAGAATGATTTTGAGTGTCCATCTAGAGTCCAACATTGACTATTTTATGTCATAAACTCCCACTCAAAGAATTATTTAAATAATAAATTAGTCATTAATATTATACAGAAGGTTATTTGTTACAACATTACATTTTCTTGACTCCAATTGTTATTATTTAATCAATTTTATGAAAAATGCTTGAATGTTACAGTATTAAAAAAATGGTCCTAAAGATGGGAATGGTTGAATATGACATCGAGATTCAAGTATGTTACAGAGCGACTGGCCATGTAGGTGCAAGGGACGAGATGAGACTGTTAGATCTTAGGCGAATGACCCAGATCAATGAAATGATATTTCGGTAATGCCTAGCTCCTTTTCCCTAAGTTCTTAATTCAAAGTTTGTGAATATGATAACTTCTTCATTCTTTGGCCAAAGTATACAAAATTACATATCAAATTGGTTTTCTCAAAAGGATCCACAACATGAGCATATATCTAGACCCTGAATCATCTTCCTATTCTCCTACTTTTTCTATATATGCAATCTTTGACCATGTTGACTTCATTTAATGCATGATTGTGATAAAGTTTGGATCTTTGATGCACCTCTACCTATATAATGATCATATATGTATGTTTTACATACTTTTCAACTAATTGAGGGTCCTACTCAATCCTTTTGCTCATGTGTGACTCTAATTGCACATATATGACTTTTTGAACCTTAATGATGTACCTTTCCCTATTATGCTACTCTTATTTCTTAATGTGGACTAAGGATATACCAACCTTAAAATTTGTTTCCTATGCCCCTCTAGGTCACAATATCAATTCCTAATACTTCTTTTATTAAGTTTGATTCATTTGTAACCTAATGCATGTTTTTACCCCTTTTATGAGAATGCATGTTAGACCTTGGATCAAATGATGTGCTTGACCTATGTTGTACATCAAATACCTTTGCATTCTTGAAATCAATAACTGAATTATGTTTAGATGCCAAAATTCCCAAGATTCACAATATATCTTGATATGATGGTGTATGTGATCCTAAGTCCACTAGTGATGACCTAGTGTGACGCCTTAGGCTTGTGGTCTAATTTTTGTGCCCCAAATGTGATATGGCTCTTGATCTCATGTCTTCCCCTCCCAAATCTAGAAGTATCTTCCCTCATGATATCTTGGATGTGGATGTCCCACCTTAGTCTAATGTTAAACTTGATGGCATATGAACTATGTTGAGGCTTGCATATATGTTGAAATGTTGATACCTAAAGTTGGGATTGTGATGCCTAGACCCTAGGTGACATCCACCTATGTTGGAATGTTTCTCCCATGTCACTAATTTGCTGATATAAATTCTCTTTTATGTTTGGTACTCATGCCTTGATGAATCTTGACAATGTTTGCCATATTGTGAGTCTTTTGACCCTAGAATGCATGCAATGGCTTTAAACCTCAAAATATTCATATAGAATGAATGGAACATCCAAATGATGTGAAACTTGACCAACACCTTCATGATGACCTCTAAATCAATAGAAGATCGTCAAACATCTAATTAAGCCACTTAGAACCTAACTTGACCAAAAGCCCTAAAATGGAACTAGTTAGGGTTAATGATGAGAATCTAATACAAGTATGTAATCTTGTTGTTAATCAGGTGTTGCTTGTGGCTAGATGGTCGATGCTAAGTTAAGTTATGAATCTCTAAATTAGGTACAGGCTTTAATAATTATATGGCTATGGATTTCTTACTTGAATGTGGTACATATGTATGCTTGCTTACTTGCTCAAATATTGCCATGTAGTATTCTAGTATGTACTCGATGATTGTCTTGTATCATTGTTTTGTAACTTGAAAACATAATATAGAAACTCCACTATACAAACCTCATACACCTTCCTGAAGTTTTGAGGTAAGGACATGAGGATGGGCGTCCTACTTGAGTTATCAAGATAGGGCATATCATTGATAAAAGGGTTAGTTAATCTTGAGCATCCTCCTAGACTCTTCCAGTGAGAAGTTGTCCATAAAAGGCCTTACAAATACATGATATTGACGAATGTACAAAAATGATGGTATAATTGGAGTGAAATGACATAAAACATGGGCTCTCATTTTGATATATACTTAACTTGTTTATTTTTTGTTCGTTACTTCTGCAAATCTTTTCAAATTATGCAAAGATTATGTATATGTATATTTTAGCCCTATGCTCGACACCTCGTGCGCTTGACCCACCTTGTTTCACATACTTTATAAGTTCATAGATGGCTAGAAGTTGATGGGCTTGGTGAGCTATGTTAGGTGTTCTTGTTGTAAGATCCCTAGTATACATGAGCAGACTTGTAAAATTGTACTCTTAAACATGTAATTGAAATCTTGTTATAAAAGAATGTTTCTTGATAAAATTGTTGAATGTTGAGATTATGTTGGTGCCTTTATCTTATTATATGTTCATGGATGCTAAGCATTTCATGCTTCCGCATGTTTTCTTTGGTATATGTTTGGTTCATGGGACTGGGATTCTGGTTCCATGACAACTATCTTGTGCATAATTCTCTAGAATCCAGAGTGCACTATTGATGCTTTGGAATGGCCATATTGATACTTCTTTTGTCCTGTTAACCACTCCCAATATTTGGAGGCTTTAAAGCTTGAGTCTTCTTTTTCTAGAAATCCTCAAGAAGCTCTAGAAGCCTCTTCTTCTAAACTACAAAAGATTTTCTTCAAGATTTGATCAGCAAAAACATGATCAACAATATTGATGCAGACTTATGTAGGCATGTCTAGACGAGACCTCTTTAATAGATGATATGAATTCCATTGTCTCTACCACATAAGCTCGTGGTTTCACAAAACAGAGGTAAGCTAGATTCCATTTATCCAACAGCTCCTCTACTCTTGCCCTAACACTGATTTCCTCAAGAGCGGTAGAAGAGTTGAAGAGAGTGGGTTTGAAAATTGCTCTTTTCATCACCTTGAATGCCTCCAGATGGTCTTAGTTATGTGGCATGAAGGTTCCAAAGTATGGAATCTCCAAGTGTGAGCCTTAATTAACATCTGGCTCTGGTTCATTAATCATATATCACTTTTCTCTCTCTAATGTAGGTTGCTCAGAGAGAGGTCTCTTCTCCCCCTTCTTTGATCGGATGGCGCTGCCTTGTTGAGCCATCACTGTAAAAGAAAAAGCATGAACACAATATTAGGTATGATTTAACTTTGTCGATTACTATTTTCGATGCAAGTGTCGACAAAATTGTGCTAAGGAAGGTGGTTTCGATAGGTAAAAGGAAATAAAGTTGATTCATTTGTCGATTAATCATAGTTAAAACTAAGCAAATTGACAATGCTATCGACTGTGACGATTAAAAAGATGTGAATTAGTCATCTAAAAATGAAACACAATGACAGTTGTGTCGTGAAAAATGGTCGATAAGATCATCGTATTGACAACATTGTTGCAAGGGTCGACAACAGTGTCGACCGCTACAAACATGTACCTGTCGATGAGGTGAGAGAACAAATGTCGATAGGAGCTCGAAAGTAATTTTGTCCATCGGGAGTGTCGATAGAAAGGTTGTCGATCGGGATGTAAACAATTGAGTAAACGGAGAGGTAGTGCTTCACTTTTATTAGAAGGTGGTAAGAAAATTCTTAACCTTGGGCCTAGTATTTATAGTTGTGGTTAAGGTCGGTGAAATTTAAATTGGTGATCTGGATAGCGGATCCGGATCTGGCAAAATGTTGTCGATCGATAATTCTGTGAGATGGTCGACAGACGTGTCGACGAGTAGGGTTGAAAGTTCAACCTTGTTATCATACCAATCCTCTCATTGATACATATCGATTAGGAATTCAACAGATTAAATTCTGAAAGACTATCGATCGACACTTATTGGAAGGTCGATAGTTGTCTGAAGAAATGAAATAGCATTGTCGGTCGATACGAAGTGACGTCGGCAAGGTAATAAGAAAAAATTTGAAGTAAAAATTCGATGAGTCGGATCATAATTTAGGTCGACAGGTCATGGTAAAATGACTGTCTTCCCATCGTAACTTAGAAAGAAGACACTTGTCCACCATGATGTATATGTGACAATTTCTATAAAGTTGTTATATGAGAAAAACAAAATAATAAAAAACTAATCTAAATGACAGAAAAGATAAATGCTTGGGTTGCCTCCCAAGTAGCACTTTGTGTATAGTCATGTAGTTTGACTTCTTGATCATCTCATGTGGCTTTCGGGGCACCTAGCAGCTCCAAGTCTACCCTTCTGCTGATGGCTTAATCTTCATAGTACCTCTTTCGTTAGTGACCATTAACTGAAAACGTCCATGCTTTCTCGCTATGAATGTCCATCATTCTAGAGGGATAGATGGTAATCAATGTGAATGGTCCAAACCAACGAGAACGAAGTTTTCCTGGGAAGAGACAAAGAGTAGAATTGAATAGCAGAATCTTGTCTCCTTCTTAAATGTCCTTTCGCCTGATATGAGAGTCATGCCAAACCTTGGTGCGCTCTTTGTAGAGTTTTTTATTTTCTTAAGTGTGAAGATGGAGTTCTTCCAACTCCTATAGTTGTAAAAACTATTTCTCTTTGGCAAGTTCAGCATCCATGTTTAGGTCTTTAATTGCCCAATAGGCTTTGTATTCCAGTTCCAACAAGAGATGACAAGATTTACCATAGATTAGCCGATAAGGGGTAGTTTCTATGGGTGTCTTGTAAGAAGTTCAATATGCCCAAAGAGCATCATCATGTTTAGATGACCAATCTTTTCTTGACTTTCTCACTGTCTTATCGATAATTTGCTTGATATGCCTGTTGGAGACCTCTACTTGGCCTGCAGTCTAAGGATGATGTGGAGTAGATATCTTCTGTCTTACTCCATATCACTTTAAAAGAGGCTCAAATTGTTTTTCAATGAAGTGTGATCATCCGTCACTGATTACTATATGGGGAACTCCAAAGCTGGGGAAAATTTATTTTTGTGAACAAACACATTACCGTCTTAGAGTCACAGGTTGATGATGGTATAGCCTCCACCCATTTGGAAACATATTCAACGACCACTAGAATATATTTGTTTCCACAAGATGGTGAGAAAGGTCCCACGAAGTCTATCCCCCAAACATTAAATATTTCCACTTCAATCCATGCAACAAGAGGCATATCATTTTTCTTGCTAATGTTCCCAGTGCACGAACATGCATCACATTGTTTAGTGAAAGCATGCACATCTTTAAATATAGTTGGCCAATAAAAACTAGAATTCAAGATTTCCAATGTTGTCTTCTCGGTGCCTAGATGTCCTCCATCATCATCATCATCATCATCATCATCATCATCATCATCATCAACTAAGCCTCAATCCCAACTATGTTGGGGTCGGCTACATGGATCCTTCTTTTCCATTCATCTCTATCATGGGTCATATTCTGGTTGAGATGCAGTGATTCAAAATCTCTCTTTATAAGTTCTTCCCATGTTAATTTAGGCCTTCCTCTTCTTATTTTAATTGTGTTTGCCTCAACAGTATTTCTTCATATAGGCACATTAGTCGGTCTACGTTGCACATGTCCATACCATTTGAGTCGGCCCTCACACAACTTGTCCCCAATGCTCGCCACCCCCACTTTATTCCTGATATAGTCATTTCTCAAGTGATCTTTTCTTGTCTTCCCACACATCCATCTCACATACACATTTCAGCCAGGTTCATCTTGTTGAGTCCTTATTTCTTCACCGCCCAACATGCACTCCCATAGAGCATGGCTGGTCGTATAACAGTTTTATAAAACTTGCTTTTTAGTCTGAGAGTGATCTTCTGATCATGTAATACTCCAGTTTCACTCCTCCATTTCAACCATCCTACAGTGATCCTATGATAAACGTCATTTTGGACATCGCCATTTGTTTGAATGATAGAGCCCAAGTAATGAAATTTATCACATTTTGGTATATCTATCCATCCAACTTGGCTCCACCATCCACACTGCGAGATTGGCTAAAATTGCAATGCATATACTTAATTTTGCTCCTATTAATCATCAATCCATTTGATTCCAGTGCCTTTCTCCAAAGTTCAACTTTATCATTCAAGCCATCTTTAGTTTCATTAATCAATATAATATCATCAACAAATAACATACACTAAGGAACATCATCCTGAACATTCTTTGTCAACTCATCTATAACAAGAATGAACAAGTATGGGTTGAGTGTGGATCCTTGGTGTACCCCAGTTGTGATGGGAAATGTTGGTGTCTCACCTTCAGGAGTCTTCACACTTGCATTAGAGCTACCATACATGTCTTTAATCAAGTCAATGTATTGGTTTGGCACACCCTTTTTCCTCAAAACCATCCACAACACTTCTTTGGGAACTCAATCATAAGCCTTTTCCAAATTGATAAAAACCATGTGAATATCTCTTTTTCTTTCCCAATACTTCTCCATAAGCCCACTTATCAGAAAAATAGCATCTGTTGTTGATCTACCAGACATGAAACCAAATTGGTTGTTTGATATCTGCATTTTAGATCTTAGCCTCTGCTCAATAATCCTCTCTCAAAGCTTCATTGTGTGACTAACTTGATACCTCTGTAGTTTGTGCAACACTGAACATCACCTTTGTTCTTGTAGATGGGGGCTATAGTACTATTTCTCCATTCATCTGGCATATTCTTTGTCTTCGTGATCTTATTAAATAAATTTGTTAACCACATAACTCCTTCATCCCCCATACACTTCCATACATCAATGGGAATATCGTATGGTGTGCATGTCTTTCTCATTTTCATCTTTTTTAAGGCATTCTTGACCTCAAAATGTGAAACTCGTCGTGTGTAAATGATATCTCTTGCATCCATGTCACACGAGTCTCTAACATTATTTACAGTTTCTCCATTGAAAAGCTTATGGAAGTAACTTCTCCATTGGTTCTTGATATCATCGTGCTTTACCATCACTCTACCATCTTCATTCTTGATGCATTTTACTTGACTCAAGTCTCTTCCTTTCCTTTCTCTTATACGAGCCATTATATATATATATATATATATATATATATATATATATATATATATATATATATATATATATATATATATATATATATATATATATATTCCCCTTCTCTAGTGTCCAACTTCTTATAAATATCATCGAAGTATCGACCTTGCCTCCTGAACAACCTTTTTTGCTTCTTTCTTTGCTTATTTGTATATCTGGAACGTTGCATCATCTCGAGATTTAGGCAAGCTCTTATAGATCTCCCTTTTCAATTTAATAGCCTTCTATACTTTATCATTCCACCGCCATATCTCTTTTTGTGGAGGCCCACAACCTTTGGACTCCCCCAAAACCTCTCTGGCAATTTTTGTTATACAAGAGCTCATGTTATGCCACATAGTGTTGAGATCAGACTCTAAGTTCCAAGTTCCTTCCTTGATGAGTTTATCATGAATGGTGAATTTATTTTCTCCTTTAGATTTTTTTTATGCTTGCCTTTATTGATCTTCATGTTAATATCCAAAACCACCAACCTATGTTGGGTTGCGAGTTCTTCACCAGGAATCACTTTATGGTCATTGCATACTCTCTTCTATGACATGAATCCTTATAAATGTGCTTCTGCTAATGATGAGAAGAAAAATACAACTTTACATTCGGCAAATCTGAAGAGGTCACATGCGTGAGGCCAACAATGGTGGAGAAAAGGTCTGATAAATTCCCAATTGTCCTCTAGAGGTCAGGTATCTCAACCGCGTGATCAATAGATTCAAGTTTTCGTCTTTTGTCCTGGTCTTCCGAGTCAAGGACTACTGCCACTTTTTTTTTAACATACTGGGGTGCTCTTCCGGCAGGCCACCCTTTGGGAACATGAGGGAATGCATGATTAGTGTAATATCATGGGGAGGCCTAGGCTAGACATCTTTGCGAACTATGCGCCAGGTGACCAAGCCGATGACAACTGTAGAAGACTTTCTCCTTGGTACACTATGATTGCCAATGTCTGCTCTCTAAATATTTGTAGCAGGCATTGTGAGGGTAGCATTAGCACATCAGGTGCTCAAAGGAAAGACTCTGAAATTTCAAAACTATCTATTACCTATTAACCTTCTGGGATCCAGTGTAGTAGTTAAGAAAAAGGAGGCACTACGGTTTTGGATTACAGGCATTTCCATTTTCTCCCAGATGACAAATCTATATCTGAGATCATAGACATCTTTGGGGACCTCAAGTTCATTTTGAGGTGGCTAAAAATATAGATGATGCATCAGGAGTTCGTGTTCATGTAGAGGCCTTCAACGAAGATGTTATGTGATTCATCACTATCACTAACATGGGGTACAAAAGTACCACAAAGCTACACCTAGTCACGTGGGGAACTCTGCATGACTCTTTCACAATCATGAAAATTGGTAAGGAACTCCAGTTGCAGACAAATGCTTTTCAATAGAGCATCAGTATTGAGATTCAACAACCGATTAGATAGGCCCAACATCTCACATCCAACTCTCGTCACTCTAAGGATAATCATGATTAGGAAACTACGCCTCCATAGCCAACAAGCATGAAATACTCTTAGAATCGACGTGTTGTCTTGGATGAAGAATGTAGAATACTTTTACATAGAAGATTTGAGGATTTCCTTAGAATGGATTCAGAGGTTGTATCCCCCGTCAGAGAAGTACTAGGAGCAGACACAATAACAGACACACTCAGTAGAAGAATAGACATAGGAGTCCCATTACAAGGGGATCCAGAGAAATACATAATGATGGTTACCACTACAAAAGAGACTCTTAGCATTCTGTAAGACGTAGAGAAGCATACTTCTCAGAAGGAGATGACCCATATGAATACCTAGAAACCAAAGAAGAAGATAGAAGAGATAACTTCTAAAGCTAGAGGACCAGTTGAGGATATTTTCACATCTAATGTTATCAGTCTCATATTTATTTTGGAACATCAGGGGTGCGACCAATAATCCATCCAGGACAGTGTTGGGAAGATTGTGCAGAAGGTACAAACCATCGATTGTATGTCTATTTGAGTCGTTTAATCATGTTATTCGAGTAGAGGAACAGTTGAGTATTATTAACCTCAATTGGGCTATCGATAATGATGACCTTAATAAAAAGATATGGTTCTACGCAAACGATGCTCTCCAACCAATGGTCTTTTGCATACATAGTCAACATACTATAGTGAGAATCATGTCTCCCAATGGCACTGGGTCTTTTATTAATGTTGTATATGCAAAATGTTATCCTTGCTCTAGAAGAGAATTATGAAACACACTCCTACATCTGGCCAATGATATTGGTGGCTCCAGATGGGAGTTAGCATGTGACTTTAATGCTATTCACAAGCAGGAGGAGAAGGGGGGTATGCTACCAGACTTTTAGAGAATGCTCAAATTTAGTAGTTTTATTCTAGATGTTGATCTCACAGAAGTTGCCTTTGAAGGTAGAAAATTCACCTGGGTTGATAAACAATACCATACACCTACCACATGGGAGTGCCTAGATAGAGGCCTCATTAACAAATCCTAGCTCACATCCTTTCCAAATTCTAAATCTATTCACCTTATAAGATCTAGAGTATCTGATCATTGCCCCATTCTCATGACGATGGAAAAAGATATGTCTATCAAAGATCCTTCTCCCTTCTTATTCCTCTCAGAGTGGCTAGATCACCAAGAATGTATGGAGATCATTGACAAGAACTGGGCCTCAGACTTATACGACGATCCATCATTCATTTTTTTTCTCAAAATTAATGAACATGAGAAAAGACCGAAGATCTGGAATAGAGAAACCCTTGGCCAAATCATTCAGAAGAAAAAAGACCTTGACGATAGCATTCGTACACTCCAAGTAGCATATGATGAGAACCCATCCGAAAACAATGAGAATTTTCTTTGTGGAATAGAAATGGAGTTGGAGCACATTCTGATCCAGGAAGAAGCAGTTTGGAAGGAAAAAGCCAGAATTAATTGGCTTGATGACGGAGAATGTAACATGAAGTTCTATCAACTGTTGTCAAAGTTAAATGAAAAAGGAGAATGGTCTCACGCCTATTTCTACCCGATGGAAGCTTTTGTGAGGACAATGTTAGAATGACAAGTTTTGCTGTCAATTTTTACGCCAACTTCTATGACAATGTTCCACCCCCAAACTCATAGCCTAGTGTTGACAATGAAGTCTTTTTCAACATGATTCCTTCCATTTTAGAGACAAATGAAAATGCCACGCTCACTGATCAACCCACGGAAGAGGAGATACTGAAGATAATGCATATGATGGATAATCAAGCTGCTCTAGGACCAGGTTAATTTACCCTAAAATTTTACCTAGCATCCTGGAATATAATTAGAAGGGATTTCCTCGTATTTGCTAAATCCTTCTTCAAAGGAGAAGGATGTTACAGGAGAATCAAATGCATCAAAATGGTTCTCATCCCTAAGGTGGATCAACATCAAATTCTAGAGAAAGACTTCAAACCTATATCTAATGAAAATGTATCTCTTTTCATATTGGCTCAGGTTCTCAACAACCGTATGGCAATGATAATTGCCAGATTGATATCAGACAAACATGGAGCTTATTTTAGGCTAAAAGACATTTGAAATCACATCAAACTTGCTAAGGAGATTATGCATGACATTAAAAAAGGAGGCCAACACCCTAATGTGGTAATTAAGTATGACATGTCAAAGGAATACATCATGACAGATTAGGATTTTCTGAAGAATATTCTTGCTCGCTTTGGTACACTTCTAGATACTATTGAACGATGTCCATTGTTCTTCTCGGGGTCTTGTACATTGATCACCATTAATGATGTCACATCTGGATTCTTGTCCTTCAAAAGAGGTCTTAAACAGGGAAACCCAATGTCACCATCTCTTTTCATCTTATTTGAGGAGGCTCTTGACAGTAGAATAAAGTATGAAGTACTAGCAGGAAGTGCCAGTAGATTCATCACCGATGGCCAGGGTGAAGCCCCACCTATCCTTCTCTAGGCAGATGACATCACCATTCCTGTCAATGCCACACATTCATTGATTGCAAAAGTAGCTTGAATTCTTTCAAAATATAAAGAAGCATCAGGCCAGTCTAAAAATTGTGATAAGTCTTAATGCATTATAGGCTCGAGCGATTAGAGTATCAGATAGACCATCTCTTCCACTCTACAAATACCTATGGTAGAAGAAGCGTGTACTTACCTTGGCATCCAATCTCATGTGGGAGACCGAAGCTTGCCATATATAATTTTTTACTTGAAAGAATTAAATCAAAAATAGTGTCATGGAAAGCCCCCCTTTTATCATTTGAAGGAAGAAGACTCCTCATTGCGCACACCTTATCCTCATATTTCATCTACGCGATTGCCGCAAGTGACATCCCTATAGGAATAATTAGAAGAGTATATTCAATGCTTTCCAATTTCTATTGGGCAAGCAGAGATAATCAACACAAGAAGGCATGGGTGGCATGGGACCAAGTAGTGTGGCCAACAGAGGAAGGAGGACTCAATATATCTTCTCTACACTTGACCATCAAAGCCTACAAATTCAAAGCTTGCTGGGAAATCCTCAATGGAGATTCCCTTTGGGCAAAATTTTACAGTGCAAAATATGCAACTACTTTCCAGAATCATTATGGTTGCTTTCCCCCTACCTCAAGAAAGGATCGTTCTCGTCATCATAATGGAAGAAGTTATGGTCTACCTTCCCACAAATCATTCCACTAAGCAGATGAATAGTCGACAGAGGCAACATCTCTTTCTGGGATAGCAGATGGTGCCAATACCCATTGAGAGAGTCCATTATTAACTCTTGAGATACTACACTCGACTTTCATGTCAATAATTTATGGTCTTCAGATACATGTTGGGACATCAACACCTTATCTTTTATTATTAATGAAGAAGGCATGACAATGATTATGTCAACCCAAGCAATGGTTGCTGACATGGATGATCACCTGGTTTGGACTCTAATAGAAAATAAGGTTTTCACTCTCCAATTAGCAAAACTACCCATCCAAAATACTATGCCTAGACCCTTCAGTTCCTTGGCATGGATATGGAAGGGTTCCATGCCCAGGGCAAGCATTGTTCTTTGGAAACTAGCCAGAAAAGCTTTACCTATTGATGATACATCGCCAGATGCTGCATCCCAATGGTATCGAGATGTTATTGATGCAAGACACTAAGACCTAAAACTACATCTCAGCTCTTTATACACCATGACACAACTTTGTTCTTCTGGACCTATATCCACATACTGTTCGATGAATGGCAAGATGATTACCGATCATTATATGATATTATTCTCTCTGCTAATAAACATAATATCAAAACTATCAAATGATAGATACACAATGAGATGATCTTACTCATCTGCTGGTCCATTTGGAGAATTAGAACTAGTTTAAAGTACGAAGGTCGTAAACCAGTATGATCAATCTTTGGGATTCCATTATCAGTTCATCAATCAAAGGATTCAATGAATATATTTTAAATGCATGGGTGAAAGAACATTCCATATATCACTAGAGGATATGGGCCTTAATCATCCTCGATTTAAGATGAGAATGACCAGTCCGGTAAGATGGAGCCCCCCATAAATCACTAACATTAAACTCAATATCTCAACTGGCAGAGATGTCGATCCAACAAACACTACTAGAAGATGGACTATAGGTAATATCTGAAACTGTCATGGATACGTCAGGTTGGCGTTCCGATTCTGGTTGAACAATTTAGATCACAATATAGCACTGCTTCAAGGATGCCTCATTGTCGTTAAGCTCGCGGATGAGAGGAATATTGATCTTTTCATTATAGAGATTGATAACAAATTAGTTTTTACTACATTGTGGGGGATGCCAAATGGTCCTTGGAGAGCAAGCATTGCCATCAGAGAAATCAAGCAGGTTATCTCAAATCTCGTCATCATTGGAAACTTAGTCCCTAAAGTTATCAATTAGACAACGAAGAAACTAGGTAAATGGGGCTCTTAGATGGTAGAGTGATACTACTTCACATAACCCAGTCTTCTGCCTATGCGGCTTAGAGGACTGCTTATCATGGAGAGGAGATGTATATCTTACATAGTTACTACCTAGACAGATGTGTAGTATACACATAGGTTGTGGTATACTTGTATAGACAGATAGGTGATGATGTTCCATCGGTGCCACCATTTCTAGATCAATTTTTATAAATGTTTAGCCTACAAGAGGAGAGTAGATGTATAAGATGATCTCCTAGCTTTAACAAAAAAAAACTATTGTGAACAAAAAGTATTGGGACAATGGCTGATTATAAGAATAAGATGATATTATAATCAATATCTCATTGGAATAGTTAGGGAATACTAATTTCACCAAGGCTATATTAATTTGTGGATTATTGGGAGACATATAAAACAATTTGTCAGGTTTACAAGAGGATAATGGATTGTAGAATTTTCTCCAGTTTAATTGATGTAGCAATATTTATACAATATAATGATGGGATTGTTGTATTTTTAGTGTTAAATAAATTTTTACGATGAAAGGTGGGTTTAGGGATGGTTGTGGGTTTAATGTGGAAATATTTAGGTGATAATTAATAAGGGGTTGTCTAGTAATGTCATACTTGATTGGATGGAGATTATTAGTAAAATTTCATGAGTGGAATATTATCAAAAAAGTTGAGAGAGGAAGGATAATTAGATGCTTTTAGGTAGCACAAAGATTGATAGAGATGGGATGTTTGTGTTGGGCTTGTGATGGAGGGGAATTATTAATTAGGGATATGGGGAAGTTGATGTACAAAAATGTTTAACCAACCCATATAGAACAACAATGCCATAATCATCAAATTAAAAAGTTAAAAACAAACAAGCCTACAATGATACAATTTAAAAATGTACCATTTTCATGTGTTTAAAGAATGCTCTAACTTAGGTATGTGAGGTCGTTGTCTCCATATTAGAGTTTCAAAGACAATTTCTTCACAGGGGTACTCCAAGCTCATTATGTGTATTACCCGTAATTAACAGACATGGTGATGGTAGGCCATGAGAAATCTATTATCCCAATGCCTGTGCTTGTACTAATCACTAAAGCCTTATCATAGGAATATGCGAGTGACAATATGCCTTGTACCATGACCCACATGATTGTAACATAATTAGTGTGGAGTTGTGTGCTTTTACATCATGAGATAGTTTCCCAATCAAGATATAGAAGACTTACAAAGATAATTGTCGGTTTGAAGCCCCACGAAGACAAAAAAGAATTAGCATACAATTGTAGCTAATTGCAGAAACACCTTAAAAATTAATTACTAGCAAAAGTCATCTCTTCCGTAAGATATGGGAGTCTCCACTATATTATTATATAAATATATTTAGAACCCAAACCCAAAACATGAAGAAACAAATTGAGGATTAAGCAAAGTGAACCGAGATTATGTTTAAGACATTAAGCCATGAGATGGAAAAGTACATATGCGTTGCTTAGGTTGTTAGATAAATAGAAAACTAAATCCAAAAAGAGATTTTGTTTATGTCTATCATTTTATTTTTATATTTCCTAAATACGTTACATGCAACACGAAAACAAATTTGTTCTAGTTTGCTGTTTCATTTTTTAAATTCTGGAAACGTTAAATTCACATGATATATTAATTTCTCACAATATCTGTTGTATGTTCAGTGTTCTTGTTTGGTCTATACATATGTTACAAGTTTATGCAATCTTACAAAAGTATATTAGTTTTGAGTTGGGGTTATGGTGATTGATAGTCCTAATATTATAGGTGGACACAAAATTAAAATTTACCACCAAGTTGAACTAGACTTGACCAAACCACATGGTCTAGTTTGGTCTAGACAAGTGTGTGGCTAAGTTTGCTTTGGAAATTCTTTAGGCCCGTCTTATGCAATCTGGTCATAACAAGGTTAACTAGTTAACCAACCAAGCTAGACTCGACCAACTATAAATAACAAATATATTAAAAGATAAATATGTTAATTATATGAAATACAATTAGACGTAAATATATGGCAAATATTACTAAATTATGCATTTTTTAATAAAAAAGACAGAAAGTAACAAATTGAGTAATAAACTAGTGCATACATCAACTTAGTCATCTCAATTATCTGATTGATGATAACGAAGATTTTGTAACCTAATTTCCTTCGGTGACACCCATGCTCACTTTCTCCTCATCTTCAATAGACTATGTGGTCAACTTTACACTTCATGATTATGGACACTTAACTTATTTAAGTAGGTTTGCAACAATTAGTGAATTGTAATGTTTTAAACTGAACTTAGTCAAATTTGACTATGTTTTTATGGTCAAGTTAAGTTCAGTCTGGACTGCATCAGCAATCAAGTTTGACTCGAATTTTCTTCAGACCACTATTTATAATTCCGTTTGTGATTCAGACCGGACTTGAGTAAATGACGTCCCTACCTAACGTCCACATCAGTTGGGTTGGGTTAGTGAGAAAATGGGGTTGGGTTCGGTGGCTAAATCCTGGTTTGAACCGATCAGATGCCACTTAACCCCAACCGTCGCGACCAAACAGCGTGTATAATGGAGCAGGTTGCGATCAGTATCACTGATACTGCGAAATGACTACGCTGGCGGTGGTTCCTCGAAGGACGATCTCTCCTTTCCGTCTCACATCCCTTCTCCGCCTTGAGCGCGACCCTACTGCTGCACTCCAGCTCTTTCGCAACCCAAATCCTACCTGTCCCAAGCCCTTCCGTCGCAGTGCCCGCTCTTACGACGTTCTCATATGCAAGCTCGGCGCAGCACGAATGTTCCGTGAGATGGAGCAGATCATAGACCAGATGCTACAGGAGACTGATCGCTATACCCCTCGGGAGGCCCTCTTCCGCCGCGTCATGACATTTTACGGCCGTGCCCACCAACCTGCCGCAGCCGTGCGAGTCTACCTACGTATACCGCTCTTTGGGTGCCGCAGGACGACCCGGTCCTTCAATGCCTTGCTCACCGCGCTCCTCAACTGTGGGGACCTCGAGAGGATAGAGGAGATGTGCCGAGGATTCGACCTTGCTCCCGACGTGTGCACGTACAATGTGCTGATAAACGCTTGCTGCTCTATGGGAAATTTCTCCCGTGCGTGGGAGCTATTCAATGAAATCCCTATCAGAGGGCTGCAGCCAAGTGTGGTCACTTTTGGGACATTGATATCGAATCTATGTTCGCATTCCAGACTGGACGAGGCTTTTAGACTGAAGAAGGAGATGTGGGATGTTTATAAGTTGAAGCCCCACATTTACATATACACTTCTTTGATGAAGGGGCTTTGTGACAACGGAGAACTAGATTCTGTATTCAAGCTCAAGGAGGAGATGCAGTCCGACAGCGAGCTAAGGTGGGATTCCGCTGTATACTCGACTCTCATCAGAGCCCTCTTTAAGGCTGGGCGAAAACAGGACGTGGTAGGTTTACTAGAGGAGATGAGGCACTATGGCCTGGCTCCGGGTACTGTCACCTACAATGCAATGATTGCTGGATTTTGTGAAAGCAAAGAGTTTGATGCAGCTTTTGAGGTCTTGGACGAGATGGAAAGGAAACGGTGCAAACCAGATGTTGTCAGCTATAACGTGATTATTGGTGGTTTGTGCAGGGAGGGAATGTTGAAGGATGCAAGTGAATTACTTGAAGATATGCCAAGGAGGGGTTGCACCCCAGATGTCATCTCATACCGTACCCTGATTGGTGGTCTTTGTGATGCAGGACAAATCAAGGATGCTGCAGTTCTTTTAGAGGAGATGGTGTTCAAAGGATTCACTCCTCATCCCACACATGCTCGTAGGGTTCTGGAGTGGTTGAGTGGGAATGGGGTTGATGATAGTTTGATTGATATCATCCATAGCTTGTCTAAGGTCAATGGCTTTGATTCATGCATTTGGGAAGTGGCAGTTTGCTTTGCATGTAAAGCATATGATAAGGAGAGGATAAACCAATATGCTGATGTTATAATACACTAACAGTAGGCCAACTGGAAAAGTCTAAGAAAAAAATTAACCGGAATCTGGCAGTTTTGTTGAGTTCTCGGAGGATTTAGTTCTGAGGCCTATCTCTAAAAACACAATTTCGTCATAAGGTATAATTCTGCAGAAAGAAGACTAAGGGCATGTTTGGTTTAGCGAATTAGACTGTATTGGATTGCAATCTTAGACCCGGCCCGGCGGCAGAAAGTTTATGTTTGCTTCTCTGGGGTCGTACAATGGAAGGAATCCTGCAGTTTTCGGCTTACAGCGGATGCAGGATTGTCGTCCCCTTTTCGAAAAGGCCGGACGCCGAGATGCAGCAAACCGGCGCCTTGCCTGCTGCAGGAACTGTCAGCCGTTCCACGTTCCTTGGCCCTCCACTTCTCACTTATAACGCTGGTGGCCATGATCTCATCCGGGTAATCCAAACATACAACCCTACCTTGCTGCAGTTCGCAAATCCAGTAACCAGTTTAACCGGGACGGAACAAATACAGGGTTCTTCCTTATCCAGGCAAAACCTGGAAACCAAACGTGCCCTAAGAAGGTAAATTGCCTTTTCCTGGATAACATGCAGTCCAGCAGATGACTATGCCTAAGCGACAAAAAGTCAGTACCATGTCTAATTTTGGTTAAGTTGCTATTTTAGTAATCTGGACTATATAGGTATCACGGAAATAACTGAACAGGATAATAGTAGATATTCTGGAGGGTTATAATTATGGGGCACTAAAAGAACAGAAATGTCAGTAAAAAGGGTATTCAAGTAATTATATTAGCAGATAGGTTTCTTTTCCTACGCTGAGGGGAGGATGAACATACTATTATCTCTGAAATTTTTGGTGACATCTTTAGACCTTTTTCTTTTTTGTCTAAATTAATCAATACGCAAAACTCAATATGAATACTCTTCTTGGAATGTCTTGCGGGAATTCGGAGTCTAATGTCATGCTCTTCTATGCAATATCAGAAGTTCATTGTTGGAACTGAATTTCTATATCTGCCAAGCCATAGAGTGTTGTCTGTCACTTTCATCTTTACTCTTAGGGCCGTGAGTATTATTCTTACATGGATTATTTTGTGAACTTGTGGAGTCAATCAAAACTCTGTATCTCACTCTACCTTCTGTCATTTTTCCAACAGCTGCTATGATTTTTCTGCAAATGGTTTAAGTGAAAGCGAGATTAACATAGCACTCAGATCATGGATGATGATCACTGTTCTGCTTTCTCATGAGATATGTAATCCTGTCTCAATTGTGGTCTTACTTACTAATGAAAACCTGTATGCATATGTGGCACGATGGGATGTGTCCTTTGGTATGAGACTTGCTCTGGGTGGATCATATTTCATGCAATCCATTATAACCAAGGTTAGATCTGATTTTAAGTATAAAATTTAAGTTTATGGAAATTCTATCTTACAAATTTGGAGTACATCTTCCTATCTTAGTTGTATCTATCAAGCATATCTGTGATACTTTAAAGAACGATTAGTTGATTTGTGTTTGAGCTAGTACTTACCCCAAGTTATAAGCAATTGACCACTGATTAGTTGCGTGGTAGATTTTTGAAATTAAACTAGCATCAACATAAGTGGGCATATGCACATATTGAATTTTGGTACGAAATAACTTATTAAGCTATAATTCATATATTCACCACTTGAGATTCTTAGTTTGCAATTTCTTGATTCTTATTTGAAACTTTATTTGAAGACTCTTGCATATTGTGTAGAAAATAATTTTCTTGCTGATTTGGTCAAATCCATGTAGATCAGGATCCACCTTTGATTAGTTAGATTTGATTGTTAGTCATTGGCGTTGGAATCACTTAAAAAAGTTATTTGGATTATTAGAAACTGAATTTAGAAGTATAAATGGAAATAATTGAATGTGGGTTCTTGGGATGGTAAAAATGGTGTATTATATTTTTAGAAATTTATACTGGGCATTACTATGCCACAATTCAATTTTAAGTTTAATTGGACCAATAATGTGCTCTATAGAAGATATTCAAATAAATCAACAAAACCATTTGAGCTCCATTGACTTGGTGGACCCAGTTGATCTCAACCATCCATCCACTGTGGGACCATGCGTGGAGTCAGATCATCTTCCTGACCTTGGTGATGGCTGGTTAACTACGACGAGGAATTACTTGCATTTCCTTTCTGTTAGAATGCTTAAATTGTTGTATTGCAAGTGTTAGAAAATAGTTTTCTTATTTATGCATCTCTTTACTTTATCCTTTTCCTGTTGGGTCTATTATGTAAATAGTCTTCCTCTATATAATAAAGGAAAGCACACCCTATCGGGCATCGCTTTGACCCAAATCCTTCCACATGGTATCAGAGCATGTCCGGCTGCTGTAACCCTAGCCGTTGACCTCTCCTCCTCCCTCCCTCCCTCTCTCTTCTCTTCTCTTCTTCGTTAGCACCACCCGTCGTCGCCGCAGGGAACAACCACCGCCGTTAGGGATGAGCACCGGGTTGGGCCGGCCCGATCCGACCCGCGACCCAGCCTGCATAACTCGATCCTGACCCGAACCCGATTTATAATATGGGTGGGCCGGGCCTAAAATTTAAACCCATATTTTATTTGGGCCGGGTACGGTCGGAGGTAAACCCATGCTCGAAAACCCGAATGCCCAGATTAGATTTTATGTACATTATATACCTATACATCTATCTTTGTCCTGAAAGAAAAACATACAAATTTCTTGATGCAATATGTAGTATGTACCTAACCAATGGCAACATGGATACTATGTAATCAATCAACATGATTAGTGAATTCATACTAGTAAGATAACCATCATTGACATGAATAGACGTACTTAATTTCTTTGTTTTGATCTCATTGTGTCCACATGTAGGAGACAAATGATCTTTTGCTCAGTGCATAGTAGATTATGCTCATCTTTTTGCTCAATGTAAGAGACAAATGATCTTTTACCCTTCCAAAGCCCATTTCATTGTATATACATATAGGATGAGGAAGAAAAAAGGCACAACATTGTGGACTCCGTTGATTTTTTAAGTCTCATACATTCACATGTACGAGAAAATGATTTGTTACTCTTTCAATATCCTTGTCGTTGCTGTACGGGATCACACAACTAAGGTATACATATTCCGGCTACATATCACAAAGTGTATATACATTCTTTTGAAGGTTTATCACAAAATACATATCATACTAATTCAGTTTTCATGTTAGCAAGTTAGATCTAACAAAATTTGGTATGCTCATTCGATGTTATATGGCAAACCAGAATCCAGCCCAAAACCCAGCATTCTTATATGGGCCAGGTATGGGCTGACATTTTTCAATTTTATCCGGGCCCGAACCCGACTCGTGGCCTGCTTTAAAATGTGGGTTTGAGTTTGGGACAGGCAAAACCCGGTATAACCTGGCCCGATGCTCATCCCTAACCGCTGTCTTCACCGCCGGTGTCAGCTCTCACCGGATTGGTCTTCCCTCCTCTCCGTCAGAGGCACGGCGGCCGCTTGAAGGAGAGAAAGAGAAGACCCTAGTTCCATCCAATAGAGAGGAGGAACAACTGCTTCCCATCTTCATTCCTCTCCACATAGTCCCCGTATGTGGATGAGTGCCTAAGTCTCTAGTGGCTGTTGATGCGTCAGATTCACATCCTCAATCGACAAGTGACGACGCTAATTCCCGTCACGCCCCCGACGCGTCTTCTCGGGGTCACACTCCTCTCTAATGTGTCTTCCCGGAGTTCTTTACCTTGTTGACAGAGCTAATTCCCGTCCAGGGCCAAGTCTGCCGCCGCTGCACACGACATGTCTAATTAAAGACACGACGTGTCCTAGCTACTGCTGTTTACGCCTTTCTCTCGGCACACAACGTGTCCCATTAAAGACACAGCGTGTAAAAGGTTCTATGATCTATCAATGCTTCTGTCTCCAGACACGTGTCTAAGATAAGACACGACATGTGCAAGGTTGTCAGTACTTCTGCCTTCTATCTTTGCAAAGAGACACAACTTGTCCAAAGTGTCACACCACGTGCCACTTTCTCTGATCACTGTTACTCTGATTCAACTTCAATATGGGTGATGCAAAGCCAGCTGCTTCCTCTATAGTGATCTATAATGACCAATCTCAGATAACTTCTGTCAAGCTGAATTCACAGAATTATCTCCTCTAGATGAATGCTATCTACACTGTCCTTGAATCTCGTGAGAAGGTGGATATTATTGAGACATAACCTCCTGATGAGAGCAGTAAGACTACCCTACTTGGAGGAAAAACAATGGGCTGGTAAAATCATGGCTATGGAATAGCATGGAGCCTCAAAATGCTTCTAGATTCATGTTCTATTCTACAGCCAAACAAATCTGGGAAGCTGCAAAGAAACATTTTTCTCATAAGAAGAATGCTCTTCGTCTTTATACTGTTTATGACCGCCTCTTTGCAAAGAAACAAAATAGTCGCTCTCTCAAGGATTATTTTGGTACTATCCAGTCTATTTCTCAAGAACTCAGTTGTTACCAGCCACTAAAGACGGGTGACCAGATGAAGAGCCGAGATGATCTAGTGACAATAAGGTTTCTATCCAGCTTAAATCTTGTGTATGCTTCAGCTGTGTTATTCTGGCTATAGACAAACTACTAAGCCTTGAAGAAGCCTTTGTATGAATTCAACAATCATCTTTTGAATCCTTTTTTGCTACTCCAGGAGAACACCACACTGAGAATCAGATTTCCCTTGCTACTGCTGCTGCTGCCAAAGGAGTAGGACGAGGTGCTGGGCGAGGACGGGGTGCTGGAAATCGTCCTAAATGTACTTTTTGTGGGAAACTCGGACATGTAGAAGAAAAATACTATTCTAAGCATGGTCGGCCTCTAGTTGGTGCTGCGCATTATACTGCCAATTCATCCAAAACATCTGCATTTGGAGGTTCTAAACAGGTGCAATCAGATGTTACGATCTCCAAGGAGGAGTATGACCATCTTTTACAGGCTACCCAACATGCTTCTCTTGGCGCCTCCGTCAATTTAGTTTCAGATGTAGGTAACCCAAGGACTTCACTTGTTGCCTTTCATCCATCCTCTACATGGGTAGTGGATTTCGGGGCCTCCCAACATATGATAGGTATACGATCTATGCTTCTTTCCTCTGGCTCATATATCCCACATTCTTCTGTGACACTGGCTGATGGTTCTGTCAGAAGAGTCCAGGCGTGTGGCACCGTACAAGCATCTCTTAATTTGACTTACAATCTGTCCATTATGTTCCAGACTTTCCTTTCAACTAAATGTCTGTTGCTAAGCTGGTTGATTCTTTGAAATGCTTGGTAATTTTTGAAGGCTCTTTCTTTGTGTTACAGGATCCTAGGAGCTGGAAGACGATTGGTGGGGGATCTAAGAAAGGTGATCTCTACTTCTTTGAAGGTGGTCGTTCAGCTCGCCATATTCCATCCACCACATCCACCGTTTTCAGCTGCTCTCCCTTGTAATGACATTGTCGCAATGGACATCCATCCCTACAGAGTCTCCAGAAGCTTGTCCCAAGCCTAGCCTCAATAAAGACGTTAGAGTGTCAGTCATGTCAATTAGGCAAGCATCATCACATTTCTTTTCCGAGTCGAACTGTAAAACGCTCTAAGCGTCCTTTTGATCTTATTCATAGTGATGTCTGGGCCCTCTGGGCTCCTGTTAAAGAGCCAAGTTAAAATGGCTTTTGATATTTTCTGTCTTTCATTGATGATTTCTCCCGCATGACTTGAGTTTATTGACTTAAGTCTTGTGATGAAGTCTTGTCTGTTATTCAAATTTTCATCAGTCAATAAAAATTCAGTTTGATGCTCATATTAAGATTCTTTGTACTGATAATGCCCTCGAATATGTGCAAAAGGCTGTTTCTACGTTCTGTAATTCTATTGGCATGATTCACCAGACGACTTGTCCTCATACACCCCAACAAAATGGGGTTCTGAATGCAAAAACCGTCATTTACTTGATGTAGCACGTACACTGTTGTTCCAAATGTCTGTGCCCAAGAAATATTGGTCTAATGCTCTTCTCACTACCTATTTTTTGATTAACCATCAACCATCTTCCGTCTTGCAAGGGCTACCCCCTTCTTTGTTTTACGACCTGACGAGCAACCTTTTTCTGCTCCTCTTCGTGTGTTTGGATGCACTACGTTTGTTCACGTGTTTGATCCACGCGCTGACAAGCTGTCTCGTCGCGCTGTTCGCACCGTCTTTTTGGGATATTCTCCCACACATAGGGGATACATGTGTTATTTTCCTCGTCGTCTTTTTGTGTCGGCTGACGTTACGTTTCATGAGTCTACTCCGTTCTTTAGTGACTCTGTTCAGAGTGAGGGGGGGGGCACAACCCTGAGAGTGACTACATCTTTGAGCATGAGAGAGAGCCACCATTCCGTGTGCTGTGTGATGAGAGTGTTATAAATACCTGCCCACTATCACCACCACCACCTCCACCACCGCCTCCATCTTTTCTACTAGTTTACACCAGGCGAGCAAGGCGTCGCCAAGAGGATGTAGCGTCACCAGTCAAACATCATGCTTCCTCATCGTCCGACACTCCTGAGGTACTTGTTTCTATTGAAAGTTCCCTTGATGCTTTGGTTTTAGATTTACACCTTTCAGTTGTAGCTCGAAAAGGTGTCCGGTCCTGCACTATCTGTCATCCTTTGGCGAATGTTTGTTGCTTGTCTCATTTGTCCACCGCAGCCCGCATGTTTGCTCTTCAACTGGACTCTGTGACTGTTCCTCGTTCTTATATAAAATCAGCCCGACATGATGGTTGGATCCAAGCTATGGACGGTGAGATGGCAACACTTCATGAGAACTCTACCTCAGACTTGGTGGATCTTCCTCCTGGCAAGTCTGTTGTAGGCTTCCGCTGGGTTTATACTGTGAAACAGAAACCTGATGGATCTATTGATTGCTTGAAGACGCGTCTCGTGGCAAAGGGGTACACTCAGACACATGGTGTTGACTTCTTTGAGACTTTTTCTCCAGTGGCTCGACTCAATTCTGTGTGGATTCTTATTTCTATTGCTAGTCATTTTCACTGGCCTCTTCTTCAGCTAGATGTCAAGAATGCTTTTCTTCATGGTGATCTGCTTGAGGAGGCATACATGGAGCAACCTCCTGGGTATGTTGCTCAGGGGGAGTGTCAGAAGGTGTGCAAGTTAAAGAAATCCTTGTATGGTCTGAAACAGTCACCTAGGGCATGGTTTGATAAATTCAGTGCTGCACTATACAATTTTGGTTCACCCGATCTTCTACTGATCACTTGCTCTTTGTGCATAAGTCTCCAAGTGGCGCTATTATTCTTGTTGTTTATTTAGATGATATTGTCATCACCGGGGATGACTCTACTGGCATTCTACAACTCAAGAAATGGTTGCAAACATAGTTTTAGACGAAAGATCTAGGTAACCTTCGCTATTTTCTTGGCATAGAAGTTCTACGCTCCAAGAAGGGCACAAACCTCTCTCAGCGGAAGTATGCTCTTGACCTCCTTGCAGAGACAGGCGTGGCACCGTGCAAGCCTGTCTCCAAACCTATGGATTATCATACCAAGACTTCTATTTCTGATGATAGTGAGTTTTATGATCCAACAAAGTATAGAAGGGTTGTAGGGAAACTGATCTACTTGACAATTACTCACCCTGATATTTCTTATGTTGTTGAGTTGTTAGCCAGTTCATGAGTGCGCCTAAGATGTCACATCGGATGGCAGTCACCCAGATTCTTTGGTATATTAAAGGATCTTCGCGGAAGGGTCTTACTTATTTTACTGAGCAAAATCTCACACATACATCCTTGAAAGTCACTGGGTTCACTGATGCTGATTGGGCATGTGATGTTGGAGATAGACGTTCTACTTCTGGATATTGTGTGTTTCTTGGGTCACATTTGGTGACTTGGAGGAACAAGAAACAGATTGTGGTAGTACGATCCAACACAGAAGCTGAATATCGAGCGAGTCATGGCACATGCTTGTTGTGAGCTACAGTGGGTTGTGTCCGTTTTGTCAGAAATGGGAGTGTCTGTTGAGACCCCTATTTCGCTCATGTGTGATAACCAGGCAACCATTCATATTGCTAGCATTCCGGTGTTTCATGAGAGGACCAAGCATATAGAAGTGGACTGCCACTTCGTTCGTGATTTAGTGCTCTCCAAGAAGATTCAGACTCCTCATGTTCGAACTGGTCAACAACTGGCAGATATCTTCACCAAGCCACTTCCATCTTCAACTTTCAAGCATGACTTCCAAGCTGGGCATGCATGATGTGTATGCTCCAGCTTGAAGGGGAGTGTTAGAAAATAGTTTTCTTATTTATGTATCTCTTTACTATTTCCTTTTCTTGTTGGGTCTATTATGTAAATAATCTTCCTCTATATAATAAATGAGAGCACACCCTAATTGGGTATCGCTTTGACCCAAATCCTTCTACAATAAGATTCAGGGGGAGATCATTTCTTGTCAGGGAATGTCAGTTTCTGTATGGGCTTTTGTTACCTTTTCATGTATTAGCAAGTTGGACGTGTTTCACCCATGCTCCTTGAGGGAGAGTATGGAGTTATTAGTTTATTATGTATATGGGCCCAATTATACTTGGCCTATTAGGGTTTGGGTTCACTGATAAGTGTTCCCTTCTCCTAGATTTAGGAATGGGATATTTAAAAAAAAATTGCGATTCATTAATCCTGTCGCCAGAGGGGTTCGAGCTCAAGATCTCTCGGTCATACAATAACACTTTTACCACTTGGTGCCACTTCATTGGCATGATTGGGATTTTGTCTAATAAATCATCTCATTAGCAAGGTTTTTTATCCCGACCCGGAGGTCATCCCGGCTAAGCTCTTGGATTTCGATTCCTGAGTTCAACCGCCCGGTCAGCCAGCACGGCCGTGGTGGTTTCCCACGTCTGTTTTGGGGCTTCCTTCTGCTGACTTTAACTTCAACTTCTGTACATGAAGAAGTAGGAGAATCAAGTGTCCAAGGCCAACACGAAGAAGAAGAAGAAGAGCAACGAAGACAAGCCCGAAGAGTGAGAAGGAGGGATGAGGAAACATCCCAACTGCAACAACCTTCAACTAATGCCTACGTCATGTCATCTATCCAAGCACAACTCGAAGGTATCTAAAAGACACAACAAGATATGCAGCTCATCCAAGAATACATGTGGCAAAACCAACAACAGATGCATTACCAGGTCGACCACTTGTATCACAGCCACCATGCTCAGGCACAGAGAAACCCCGAATGGGGTGAAGTTGGGGTGGTATCTCGGTCTCAGGATATCAAGAGACCTACCCTCCTCCTCAGGATGCTTATTGGGGTCACTACTATCAGTTCCCTCCAGCCCGCCTAGGTCCTCCACCTCTTTAAGCAAGCTCTCATCAGCACCAGCTAGACCAGCCACAGTAGGGAGACCTGCCATTTGATCAACCACACCAACCATGATTCTTATCCTACCTTCCCTAAGCTTTAGTTTCATGCTGATGACAACATGATTCAAAAGTTTGGAGTGGTAGGGCGGTATGCACCACCCTATCTTTCTCATTTTGTTTGACCTGCTCACCTGACTGATTGTTTTACTGTTTAATACCACCATATCTAGCATAGAGTTCCTTTTTCTTGCATCCATGCATACATGTAGTTTAATTTCATGCATTTTGAGTAATTTTGCAAAATTTTTGTTCTTTTTGCTCTTTCATGTCATGCAATGCATTTTCATGTAGATTTTGGTAATTTTTGTGTGTTTTAGCTAGAATTTCCTGCATTATGCTTTAATTTCCCTAGAGTAGGTTTAGATGTGATTAAAGTGCAAATTGACACCATTTTGGCAAGTTTTGTCCAAATTTGGAACTTCTTGCCCAAAAGCTTGTTGCAACTTAAATCTCCAAATTTTGAATTAAAAGTTGTAGATCTTTGACAAATGCATGCATATTCTTAGAGTTTATTACTAAATGGTCTTGATTGTTGCCTTTTTACATGCGCATCACCTCTCTCATGTTTGTGAATGTTTTGGTTGAATTGTGAATTGAGCAAGCTATAAACGCTTAGAGCCTGTGGAATCGCTTGATATAAATGTGAATCTCATGTTGTTCTCTCATGTGGTGTGATATCATCTGATGAAGTGTTGAATTAGTTTTCATGCAGGAGATTTTGTGTTGAGAACCACACTAATGACCCTTCTTTGACCCGACTCTTCTTTCACCATCTTCATACCCCTCCGTCTCATGAAAGGATGCCTAAGTGCACATATTTAGCCTTGGACACCTCTAAAAGTTTGGGGTGGCCATATCTACATCTCCTCGCCTCTCTCTCTCCACCATATGCCCTATCTACACCAAGGGCAACAACAAAGAAAAAGAAAAGAAGAAAAGAAAAAGCAAAAATAAAATAAAAGATTCTCATGTTCAAGAACATTTAAATAAAAGATGAGTGTTAAAACACTCCAATTTCTTACCGCAATCCTTAAATTTTCATACCCATTAAGCTAGGAAACATCAAACCTAGCTCACTTTACCCTTTTCTACAACTACATCGGTCACTTGGTTTGGTTTGAAGCATAAGATTGAATGCATGAAAGTGAAACAACACTCCTAGTCATCATTGATTAACGCCGCCATGAAACAGTTTACCCGAAACTACGTGATGGACATATGGAAAGCTTGTGTGTTCTATGCTCTATATTCGAAGTTTGTATGCTCTGTATACTTTTTATGATTGGATTGTGAAAGTAGAGAGGAGAGAAGTGGAACACACGCACTTTGTCACTTTTGAGACCACTTAGTCAATAATCATCTTTTGCAATGCATTTATCATTCTTGTTTGCATGAAAGAAAATGAATAGAGAGATTAAGTTGGAGCATACTTGAGGACAGGTATGTTTTAAGTTGGGGTAGTGATGCAGTCCTATTTTAGGGCTTCATCCTGTGTTTTTTTGCATTATAATCACTTCTAAACATTGTAGATTGCAAGTTATTTTCCCAATGTGAACTTTTATGTCAAATGCACTTATACCTCCTTTTGTGTGTTTTTCAGGGTACTTATGCATTCCTTGATGCAAGGAAGAGAGATGAAGAGCATCTTTGCATCCTTGTACTCTAAGATTGGACCTAACTCCTGTTGCCATTATTGCTTACGTCTTGGACACTACTCTTTTTCATGCCCATACAAGAAAAATGATTCATTGGTGATTTGTTGCTTAGAAAAAGAACTTTAAGGTTTGCAAAACATAAAATAAAGAATTTTTCAATTGGTATCAAAGCAGGCTTCAAGGAACCCTAACCAGGTCTTGAAGAATGGAGGGTAATGGTGATTACAATCACAACAAAAGGTGTTGCTTGGACAAAACTACAACATGTTGCAATTGGTGCTTAGGAACAAGCCACACAACAACTAGATGTCCATGGAGATCAAAGAAGGAAGATGAGAACAAAGATTGTCTCATTGCTACAACTAGCGAGGAAGAAGAAGAAGAGGTAAGTCTTTTTGATTTATCTAAAGAAGAACTAGTTGCTAGCCTTGAAGAAACACATATTAAATATGTTGAATGCAAGAAGAAATTAAAGAAATCTAATAAAGCAAATGATGAATTACATGCTAAGCTTCTGGCTATTACATCTGAAAACGAAGATCTTAAAAAGATCATTGAAGATCATGATATTGAGATAAAATCTATAGAGGCAAATTGTAATCTACTTTCTTTAGAGAAAAATAATTTGCAAAGACAAGTGAATGATCTTCAAAAACAACCCATCTTATGCAACCATCTATGTTATGATTCTATTGTCAAAGAAAGAAATTCATTGTCTTCTAATCTAGATCAAGCAAAACTAGATATCAAGAAGAGAATGGAAGAGATTGCCAAGTTACAACAAAAAGTTAGTAATTTGAATAGAAATGGCATTCTTGATAAAATCTTAGATAATCCCTATCATCAAATCGGGAGAAGAGGACTAGGTTACAAGCCTAAAGGGAAATCCTATCAACAACCTAGTTGGAGAAAGTCACAAACACATCAATCTATATATGTACCTAAAGGAACATCATCACAATATGACAACACTACACACAACCATAAAAAAAGATATGAGGTTGACTCGATATGCTGTCATTATTGTTTGCGCCTTGGTCATTATTCCTTTTCATGTCCTTACAAAAGAAAAGATGTCGAGTTAGTTTGGGTTCCAAAACCTCCAAACTAAATAAACGCAATTAAGTTGAGATATGACCAAAAACCTTAGTTGCATAATTCTACGTCTATCTCAACTCAACATAATGGGATAACAAATAAATTTAAGTATCTAAATATTTAACTTACATAACTATGTTTTATTTGGAAGCAATTAACAGTTTCAGGAATATTGTCGGTCGAGAGACTGTCGACCGAGATACTGTCGGTCGAGAAATTATCGACCGAGCATGTCACTGATTTCCAGTATGTTGCAAAATTGCTGAATTTCTTTGAAATTGATGAAATTGCTATCTATTTGTGATTGATGAATGGATATATATTGAAAATCATCCCTACAAATTTAAATGAGATTAATATTAGTTTATTTCATAAATGATTTAAGTTTAAACTGAAATTATGCTTAGCTCAAATAAAAAGAAAATTTCTATTTTCACATGATCATGTGATGGAATTATATGCTGTTATCATTACATCATGGATATGCTTTCAATATTTGGTACGCATTGATAATGATAAATTGTATGCATGGATCCGTGATGATATTCAGCAAGCAAAATGATTTATTGGTTATATGCTATTGCTTGCAACACATAAGACAAAATCTCTAAATTAGTATTTTTGAAAGATTGAGATATTAATTGTGCCTTCATTTAAGAATTATATCAAGTAGTATGCTTCAACTTGATACTTAATCAAATTTTATGCAGATATTATACTCGATATGTTCAATTTGAAAATCTGCAAATTTGCCTCTTGGTTAAAATGAAATTTGACCAAGGGGCGCTATGGTCGTAGTCAAATTCGACCTAAAATAAGTTTGACACAATAACTATTTGAATATCATTTTATTATGATTAAAAGCAAAATCAATTTATGATCACAAAATTGTCTTAATTATAAAATTTAGGGGGAACTCACAAAAACTATTTTGATTAAGAAGGAGCTTACAAAACTTTGTTAACATCATAAAGATAAATTGAAACTTGTTATGACCTTAGTATTTTTAATCTCGGTTATGAAAATAAAGGAATCTACAAATTTCATGAATGTGATATATATCTTGGTCTTAATGGAATTCTCTAAACAAATCAGGGCTTAACATCCCATGCATTTGGTTAGAGATACTTTTTTATGTACTTTATTATAAGCTTAAAGGATTCTCATATCATTTTTTTTGGTCTTAACATCCCGTGTAAAATGGATGAGAAATCAATACACATATGCCATGAAATTAAAAGGAATTCATATCATTTCAAGGCTTAACATCCTTTGTAAATGATTGAGAAATAAATTGTGGCTAAAATTAACAATAATTGCTTTGCATTAATCCCTTACTTTTAAATTGACTATCTCTTTGAGGGGGAGCATAGCATAAAATTAAGGGGGAGATATAAAAGTCATACAAAATGTTTTTCCTGGATATCTTTTTGAAATGACAAAGGGGGAGAAATAATATAAAATAAAAAAAAAACATGAAATAAAAAGAGTTTCATAATATTTCGGCCAGCATTTACTTGCAAAACACGAATGGCTACAAAAGGTAAATTTCAGGTATGAAACTCACATGATTTATATTTCCTTATTTTATATTTAGGAAATGTTTGTCATCTTCAAAAAGGGGGAGATTGTTGGCTAAATTGGACATTATGATAAATCCCTTTGTTTTGATTATGACAAACATTTCATTCTTGTCGATCTAACGTGCTACTTGAGTGTTGCAGGAATAAGGTGGATGACAAAGAATTGGGAAATCTATATGCTTGAATTATTGTTATTTCATGAATGTAACCAAATGTAAACACTTGTACAAAATATATAATGTACAAGTACTTAGACATCATGTAAATCAAGCGTTAGATCTTCCCTAGCCATTCACAACACTTAGATAAGTCATCCCCTACAATAGTGTCACATCTGCACACTCATACACACACTTAGTACTTTAAAATATTGAAACAGGGTTATTCTCGGTCGACAAACTTCTCGACCGAGACACTCTCGGTCGACAAATTCCTCGACCGAGAATGACCCAAGTAGCCGTTAGACAAAAGAAAAAGTAGTTGGGAGTTGGATCAGAACGTTGTAAACACTTGCTCCAGACAGTCCCTCGGTCGACAAATTGTCGACCGAGAAGGACTGTCGATCGACAAATTGTCGACCGAGATGGGTTCTGACAGCACCTGCAGAATTAATTAACTAGCCGTTGCTAAAGCAACTAACTTATACCTAACGGCTAGTTAAGCACTTGGAACCCCCTAGAAAGTGTCTAGAACGTCCTTAAGCACTTGTAGGTCATTCCTATAAATAGGACATGCCTTAGGACACCTAAACTTACCAATCTACACTTGTGATACACTTGAGCTTACATTTGCAATTGTCAATCTGTTTTGAGAAATTGAGCAACACTTGCATTGGCTATTCTTCTCCTTGCTCTAATTTCGTATCCTATAGGCTAGCGTATCCTATCCACAACAATTACACTTCTATATACATTGGTTAGGAGATCAAAACGCCTGATATAGGAAATCAAGCCTTGTGCTACAAGTGGTATTGTAATTTCTGTTTTTCCTTCTTGTTCCTTGTTATCTTTTGTATTCTCCCTGCTACTCCTAGGGTTGGAGGCTGCGGATTGGAGAAGGTTCTTCTCGGTGGAGAAGGTGGACTTCGGACTACTTCAAGAAGGCTGTTGCAACGGGAAGCTACTTCAAGAGGAAGGCTACTTCAAGGGGGAGCTTGAAGTTACTTCAAGAAGGCTGCTTCAAAGTTGGTGCGACTACTTCTAGGTGAAGGCTGTTCGAAGGGTTTGGTGAAAGAATTGTAATTTTATGTAAAGTCCTTGCGAGGTAATAAAATTTGATTCTTTCAAAATCCCGGTTGGGTAAGCAACCGGGTAGTGGATTGACTGCCTTAGTATTTGCTAAGGTTGGAACCACTCTAAATCCTTGTCCCCTTGTCCAATATTTTTGTGGTTGGTTGTTTGAGTTAAAATAATTGTTAAATTATTATAAAACCCTATTCACCCCCCCTCTAGTGTTTTTCAACTCCTCCCTGAGCTCTCCTTGGATGCATAAGGATCAATCCAAAGCAAACAGAGGTCAAATGAAGAAGTTGAAGTTAAAGTCAGCAGAAGGAAGCCCCAAAATGGTCATGGGAAACCACCACGGCCGTGGTGATTTGATCTCTAAAGTCACAGTAAAGTTGCAAGTTTTGTACATGAATGTGCACAACCATAGTCAGCAAAACGGCCGTGGCCACTGAAGACACCACAACCGTGGCTAGCAACGTGACCCTGGCTGATGAGCTGCAACTCGCCCGTTGCCAATGCCACGACCATGGCGAATTAATCTCCAAGGTCCCAAAAACCAACAACGACTCAGCCCAAAATACAAGTGAATGGCCACGGCTGTGGCCATCAGCACGACCGTGGCGAGGCGAAGTCAAGACGACCCCCTCCAATACGGCCGTGCTACCTAGCACGGTCGTGATACCCTCTACCCAACACGACTGTGGCACCCTCCACGGCCGTGGCCACTCATGCCTATACTTCACCTCCACCTTCCACCTCGGCCATTCCCACTACCCACAACCGTGCCACCTAATCCCCACTACGCTCGTGGCACCTCACCACGATCGTGGTGATCACCTAACCCTACCCATTTTCTCCATTGTTTTTCCCATTTTGCCCCCACTTACCCTAGTGCCTCCCCACCACCTATATATACATAGGTGGCGGTTGGAGCACGAAGGTTAGCATCCCTACAGCTACTCTAGAGCCTCCTTAGCAACTTCCTTGCATTCAAGCCATTCACCTACCTCCTACCTTCCACTTCCACTCCATTTCCACCCTAAAACCCTAGTTTTCTAGGTTTTTCACCATAATCCTCCATATTTCCATGCCATTCATCCATCTTGGAGGATGTGCCACGTTCTGCAACTGCTAGGAGGTGGAGGAGGGTCTTCCACGAGCTCCATGGATTTCTACCTCTTTCTTCTCTTTTCTTCGCTCTTTTGTTTAGTCATGTCTAGCTAAGCCCCTTGCACTGGGTTGTTTGGGGCAAAAATGATACTTTGATACCATGTTGGGGGAAGATAATATGTAAACTCTATGATTTCATTCTATGATGATTGCTTGTTACTTAAATCTCATTTCCCATGTCCCTACTTGTGGTTTGTATCTAAAAATATAAATGCTTGTGTTTGTGTGCTTGAAGCCACCTAAGTCTAGGAGAAGATAGCATATGTGGGATTGTCTTGGGACTTGCTCCTAGGTCCAATTAGTGGATCCCTAGCTAGCACCCCATCTCCCCCTACAAATAGTCCTTCTCCTACTCCTAGGTGTGTGATCTAAGTAGCTAGTATAGGATTGATTGGTGCAATTGCCTAGGAGTTTGATAAAAGCTAGGTAGTGAGTAATGTGGGGTGAAATACCTCACCTCTACTCCCTAATTCTATCTTTGGCTCCCAATTACACTAAGCAACCCTATGCTAGAAACCTAGATTAATCAAATCCTAGTGAAATCTCACCTATACCTTAGGCTAACTAATAGTGTAGGGTGATTTCTTAGCATTTGACTAGTTGTTTGGTTTAAGTAATCTAGAATGAATGATTAAGCTTGCTTGTTCTATCTTCCCCCCAATTGGAACCTTAGTGTCATTCCCAAACGGTCCACCTATCTTTATCATTGCTAAAACCAATCTTGATAATTTAGCTTGTTCATGCTAATAGTTGCTTGTTCTTAATTGCTTCTTGGTTAATTGCCTAGTTCTTGCAAGTTAGGTTTTGCTTGAGTAATTTTGCTATTGCTAGTTAGTTGTAGCCTAGGTCATTAATTGCTCTAGATTCGTAATTGCTAGTGTAGTGTAGTTTCTTGCCCTTGCTTAGTTAATTGTCTTGCCTAACTTCTTATTCTTAACTTGTTTAGGGTAATTTAGGGTTTTTGATAATCTAGTCTCCCTCGTCTTTAATTTCTTGCAACATTAATGTAATCAACCAAAATCACTGTTAAACCCTAAAACCCCTACTCCCCACATTAGGAACGTAGCTACCTTAACATAGCTCTAGTGCCCCCTCTCTCCCTGCGGATCGACCCTTTTACTTGCCTATCACCTACGCTACAATATGATCTTGTGCGCTTGCGGTGTGGGTGAACTATTTGGCTTGTGTGATTGTGTTGGTCTAGGGCCCTTTATAAATTGGAAAGATCCCAAGTGCGTGTTCCGAGTCCCGTGGGGCACATTTAATCCAAACCTGATTGGTTAGCGTGTGCACTTCTGGCCAGACGCACCAAGCTTTCTGCACTTTGTGATCATTTGTCCTTGTGACAATTGCTTCAATCCACTTGGATACATAATCAACGACCACCAAGATGTACACATATCCGAAAGAGGGAGGAAACATACCCATAAAGTTAATCCCCCAAATATAAAACACCTCAACCACTAGATTAGGTGATAGAGGCATCATGTCCCTCTTGGAGATAGTGCCCACGTTTTGGCACTTCAAACAACACTTGCAATATTCATTAGCATCTTTGATCAAGGTTGGCCAATAGAATCCACTTTGAAGAATTTTTGCGGCTGTGCGTTTTCCGCCGAAATGACCTCCACACACATGCCTGAGTGGCACATGGATATGATCTCTTGGCTCTTGCTGCTCAGTTTCAGGGACACATCTTCTTATGAGTTGGTCGGGACAATACTTGAATGGATGCGGGTCATCCCGAACATAATTCTTCACCATGGGTTACAACCTCTTGCTTTCTTCTCTAGTCCATGTGCTTGGTACTCTACCACTTGTCAAAAAGTTGACTATATGCTTGCACCACGGTCTTTGAGTGGAGTCGAGCAAAAATAGTTGCTCATGAGGCATCGTCTCCTTGATCCGGTTCACTTCATCGTAAGGTGCCTCAATGCGGAAGAGATGATCAGCTGTAGAATTTTACACTCCCTTGTCAACAATCTCCAAATCAAGTTCTTGAAGCAACAGGATCTGGCGAATCAACCTTGGCTTAGAATCTTTCTTTGGATATTTCAAGGCTGCATGTTCCGTGTATACCACCACCTTTTTTGCAAGAGATAAGAATGGAACTTGTTGAATGCAAAGATGACAAGGAGCAGCTCCTTCTCGGTAATGGTGTAGTTTCTTTGTGCTTCATCTAGAGTTTTGCTTTCATAATACATGACATGTGGAACTCGGCCAATCCTTTGGTCCAACACAGCCCCCACTGCCATATCTAATGCATCAGTCATGATCTCGAATGGTAAAGAGAAATCTAGGGGCTGCATAATAGGAGCAGAGACTAACATATGCTTCAAGTGGTTGAAGGCTTCAACACACTTGTCATCAAAGTTGAATTCTACATCTTTTTCAAGCAAGTGGCGAAGCGGCCTTGAAATTTTACTGAAGTCTTTGATGAATCTGCGATAGAAGCCTGCATGTCCCACGAAAGAACAGACATGTCTTACGGTGGAAGGAACAGTAAGAGTGGAAATTAGGCCCACTTTGGCCTTATCAACTTCAATGTCGACCTCAATACCTTCGGGAACCATGAAGTGACTCTTTTGCCAAGATAGCGCCAAACGAACCTTGACACATCTTTCAAGCACAACTGCTGGATGGAGCAAACAATCATCAAATGTCTTGCCAAACACTGAAAAATCATCCATGAAAATCTCCAGAGACGAATCAAACATGTCAGCAAAGATGAATGTCACACATCTTTGAAAGGTAAGAGCATTGCACAGCCTAAATGACATTCTCCTATAAGCAAAAGTACCACTTGGACAAGTGAATGTTGTCTTCTCTTGATCTGCGGGATGAACTGCTACTTGGAAATAACCTGAGTAGCCATCAAGAAAACAGTAGAAGCTCTACCCTGCAAGTCTTTCCAAGACCTGATCAATAAATGGGAGAGGAAAGTGGTCCTTCTTGGTCTTTTCATTCAACTTTCTGTAATCTACACACATCCTCCACTTTGACTGCTCTCTCACTGGCATCAATTCTCCATCCTCATTCTCAGCTACTGTGACCCCGCCCTTCTTGGGCACAACCGGGATGGGGCTCACCCAAGGGCTATCAGAAATAGGGTAGATAATCCCAACGTCTAGCAACTTCACTACTTCTTGTGATACGACCTCTTTCAACCTTGGATCCAACCTTCTTTGCATTTGTCGTGTTGGCCTGACATTGTCTTCAAGGTAAATCCTATGAACACAGATGGAAGGGTCAATGCCCCTCAAATCAACAATGGACCATCCAATGGCTTAAATATTTTTCTTCAAAACCCTCATCAAGGCATCTTCTTGCTCTGGAGAAAGGATAGAGGAAATGATCACTGGAAGGGTGTCATTTGAATCTAGAAAAGTATACTTCAACCCTTTAGGAAGAGACTTGAGTTCAAGGACTGGAGGTTCTTCAAAGGAAATTCTTCATAGGTTTTTCAAAAATGGACGAGAGGTCCTCACTTGCAGCCACCATGGCTAGATCATCTTCTTCATCCTCATCATCATCATCATCGGAAAATTCCACAATAGGCTCTAGACCTCTACCCTGAGTGGCAGTTTGATCCATGCAGGTAGGCAATCCTCTACAATCTCGTCAAGACACTCAATAAGATAGCAATCCTCCTCCGTGGCACCTATCACCTCGGCCTTAGCAGAAGACTTGAAAATATTTAACCGGATCTTCATGTGCATGAAGGTCACATACATGATACCGGTCCTCACATGGATTACTGCATCCGCTGTAGCTAAGAAGGGTCTCCCCAAGATAATAGACACTTTCCTCGAGTCCTTTTCCATGTCCAAAACGATGAAATCAGTAGGAAAGAGGCGGATGTCTCATCATCAAGTCTCACCAACACATTGTCAACTCACCCTCCAGGCGTTTTCACAGAACGGTCAGCCAATTGCAAGGTACAGTGAAGCTGGACCCAGTTGTCCCATTTGCAATTCAGCAAACACATCATACATCATTAGATTCACACTAGAACCCAAGTCAAGAAGAGCTTGATCTATGCGATGTGCTCCAATGTAGCAAGAGATGATGGGAGAGCCATGATCTTTCCTTTTCCTTGGCACAGTGTGTTGTAGAATTGAGCTCATTTGCTTAGTGAGCTTGACTTTATTTGGTGTTCTTCATGTTGTTCTCCTCTTGAATGTGCAAAAATCTTTCAGGAACTTGGCATAAGATGGGATTTGCTTGATTGCATCAAGCAACGGAATATTGATCTTCACCTGCTTAAAAGTTTCCATGGTGTCTTCAGTGTGCTTCTTCTTCCTCTTTTTAATAGATGGTTCCTCAAGTGCATCTGGGAAAGAGGGGAGTTGTGCTCCCGACCGGCTCAAATCAACAAAATCATCAATCAGTATCACAAGAATCACTGTATCATCCTTCTGGATCACAGTATCAACCCGGGTGCCTATCATAGTATCCTCCACCTGAATCTCAGTATCACCATCTCTAATCACAATATCAACTCTATCATCACTGGCTGCACTATCAACAAAAGTGTCTCGTGGCTGCTCCAATGTCTACCACTCCTCAACACTGTCACCGCCTTCACATGCTCATGGGTGGTAGAAGAAGCTTGTGGTGGCTGTTGGGGTGGTGGTCTTTGTGTGGGGGGTTGGGTTTTGAAGGATGAATTGTGGCTCAGATTGTGGTTGTGGTGAATGGGGGTGATATTATGGAGGGGGGTTGGGTTTTGAAGGATGAATTGTGGCTCAGATTGTGGTTGTGGTGAATGGGGGTGATATTATGGAGGGGGGTTGTTGGTATGAGTGAGGTGGAGGTGGAGTGTATTGACAGTTGAATGGGGGTTGTGGAGGTGGAGGAGCATAAGGGTTGGGTGGACCTTGGTACTGTGGTGGAGCATAGGCACTTTGGGTGGTGCCCATAAAACCACCATCATTGTTTGGATTAGGCATAGGTTGAGAAGGGAGCCTCCTTCACGACGAGCAAGTGAAAGAGAAATCTGTTCTAGCCTTTGCTCAAGGCTAATCATTTCCCCTTGGGAGGACACATCTTTCTTTACTTCATCTAGGCTCCTTAGCCTTCCACGAACCTCATCTTCAAACTTTGAGCTGTACTTTGGCCTTGATTGCCCTTTTCCTTCCTCACCCTATTGTTTCCATGAGAAGTTAGGATGATTTCTCCATTATGGAGTATAAGAGTTGGACATTGGGCTTTGATTGTTTTGGTTTCCAAAAGCATGCAAAGCATTCACTTCCTCATCAACGACATCAACTGCTATGGTAGACAGGCTAGTAGAACCTCCAACTTGATTCTTCATGAGGTTCATCATGTCGGCAAGGATCTTTATGATTTGAGCGTTGGCCTCCTCTCTGACAGGAGCTGGAGGCGGAGGAGGGGGAACATAGTTTCTGTCAAGGTGATCCCCCTTGCTTGAAGCTCGATGTCGTGAGTTCTCTGCAAGATGCTCAAATAGCTGCCAAGATTCTTCTGGAGGTCTAGCCATGAATGTCCCCCTATAGGAGGAATCAACAAAAGTTTGGCTCAACTCAACAAGGCCAGTGTAGAAGGTCTGCACCAACTGCCATAAAGGGACTTCGTGGTGAGGACAGTCTTGCAACAGCTTTTGGAACCTTTCCCAAGCTTCATGGAAAGGTTCGTTCTCTTCTTGTGTGAAGGAGGTAATGCATCTCCACATCTGAGTCAACTTGGAGATTGGATAGAACTTTTTGAGAAACTCATTCTTCACAGCATTCTAGGTCTCTAACTTAGGCTTGGACATGTACCACTCCTTAGCTTTTTCTTTTAGAAAAAAGGGAAAAAGGGTTCTTCGGATTGAGTCATCGGTGGTGGCAAGTTTGCGGAATGTGGAGCAAGTCTGTAGGAAAGCGTCGATGTGGTGGTATGGATTCTCGTTCTCCATCTCACAAAAAGTGGGGAGGAGTCCGAGAAGGGTTGGTGGGATGGAGAATTGTTGACCCAACATTTGATCAACAAGGGTGGCAATTGGGGAGGTGTAGTTCCCCGAGGTGAAGTAGTCCCAAGACAGTCCCACATATGCTATCTTCTCCTAAACTTAGGTGGCTTCAAGCACACAAACACAAGCATTTCATATTTTTAGATACAAAGCACAAGTAGAGACATGGGAAATGAGATTTAAGTAACAAGCAATCATCATAGAATGAAATCATAGAATTTACAAATTATCTTTCCCTCAACATGGTATCAAAGTATAATTTTTGCCCCAAACAGCCCACCACAAGGGGCACATGACTAAACAAAAGAGCTAAGAAAAGAGAAGAAAGAGGTAGAGTTTCCATGGAGCTCATGGAAGACCCTCCTTCACCTCCTAGCAGTTGCAGAACGTGGCACATCCTCCAAGATGGATGAATGGCATAGAAATATGGGGGATTATGGTGGAAAACCTAGAAAACTAGGGTTTTAGGGTGGAAATGGAGTGGAAGTGGAAGGTGGGAGGTAGGTGAATGGCTTGAATGCAAGGAAGTCGCTAAGGAGGCTCTAGAGTACCTGTAGGGACGCTAACCTTCGTGCTCCAACCGCCACCTATGTATATATAGGTGGTGGGGAGGCACTAGGGTAAGTGGGGCAAAATGGGAAAAACAGTGGAGAAAATGGGTAGGGTTAGGTGGTCACCACGGTCGTGGTGAGGCGTCACGACCGTGGTGGGGATTAGGTGGCACGGTGTAGTGGGAATGGCCGAGGTGGAAGGTGGAGGTGAAGTATAAGTATAGGTGAATGGCTTGAATGCAAGGAAGTCGCTAAGGAGGCTCTAGAATACCTGTAGGGACGCTAACCTTCGTGCTCCAACCGCCACCTATGTATATATAGGTGGTGGGGAGGCACTAGGGTAAGTGGGGCAAAATGGGAAAAACAATGGAGAAAATGAGTAGGGTTAGGTGGTCACCACGGTCGTGGTGAGGCGCCACGGCCGTGGTGGGGATTAGGTGGCACGGTGTAGTGGGAATGGCCGAGGTGGAAGGTGGAGGTGAAGTATAAGTATAGGCATGAGTAGCCACGACCGTGGAGGGTGCCACAATCGTGTTGGGTAGAGGGTATCATGACCGTGCTGGGTAGCACGACCGTGTTGGAGGAAGTTGCCATGGACGTGCTTGCTCTGGGGGTCGTCTTGACTTCGCCTCGCCACAGTCGTGGCAGTCACCACGAGCGAGGTGGCTTTTAGTGGCCACGGTCGTGCTGTGGCCACGGCCATGGCCATTCACTTGTATTTTGGGCTGAGTCGCTGTTGGTTTTTGGGACCTTGGAGATTAATTCGCCACGGCCGTGGCATGGGTACGACCGAGTTGCAGCTCATTGGCCAGGGTTGTGCTGCTTGCCACTGCCGTGGTGTCTTCTGTGGCCACGACCGTTTTACTGACCACGGCCGTGCGCATTCATGTACGAAACTTGCAACTTCGTTGTGACTTTTGTGATCAATTCACCACGGCCGTGGTGGTTTCCCACGACCGTTTTGGGGCTTCCTTCTTCTGACTTTAACTTCAACTTCTTCATTTGACCTCTGTTTACTTTGGATTGATCCTTGTGGATCCAAGGAGAGCTCGGAGAGGAGTTAGGTCCAATCTTAGAGTACAAGGACCCAAAGATGCTCTTCATCTCTCTCCTTTGCATCAATGCATGCATAAGTACCTTGAAAAACACACAAAACGAGATATAAGTTCATTTGACATGAAAGTTCACAGTGGGGGAGATAACTTGCAATCTACAATGTTTAGATGCGATTATAATGCAAAAGACACAAGATAAAGCCCTAAAATAGGGCTGCATCACCCGATGACATCACATGACATATATATATATGTGTGTGTGTCATATATATATGTGTGTGTGTGTGTGTCTATATATATATATATATATATAGACACACAACACCCCCCCCACACACACATATATACATGTATATATATGTATGAATATATATGCATACACACATATATACATATATATACACAATACATGCGTAGATATCTATGCATACACACACACACACACACATATATATATATAAATTAATAATAGATGATTAAAAATTTGGAGCAAACACGTACAAAATTAAACAAGAAAATCAATGGTTTACATCACACAACAATGACCACATGAATCATTAAGCAATCTTTAGTATATTAACAACTTTGGAGTTATTTGGGTTTGGAGGCTACCTGACCCGATAGGCTTACCAGGTGGCGGTTCAACCGGTTGAACCTGTTGGGTTAGGTCGAGTTTAATAACTCTGTTCATTAGCCTTCCATCTTATTTTTCACATGGTATTGGAGCAGGATGCTCTTAGGAAACCCTAGAGAGGAGAGAAAAAAGAAGAGATGCCTCTGCCTACAGGCGACCACTGTCTCTTCTCAGCTTGGCAACCCGCCGGGCGTCTTCCTAGCCTCCATGGTCGTCTGCTTCTCTCTTCTTCTTTGTTGATAAAACTGCACCCTTCAGACGATCCATCAATAGTTTTCTCCCCCTAAGTTGTAGGCGAGGACTTGCTACCCCACCACGATGACCCTACAACGCAGCAAAAGAGGCTGACGACTACGTTGGATGTGATCGACTGCGTTTTGCCGACTGTAGACCCACCACAACGACATCGATGGAAGAGGAAGGATAGCAACAATTGTCTCTGCCATCGCCTGATATTCCATTACAAGAACTAGCTAGTTAATAGAATCATCGTCAATCGCCAACAATTCCTTTTCCATGCCCACACCCCTCTCTAATCTGATAATGGTAACTGCTGAAGCCGTGGATTTTGGACAGACGATCACCGAAAAGAGGCCATGCTCTCAATCATCTCACTCTTATGTTACACAATTCCAACAACTGCTTTGCTTTCCAACAAATGATTTTAGTGACATCATGATTAACATAGCACTCAAATCATGGATGATGATCACTGTTCTACTTTCGCGTGATATATGTAATGCTATCTCAGTCATGGTCCTAATGACGAAAACCTGTGTTGTATGGGCGGCCGCCTAGGCGGCGCCTTGGCTGCGCCTAGGCAGCCCTTGGGTCTTCTAAAGCCAGGCGCCCAGTAGATGTTAGTGTACCCGGGCGGGCTAGGTGGCCTAGGCGTCCGCCCAGGCGGACTGAGCCACTTAATCATGCCCATTAAGTTTTTTTTAATTGATACCTATTAATTATATAATTTCCTAATAGTAAATATGATTCCTATTAGTATAATATCATATTAAATCCTACTCTAAAACCTAAATATGAATCCTGTTAAATCCTAAACCTCTATATAAAATCCCTAATCTAACCCACCCTCGACAACTATTCATCAACTATTGCCGCTGCATCATCTAGTTATTTGGAATTTGGGATCTGTTTTAAATATATATTTATCTACTGATTTATATTTATTTGTCTACCGATTTGTATTTATTTATTTACTCATTTGTATTTATTTGTCTGCGGTTGTGTATTTATTTATCTACTGAGTACTGGTTTTTATTTATTTATCTACCGATTTGTATTTATTTATCTACTGATGTATGCATTTATGTGCTGACTTGTATTTATTTATCCACTTTTTTGTATTTATTTATCTACTGAGTACTGGTTTTTATTTATTTATTTACTGATTTGTATTTATTTATCTACTGATTTGAATTTAGGGATTTGTATTTATTTATCTACTGATTTGAATTTAGGGATTCAGTGATTGTATCTGATTTGCCATGACCTTATTCGGCTATGAGCCATTTTGTTTCTCTTCATGATGATTGAGAGGATTGATGCTCCTCGCACAATCGTTTTTGGCTACAAGCATTCTAGATGTTTAACTTTCTGAATTTTGTTTACTTATTACTTTCTCAATTCCTTTCATATGTAATGATTATGTTGCTTTCTTCATATAATAGTAGCTCATTGCTTACATATTTATAATGTACATTCATATATGTAGGGATGATTTTAATTCATAAATTGAACATGTATCCATTAAAATAATATGTATAACAAAACGCCCAGACCTCCGCCTGGGCGTCCCTAGGCAATGCCTGGTTGCCTAGCCGCTTATACAACCATGATGAAAACCTATATGCATATATTGCATGATGGGATGTGTCCTTTGGTATGACTTTGGATGGATTATACTTCATGCGAACCATTATAACCAAGGCTAGATCTGATTTCAAGTATGGAATTCAGGTTTATAGAATTTCTATCTTACAGATATGGAGTACATCGTCCCATCTTAATTGTGTCTATCAATCTTATATGTGATAATTTAAAGAACAATTAGCTGATTTTTGTTTGAGCCAATACTTCCCCAAGTTATAAGCAATTGACCACTGATTAGTTGTGTGGTACAAATTTGATTTAAACTAGCATCAACATAAGTGGGCATATGCAACATACTGAATTTTGGTACAAAATAACTTATTGAGCTACAATGGTTTACTCACCATTTGAAATTCTCAATTGGCAATTGCTTGATTCTTATTTGAAACTTTATTTGAACACTCTTGCATATTGTGCACAAATAAATTTCTTGCTGAATTGGTCAAATCCATGTAGATCAAGATCCACTTTTGATTAGTCAAACTTGATTGTTAGTCATTGACATTGGAATCACTTTAAAAAGTAACTTGGATTATTAGAAATTCAATTTGTAGAAGTATAAATGGAAATAATTGTATGTGGGTTCTAGGGATGGTAAAAATGGTGTATTATATTTTTAGAAATTAATACCGAGCATTATAAAGCATGATTGAATTTAAGCTTAATTGGACTTATAACACACTATATAGAAAATATTCAAATAAATCAACCAAATCATTTGTTGGCCATTGACTTGGTGAGCACAATTATCTCAAACGGTCCATCTAGTGTGGGACCATGTATGGAGTCTGGTCGTCTTTCCTGACCCTGGCGATGGCTGGTTAACTACGCCAAGCAATTACTTCTATTTCCTTCTTGTTAGAGTGCTTCAATTGTTGTATTGTAAGATTCATGGGGAGATCATTTCTTGTCAGAGGAGATCAATTTTTGTATTGGCTATTATTGCTCCTTTTTCATGTATTAGCAAGTTGGACATGTGTTTCACCCATACTCCAACTTAAGGGGGAGTGTTGAGTTATTGTTTATAATGTATATGGGCCTAAGTATACTTGGCCCATTAGGGTTGGAGTCCTCTTATAAGTGTTCCCCTCTCAAATATATATAGGAATGGGGTTGTCTAATAAATCATCTCATTAGCAAGGTTTTTAAACCCGAATTGGTGGTCAACCCGGCTAAGCTCGTGCGTCTTGGGTCCCTGGTTCAACCGCCAGGTCGACCCGTTGATGTCACACGACATACATATATGTATATACATATTTATAAATGTATGAATATATATGCATACACACATATATACATATATATACACACACAATGCATACATAGATACACACATGTATATATACATATATCAATAATAATAGATGATTAAAAATCTGCAGCAAAAATACATTCCGAAATAAATAAGAAAAACAATGGTTTACATCACACAACAATGATGACATGAATCAATAAGCAATCTTTAGTATATTAACAAACAACATTGGGGTTATTTGTTTTTTTGTATAGGACAGAGGCATATATGTGGCATAATTTAGGGAGTTTTGACCCGTTCCGGATCAACATCCTCGTGACCAGGTCACTGCGTGGTTGGTTCAATTGAGTGAGTCTCTGGTTTTCTTTTTTCTGTACCCAAAAAGGGGTTTGGAGGCTACCTGACTCGCAGACTTGCCGGGTGGCGGTTCAACCGAGGTCGGGTTTAATAGCTCAACTCATTAGCCTCCCATCTTATTTTCCACATGGTATCAGAGCAAGGCGCTCTTGGGAAACCCTAGAGAGGAGAAAAAAGAAGAGTTGCCTCCGCCTGCAGGCGGTCGCCGTCTCTTCCCGGCTTGGCCACCCGCCAAGCTTCTTCTCGACCTCTATGGTCGTTGGCTTCTCTCTTCTTCTTTATTGATAAAAACTCCACCCCTCAAACTGCTTCGGTAGTTTTCTTTCCCTACATTGTAGGCGAGGACTGGCTACCCCACCATGACGACCCTACAACGGAGCAAAAGAGGCCGATCGACTATATCGGCTACCATCGATCAGGTTTGCCAGCCATAGACCCATCACAACGACATCGATGAAAGAGGAAGGATAGCAACTCCTGTCGCCGCCGACACTTGATATTCCATCGCAAGAACTGGTACGTTAATGTTTCATTGTTCGTCACCAACAATTCCGTTTCCATGCCCACACCCCTCTCCAATGCGATAATGGCAACTGCTGAGGCCGCTGATTCTGAACAAATGATCATTGAGAAGAGGCCATGCTCTCCTTGTCTCTGTCAAAAACATCATTGCCACCATTTTCGGCGCCCTTGTGCCGATCATCACCAACTCTTCTGCTGCAACAATCGCCGCATCGTCCACAAAGATCCCTGTTTGCTCTAGCAAGACTCGCAAGCTCTCCAATACTGTTGCCGTCCCTGTTGACCAGAGATCCACCCCACTGTGGATGCGTCCACCATGGGAATCGAATCTTCAAGAACAAAATGTTTGCATCTACAATCCGATTCTTCCTTAAAGGCCCATCACCCCTATGTTTGTCTACATGTTCTCCAAAGTGAACTGGACCTGGCTCATCAACCTACCTGTGCTTCTCAGTGCCACCACAATGCCCCCACGTTCAACTTCCTGGCCAGGGCTAATACTTCCCCTCTAGCCACCGCCACCACTTGCTCTCTCATGTCTCGATGCGCTTATCGCGATCTCTATTGAATCCTCAATCACATATAATTTTTGACCTAATTCATTTTCGGGTTAGATAAATCTACATTTTCTGGTCACACAAAGATCCATTTGTTTTTCTACCTGGATCTATCTTATCAAGTTATTTAGCATATTGACTCACATTATTGGTTATATCAATGGAAGAAGGCCGTTGCTACCACCAACTTCGGTCCAATCCATATTGCCTTCTATTTCCCTATTTGTCTACAACAACACAAAGAAGACCATGTGTCAGTATATAAAACACAAAAAAAGAAGAGAAGGGGCACTCCACTAATTTTCTTCCTCTCCACGTGGTTCCCCTAACCCACATGGCTGAGTGGTTTTATTTTGGTTAGGGGTCTTCATGTGACATAACACATTACCTACATTTCTGTGATTTTTCTCCTACCTTGACTATATTTTGGTAGTGCTTCTTTTTCTCATATCTTTTCTACCGTGCTTAAATTCTAGTAGTGCTTCTTTTTCTTGTATATTCACTATTGTGTTTCTTCGGTAGTGATATTTGTTGTCAGGGGGTATCGTATTACATCTTGTTTACCTACAATAGCAGTATGAAGCATCAACAAGCCACCAAGCATCATGTGACTGTCATTAGCGATGAAACCGATTAACCAAGAAGACCCTTATTATCGTCCACCCACCCACAACCACTGCTTTGTTCATCTTTGTTGGTGTGAAGGGGGATATAGAGGAAAATAGAAGATCATTCATTTGTACATGTTGTTCAGTTTCTTGCATATTATTCTGTGCTTTTGAAACCTACCATGGCACGTGTTTCCTATGGTAGCACGTCTCTAACATGTTGGTCGCATGCTATATTGCAATATTCTTATAGCAGTGCTCTTCTCCCGACTAATGTGCATCATTCCGATGTTGGTGCTTATTGTGTAGAACTACCTTGACAAAATGACAAGTTAATTGACTTCTACGAATATCTTCCACCACCAACTGCTTCGGATGCTCGTTATAGATTTTGATGTTTATATATGATTGTAACTACGGGTCTGGCAATCCTCAATTTCAGGAGGGGTCTCATCTACAGTTACTGCTTCTACCTTGGTACTCTCTTTGTCAAGGGGAGAAAACGTGCTTGCTACCTGCTATGTGTTATATTCTTCATGAGGATTGTTTGAGTGCTCCGATTGTTGGATTGCAAGATTCAGGGGGAGATCATTGCTTGTCAGGGGAGACAAGTTTATGTATGGACTGTTGTTACCTTTTTCTTGTATTAGAAAGCTGGACATGTGTTTCACCCTTACTCTAACTTGACGATGTGTGTTAAAGTTGTTAGTTTGTGATGTATATGGGCCTAACTATTCTTGGCACATAAGTGTTCCCCTATCCTATGTATAGGAGTGGGGTTTTGTCTAATAAATCATCTCATTAGCCTTGCATCTTATTGTCTACACTTCCTCCCTAGCCATTGCTCGACCAATCTCTAATCACCCAACTTAGAAACCTACATGCTTCGGCGAACCAGAGCTCAAAGGGCCAATGAGCTTGAATAGCAAGCATCATACCGCCTCACTTTGAATTTAACCCGCCATTAGTTTCGTCGACGCTCCATGAACTCAAACCCTAACCTAATTAAGCCCTATATATATCCCAGCTACCTTGAAGAACCTCACCTACACATACGAGCACAATGACCACGACCACCATAGCCAAAACTTCCTTGTCGCAATCAAGCATCACCACGAGCTTTGTCTTGATCTCTCAGACCTCCCCGCCCCTTGGTTTGTTGCGAATTGACATGTATCATCAAGGCCTACTCCACCTTCTTCTCCAGCCTTCTCGACTTTGCCGGTAAGCTCAAGGCCTCGCAACCCCTTGTTGCCGTCACCATTGCCTTCCTCTACCCTACGTCCACCTTCCCAGATCGCCATCTCTCGAAACTCCTTTTCTTCTCCTTAAGGCGACTTCCTCTCTCTAGGAGAGAAGTTTGACTATCAACTTGTCTCAAGTATTGTGGCAAGCCCTTTGGGACGGTGCCCCCTTTATATAGGAGAGTCATGAGCTTGGAAAAACTTCATCACAAGTTTTCTGAAGACGTATGGTTATGGTGCTGTTTGGGTCATCATCGACTGACTTACAGAGTCAGCCACTTCTCGCCCTTTAAGATTACCATGAAGATAGATGCCATGTCTGAGCTGGTGCATCGGTGAGATTGTTCGTTTGCATGGGACTCGAAAGATGATTAATTTTTATTGGGATCCGAAGTTCGCATCTAGACTCTAGAAGCAAATACATGACGAGTTGGATACTTGCTTGGCTTTCAACACTGCTTATCATCCTCAGACTAGTGCACAATTCGAGCATACCGTAGCTCTTGGAAGACTTACTCCAAATGTGCTATGGACTGGATTGGCCCCTGGGATAAGTACTTACCCCTGGTCGAGTTTGCATTTAATAGTAGTTACTAGGTCAACATCAGAATGCCATCATATGAATAGTGGCAAAGCCAAGCTTTTTAATCCCGGGAGGCACCACACAATATAACAACAAAATCAAGGCCAAAATATAAGGGAAACTTTTGATAAGAAAATCAGTGATCAACATTTTTCCTATCGATAAAGAGGAGAAACTTAGCAGTATTTGGTATAAAAATTGAGATGTGCATAACACATTAACCGTCACGCTAAACTATTTGTACTGTCGATACGAGTGTCTTCTCGTCCAAAATGTCGTGTAGTCTTTGTCAATGCACGGATTGGAGAATAGACTGACATGCGTCTATCATGAAACACTGCCTCTGTCGCTGTATGGGTAGGAGAATAACCGAAACGTCCAGCGTTTGCAGCAGTCAGAGTGTTTTCTGTGCTACATTGTCAAGAGAATAAGTGAATAACCACTAGGCGCGCTGTCTTTACTGCCATTGTGTGACAACATGAATAGGAGAATAAATGTTTGTCTGCCATCTGCATTCTTTGGTGTTGTGTGAACCAGGAAATATACTAGTGGCAGTCGTTCATTAAGTTTGCGGCCGTGTCTGCTCCCCAAACGGAAATACAAACTGTCGTTGGAAGTCGATCATTTTCTATCCTGCCAAAAGTGTCTAACTGACTGGTCACTAATTACAACTTCAATAACAATTTAATTTCCGTCCTACTAAAAGTCTATAACTGACTGGACACTGATTACAACTTTAATAACAGTTATATAATACTTTATTAGTATAGGCAGCAACGGGTTAGGCACGTGCCCATCCGTGCCCCTTACTAGCTCCGTCTCTGCATATGAAGCCTTGTATGGTAGACCTTGCACAAGGGCCTTGCATTGGGATGGTGCCTTGTATGGTAGACCTTGTAGAAGGCCCTTGCATTGGGATGGTGTGGGTGAAAAATCCTTGCTTAAATCTGAAGAACTGCAATATGTTAAGTAAAAATACCGATATAGGTACGGGTACAAATACGAGATACGTCGAATTGAAATATAGGATATGGTGTGCCATTTATGCAACATTTTTTTAGTGTTTATTCATAGAGTTAATATAAAAAAACCAATATATATATTCATAAAAATGAAAGGTAAAACAATCCAATTCATTCACAATAAACCTAAAGAAAATTGATCAAAGGGTTTATTGAAAGTCAAACTGAATTTGCGATATTGTTTGAAATCATATATGAGAGCCGTAGTCCATTGCACATTTAGAATTGAAAGTGCACATTATATCAACAATCATTCACTATAAGTATGTCAAAATCTATATATAAGTGTATGCAAACAACAAGAGAGTAACACAAATTGATAGAATTAGAAAAACAGATGGTAAAAAAGACATGGCTGAGGAGACAAAGATGATGATGCAATCTTTAAAGGAGATGAAATGGATATAGTCAAAGATAGAAATCCAAAATAAACTACAATGGATGTAGTCACCAAAACTAGAGGTTCGTTAACCAACAAAACCAAATTGAAGCTTTTATGAGAATGTGGAGGACATCTATGTTAGCAAAATGTGCACCCCAACAAGGGAAAACATCGACAAGTAATAGTGAATGACCTGATTTGCAATAAAGACCATTAAAAAACCATGATTAGAACTCCATCTGTATTTTTGTATATTTTATGCAAATGTAGCCGGTCCCAAGCCCGGGTAAAGGAGGGTTGGTGGTAGGTTGACAACCAGCCATAAACTTTGTCACTCTTTTTATGACATAGATCCTTATAAAAATTTCATTGGAGCATCCCTACGTAGCGACACGCTACATATGTCGACCCCAACATAGTTGGGATTGTGGCTTAGATGATGATGATGAAGAAACCATGAGTAAAATTGTTTGAAAAGAGAAATCCTAGAAAAAGGAGGTAGAAACAATAAAGAGAAGATGGCTTTTAGGAAGGGTAATGTGCATTTCAAGGGAGCAACTGCAACGACTTTGCTGCTAGCTGCTACTTAGTAGAGAGGATTGAGAAGTTGGCTTCTTGGGCGCTGATTTTTTTCATTTTTATTAGCTAGATACAACTTGGATATGGCTCACAAGTATCCGATACGTATCCTGAAGTATCCACAAAGTATTGTTATCCAATATGTATCCGGTACTGATACACCACCTAAATTTTGAGTATCCATGCTTCATCATCATCATCATCGCCGTCGTCGTCTATGCCTCAATCCCAACCTTGTGGGGTCAGTTACATGGATCCTTCTTTTCCAATCAGATCTGTTATGGACCATACTTTGATCAAGATGTAAAGATTCAAAATCTCTCTTTATAATTTCTTCCCAAGTTAATTTAGGTTTGCTTTTGCTTTTTTTAATTGTGCTTGACTCAATAATCTGGCTTCGAATAGGTGCACTTGTCCATACTATCTTAGACGACCTTCACGCAACTTGTCCTCGATGCTCACCACCCCCACTTTGTTCCTGATGTAGTCATTCCTTAAACTATCTTTTCTTCTCTTCCCACACATCCATCTCAGCATATCATATTCATCTTATTGAGACCTTGTTTATTCACTGCCCAACATTCACTCCCATATAGCATAGCTGTTCTATAAAACTTACTTTTTAATCTAAGAGGGATCTTTTAGTCACATACTACTCGAGTTTCACTACTCCACTTCAACCATCCTGTTGCGATCCTTTGACAAACATCATCTTGGACCTCACCCTCCTTTTCGATTATAGAACCCAAGTAACAAAACTTATCACATATTGGTACATCCATTCCATCTAATTTGACTCTACCATTCACAATTCTAGATTAGCTGAAATCACAATGCATATATTTGGTTTTGCTTCTAATAATAAATACGTTAGATTCCAATGCATTTCTCCAAATTTCAACTTTATCATTCAATATTTTTTTTTCTTTCATCAATCAACACAATATCATCGTCAAATAACATACACCAAGGAATAATATGTTGAACATGCTTGGTCAACTCATCCATAACAAGAACAAATAGATATGGGCTAAGTGTCGATCCTTGATGTACCCCAACAGTGATAGGAAAAGTTTGTGTCTCTCTTCCAGGAGTCCTAACACTAGTAATTGAGCCATCATACATGTATTTAATCAGGTCAATGTATTGGATAGGCACACCCTTTTTAAGCAGAATCCTCCATAACACTTCCTTGGGTACTCGATCATAGGCCTTTTCCAGATTAATAAACACCATATGAAAATCTTTTTTGTTTTCTCTGTACTTCTCCATAAGCCTCCTTATCAGAAAAATAGCATATGCTGTTGATTTTCCAGGCATAAAACCAAACTAATCGTTTAATATCTGTGTTATCGATTTTAGGCTCAATAATCCTTTACCATAGCTTCACAGTGTGACTCATCAACTTTATACCTCTGTAGTTTGTGTACCTCTGAACATCTCCTTTGTTCTTGTAGATCGAGACTATAGTACTATTTCTCCATTCATCCGACATCTTCTTTGTCTTCATAATCTTGTTAAAGAAATTTGTTAACCACATAGCTCCATCCCCCATACACTTCCATATATCAATGAGAATACCGTTTGGACCGCATGCCTTTTCCATTTTCATCTTTTTCAAAGCATTCTTGTCCTCAGATAGTGAAACTCGTCGTGTGTAAGTGATATCTCTTGCATTCATGTCACTTGAGTCTCTTAGTTTGTTCTTAGTATCTCCATTGAAAAGCTTATGAAAGTAGTTTCTCCATTGGTTCTTTATATCATCATCCTTCACCAACACTCTGCCATCATTCTTGATGCACTTTACTTGACTCAAGTCTCTTCCTTTCCTTTCTCTTATACGAGTCATTTTATAAATACCCCCCCCTTCTCTAATGTCCAACTTCTTATATATCTCATCAAAGTATTTAGACCTTGTCTCTTGAACTGCCTTTTTAGCATCTTTCTTTGCTTGTTTGTATATTTGAAAAGTTGCATCATCTCTAGATTTGGGCAAGCTCCTATAGATCTCCCTTTTGAGTTTAATAGCCTTATGTACTTCGTCATTCCACCACCAAGTCTCTTTCTGTGGAGGTCCACACCCTTTGGACTCTCCAAAAACCTCTTTGGTAATTTTTATTGTGCATGAGCTCATACTTTGCCACATAGAATTAACATCCGTCTCCAAGTTCCAAGTTCTCTCCTTGATAGGTTTATCATAAAATGTCAGTTTCCTTTTTCCTTTAAGATTGCACCACTTGATCCTTCTATCTTGACTTCTGGTATGTTGACCTTTTTTGATCTTTAGGTTCACATCCAAAACCATCAACCTATGTTGGGTGGTGAGTTCTTCCCAGGGATCACTTTACAATCCTTGCATACTTTTTGATCCAACCGTCTTGGAAGGAAGTAATCAATTTGGCTATAATTTTGCCCACTCTTAGAAAGTAATAATATGAGGATCTCTTTTCTTGAAATGTGTATTTGCCAAGATCATATCGTAAGCAACTGGAAAATATAAAATCCTCTCCTCTATTTCGACTGTCATATCCAAAACCTCCATGAACTCCCTCATACCCAACATGGCTACTCCCCACAAGGCCATTTAAGTCACTTCCAATAATGATCTTCTCCTCTATTGGTATTCCTTGCATCGGTTCATCCATGCTATCCCAAAAATCCTTCTTTGCCTCCTAACTAAGGCTAACTTGGGGGGCATAAGCGCTAATAATATGAAAATTCTTTCCCCCAAGAATGACCTTGATAGTTATGATTCTATTACCCATTTGTGTGATGTTGATGACATCATCTTTCAACATCTTATCAACGATAATTCCAACACCATTTCTATGTCTGTCAATACCTGTATACCAAATTTTGTATCACGTGTCTCCAATCTCTCTGCATCTTTCCCCTGTCCATTTAGTTTCCTGCAAGTAAATAATGTTAACTTTTCTTCTAATCATGGTATCCACTATCTCCAGAGACTTTCCTGTCAAAGAGCCAATATTCATTGATCCTACTCTAATCCATTTTTGCCGAACTTGCTTTTTTACCCGTCTCCTTTGAAAAGATTGCCCTTGCACATTTTTCACTACATCCGGGCAATGATGCCGCGAGACTAGCTTCTTGACTCACACCCATCTGAGGTGTGGAAACCCTTGCTTTTCCTTCAACACAACCGGGCGCCGCTGTGTTATAACCCCTCGCATATTTATCACTACACCTAGGTACCGATGCAACGCGTCACTAGGTAGGGATGCTCCAACAATATTTTTAAAAGGTTCCATGTCATAAAAGAGTGACAATGTTTGATGGCTTGTTGTCAACCTACCACCAACCCTCCTCTTTTACTCGGGTTTGGGACCGACTACATTAGTATAGAATATACGAAAACATAGGCGGAGTTATCTGGAACAATTCTATGTTGACAAAATTAATCTGATTAAGAAGAGGATGGAAGCTGCTCTGGATAGGTGGAAAATGTAAGCTGCCAGCACATGATGAACAAAAGCATTCTAGTTGGTGGCTCAATGTTTCTAAAGGTAAAGCCCTCGATATCTATTGTGTGATTATAGATTAAGGGCAAGTCAATTCTTGATATGTAGTGTAGGACCTTTTAAGATTCTGTAGAGTCAAGAAGTGTGCATATAGGCTAACCTTTCCTCCTTATGAGAAGATGCACAACATCTTTCATGAATCTGTCTTGAAGAAGTATGTCAAGGACCCATCTCATTTCTTATAACTATTGAACCTTTGGAGATTCGGGAAGATTTGACCTATGAGGAGTGCCCAATGTCGATTCTTTAAAGTCGAGTGAAGCAATATAAAAACAAAGGGATCCAATTGGTGAAAGTGCTTTCGAAGCACAATGGCCTTAAGGAAGCAAATTAGAGTTGCAATATGAGATGATGAAGACCTACCCCCAACTGTCACCTAGTCATGGATTTTGGGACAACATCCCTTTTTAGGGGAGGGTTTAGTTGCAACATACTAAATTTTGGTAGTAAATAACTCATCGAGCTATAGTTCATAAGTTCACCACTTGAAAATCTCAAATTGCGACTCCCCAATTCTTATTTGAAATTTTATATGAACACTGTTGCCTATTGTGCTCAAAATGAATTTCTTGCTTGATTGGTCAAATCCCTGTAGATCAGGACCCACCTTTGATTAGTTAGACTTCTTTGTAAGTCATTGGTGTTGGAATCGCTTTAAAAAGTAATTTGGATGATCAAAAATTCAATTTAGAAATACTGATGGAGATAATTGAGTGTTGGTTATTGTGATGGTAAAAGTGGTGTATTATATATTTAGAAATTAATACTCAAAATTATAAGGTTATGGTTAAATTTTGAGGTTAATTGAACTTAAAACATGTTCTATACAAAATATTCAAATAAATTGACAAAACCATTCGTGGGCCATTTACTTGGTGGACCTAGTTGATCCCAACTGTGTGTCTGGCATCGGACCATGTGTGGAGGTAGGTCGTCTTTCCCAAACCCCAACAATGACTGCCTAACTACGACGAGCAATTATCTATGTTTCCTTTCACCTCAGTTACTACCTCTTGGCCCTTTGGCTTTATTGCATTCTCCTCTACCCGAATGACAATTGCCCGGCCAAGTCCTGATCGCTTATCGTAGAAACTCAAACGATCCATCTAACCAGAACTCAAAAGACTAGCGAGCTTGAATAGCAAGCATTGCACCGTTTCACTTGGAATTGAACCCACCATTATCTCCATCGAGGCGACACACTCAAAACCGTGCGCATAAAACACAAGTGTACATGCCGAGTAATACAGGACCATTGGGTCTCGAGTTATTGTACACTAGGAATTGTGAAGTTAGAAATTATTAGTAACTAGAAGTCGATCAGCTAGACCTAAGAATAAGTTTGGTTTGGTTGTTTAAACTAAGATTTGAAATTAACAAGCCAATAAATTAATTGAGTTGTGAACAAAATAATGGATTCTCTGTGATTATGGTTTCACCATGATATCAATTCATACATGATTTCTCTTTATTTAAAATAAACTATCTTTGCTTTTTAGAATCAGACATCTGTATCTGACATTACCCACTTTCGCAATGTAATATACTATTCAATCTAATTACAAACCTAGTGTATTAGAAAGTAGGAAGCGGGAGGCATGCAGACAACACCCTGTAACCGATTAAGCGGTAGGCGGACGATTTTTGAAAAAGCGGGTGCCTAAATCTTATATATTTTTATACAACATTACATGTATGTGTATATAAAAAATATATTTCTAAGGAACTTTTATACATATCTAATCAGCAAATCAGTAATTAACTAAGTAATAATCAATACTTTACTCATCGTCATCATCTAAGCCTCAATCCCAACTATGTTGGGGTCGGCTACATGGATCCTTCGTTTCCATTCAGCTCTATCATGGGCCATATTCTGATTGAGATGTAGAGATTCAAAATCTCTCTTTATAAGCTCATCCCATGTTAATTTAGGCCTTCCTCTTCTTCTATTTATAGTGGTTGGCTCAATAGAATTGCTTCGTATAGGCACACTAGTAGGTCTGCGTTGCACATGTCCGTACCATCTGAGTCGGCCCTCGCGCAACTTGTCCTCAATGCTCGCCACCCCCACTTTATTCCTGATATAGTCATTTCTCAAGCGATCTTTTCTTGTCTTCCCACACATCCATCTTAGCATACGCATTTCAGCCACGTTCATCTTGTTGAGACCTTATTTCTTCACCGCCCAACATTCACTCCCATAGAGCATCACTGGTCGTATAGCTGTTTTATAAAACTTACTTTTTAACCTGAGAGGGATCTTCTGATCGCATAATACTCCAGTTGCACTCCTCCATTTCAACCATCCTGCAGTGATCCGGTGACAAACATCATTTTGGACATCCCCGTCTATTTGAATAATAGAACCCAAGTAACGGAATTTATCACATTTTGGTATATCTACTCCGTCCAACTTGGCTCCATCATTCACACTGCGAGATTGGCTGAAATTGCAATGCATATACTCAATTTTGCTCCTGCTAATCATCAATCCATTTGATTCCAATGCCTTTCTCCAACGTTCAACTTTATCATTCAATCCATCTTTAGTTTCGTCAATCAAAACAATATCATCAGCAAATAATCAATACTTTACTACTAATCAATATTTCTAATCACTAAAATCAGCAAGCAGATCAGTAATTGCAGATACTAACCAGTAGTACCAATCAATGATCCTTGAAAGCAACAAGGAAATTAATGCTACATGCTTCAGTAGTATTTAAAAAAAAAGCGGGCAAAAAGTGGAAAAAAGCGGGTGGTTTTCTTCATACCTGTTAAGCGGGCGATTAGGGGCTGGATTAAGCAGTTGAGGGTCTTGGCCGCTTAAGCGGCCGCCTGAACCGGTTTTTAATACACTGGCCATTTTTGTAGTGTTCATGTAGAAGATCAAACACTTCACTCTGGATATTTACCTCATAATTGTTAGCCTACTTTTGCATTGCGTTATTAATTATGGTAATGATTATTTTTTCAAGTATAACCCCACTTTCGTAGCCATTAAAAATATGTAGCATAATTTGAGTTGATCTGGCATGAACATGGTAAACCGAAGTAATTGTTATCATCAAAATTCAAGCAAAGAAGTTGATTTCCAAATAACGATTGCATGTACTAATTAACACAGTGCTACTCTCGAGTTTTAGAGAATAAGGGATTAGCCCCGCATTGTTGACATGGTATCACAAAAAATTTGAGAAAAGAAGAAAAAAATGAATCTAAATGGATGAACCACTAGAGCCATCGTTAATGAAGATCCCCTCCGAAGTTTAGTACGAATGGGCTACGTTTCGACTGTCAAATTGCCCTCTGAAGTTGTCAGGATCACAAGTTGTTGCCGTCTCCTTCTATTTCTCCTTTCTCCTCTTGTGCTTAGTTTCTGTGCATGGCCGTCAGGTTGTGTCTCTCTTCGCCGCACCCCCTTAGGTTATGTCTAATAATATAACTTGTAAGATTTCTAGACTTAGTACAATTGACTTGAGTCGGTAACATCGAGTTCTCTCTTTCCTGGTATGATCAAAATGAGGTCAGTACTATCGAGTTGCGTGTCGGTAGTATCGACATGTCTTTAGAGCGTTCCTGTACCAAGTTTTGGTATTAATGAGATTGGTCTAGGTAGCATCGAGATGTCAAGACAATGTTCCTGTTGAATTCTGGGCACATAAGTCGGTACCACCGAGTTGCGTGTTGGTAGTACTGTGTTGTCATCTCACTAGCATCGAAACGCTTCGATAGCACCAAGATTTTCTTGTAGCTTTGCTGACTTTATGTGCTGCCAACCTTACCGGTAGCACCGAGACGCGTCTCAGTAGCACCGAATTTGTCTTCAAATACACCTTGTATCTGAAATTCAAAAAGCAAAGTAACGAGACAAGAATAAAAATCAGAATTCATATAATAGTTACTCAAAAGAGATAAGATTGATACAAAAGAGTTTCTCAGGCCAGTTCATCATAATATGAGCAAAAACTTATAATCGATAATGAATGCACAAGAAATCACCTTAATTGGCTTATGAAATAACCATATAATTCGCGTGCATCACGATGTTCTAGGAACTCAAACCCTAACCTAATCAAGCCCTATATATATTTTAGCTACCTCAAGGAAGCCCACCTACACCTGTGAGCACAATGACCTCAACCACCATAGCCAGAACTTCCTCGCCACAATCAAGTATTACTTCGAGCTTCGCTTGATCTTTCAGACCCCCAAACTTCTTATTTTTTTGTGAATTGACCAGTATCATCAACACGTGGTTCACCTTCACGAGCCATCTTGATTTCACCTGCAAGCTCTAGGCCTCTCCAAGCCTTGCTGCCACTGTCTTTGCCTTCCTCTACCCTTTATCCACCTTCCGTTTTTTTGTGAATTGACCAGTATTGTCAACGCCTGGTTCACCTTCATGAGCGATCTTGACTTCGCCTGCAAGCTCTAGGCCTCTCCAAGCCTTGCTGCCACTGCCTTTGCCTTCCTCTACCCTTTGTCCACCTTCCCATATCATAGCCGTCATCTCTCAACCCTCCTTGGGCTAACTGCTAAAACCTTTGTGTTCTTAGCAACAAGTTTGACAGGGAGCTGTGAGCTCCAACCTCCTTAGAGGTGACCACCGTCATCTTCAAGTTTGACAAGGATTAGAGGACTAGAATGACCACCTAGCTGTTGGCCCAAAGCCATTGAAGGCAATGATAGGGTGCTCTTCTAATTCAAATCAATTAATTAATATGAAATATATTTTTAATTAATTTAGTAGTAATAATAATAGGAGTATTGAATAACTTAGGAATGGTTAAATTAGGACCTAAATGAATAAGTATGTATAAGGTTTAATTTGTCTTTTCTTATTAAAGCTAAAATGTTCATACATCTTAGTTAATGAAATTCATTATCATTATCGTCTGATCATCATTATCAAGCCTCAATCTTAACCATATTGGGGTTGGCTTCATGGATCTCCTCTCTTTTGATCAACTTTGCTATGGGTCATCTTAATTAAGGAAAATACTAGAGAAAATATAATAAATAAAAACAATGATGGGGAAAATCATTAACATATAGAATAAACTAGTTGATACCTTAGTGACTAATTGGCAACATTTAGTTGTTATTCTTATTTAAAGTGACTAATTTGTATGTTAATGGGTAATTTATGTTGAAAAGTGAAAACACAATAAATGATTCGAAATTGAGGAAAAATCAAGAAAATTTACGTCACTAGAATGCTATTGTAAATCATATCCAACCTAGTGTAACTCTATATATCACTCTTTTCATAACTTGCACCTAAGTGCTTAACAAAGTGGAATAATGGCTAAATAATGCTCGAACTGGTAAAAATTGGGAAAAAGGAACTTAATTGACTATGTTATTTTTTAATGAACATCTTTATTACTTTCTACCATTGGAGCTTTAAAATGGTAAGACGAATGATATAACTCTCATCTCATTAAGAATACATGGTAACATAAGATCAGTGTGTATATGGACATATGAACGTGCATGTATATGACATATGTTAGTATGAATAATGAATGTTCCATATGTGATTATGAAGACTATCATTATAAGATGAATCTAATAACTTCTAATGATATGTTAAAACACACTATTGGAGCTTCTAACCATGAAGGGCAAAATGTTAATTTTACCCAATAAAGGCCTAAAAGTGATCACCATGCCAAGTGACACTAGTACGCTCTTTCTTGTTAGATTCTTGGGAACTTAGAACCATTGAATATGTGCATTCTTCAGAAATCTTTTTGGAATAAAGTACTGGATTCTCTATCCAATTATTGTGCTATTTACTTCCCTCTTTTAAACCATGCATGAATCTTTAAAAAGTGGCGAACCCTAAATTATTTATAAGCTCTATCTTGCCTCTTGAAGCTCTCCACTAATATTGTAAATCTTTAATGTTGTTGAATATTGAACTGACACTAGAACCGTCTATTTGGAGTTTTGATTCCCTTGTGGCCTTTGGCGCTTTATTTGGAGCTTTCTCTCCTTGCGTGGGTCAATACCCACAACCTTGCGCAGTGGATGAGTGATTAATTGTCCCTCGGTTAATTGGTAATAGCTAATACAACACTGTGTGTTCTCTCCTAGAGTGTGAGATCACCAAGGCACTTAGCCCTAGAAAATATATGTTATGAAGGTGTCAAACTTGATAATTTTGATATTTGGAATTTATAAAGCTTGAATACATTTTGCTATTGTAAAAAAAATATGAATAGTTGAAAAATCTTGCATGGTTGATAGCTCGTGAACAATTTTGTTAATTGCTATCTTGAAACTTGAACAATTGGCAAAGTTATTTGAGTATTAATCCTTGAACTAGAAATCCTTAACACGTCGAACAAAGTCCACCAAGAAGTTCTTGCATAACTTGAAATCTTAGTACAGTTTGGTTTCCGACAATCCTATTCGCATAATTCTATGTTTGTCGAAATCTAATGACAAGATGATTATCTTGATTGCATACGTAGGTGACATTATTCAATCTGGTAGTGACCATGTTGGCCTTCAAGCCACTAGACATTCTATGGGAAAACACTTTATCACAAAGGATCTTGACAAAAATTTTGCTACTTTCTTGAGATTAAAGTCTTGATCTGCTTCTGGTGTGTGTCTATCACAATAAAAGTATATTCTTGATATTCTAAAGGAAATAGGTGTGCTAGGAGGTAAATATGTCGGAGTTTCTCTGGACCCTAATACAAATTGAGATGGTGATACCTCTCCTGCATATTATGATGATAAACAATATAGAGGATTGGTCGGAAAGCTGATCTATCTTATTGTAACTAGAGTTGATATCTCTTCTTCTGTTGTACTGTTTAGTTGTTATCTGGATAAACCACAAATATGTCATTAGGAAGATGTCTGTCACATTCTAATATATCTTAACGGTTCTCCAGGCAAGGAATTGTTGTACAAGATATGGACATTGCAGAATTATTGGATACTCTGATTCCAATCATCATCATCATCATCTAAGCCTCAGTCCCAACTATGTTGAGGTCAGCTACATGGATCCTTCGTTTCCTTTCAGCTCTATCATGGGCCATATTCTGGTTGAGATGTAGAGATTCAAAATCTCTTTTTATAAGCTCAACCCATGTCAATTTCGGCCTTCCTCTTCTTCTATTTATTGTGCTTGACTCAATAGCATTGCTTCGTATAGGTGCATTTGTCGGTCCGCGTTGCACATGTCCGTACCATCTGAGTCGACCCTCGTGCAACTTGTCCTCAATGCTCACAACACCCACTTTATTCCTGATAGTCATTTCTCAAGCGATCTTTTCTAGTCTTCCCACACATCCATCTTAGCATACACATTTCAGCCACGTTCATCTTGTTGAGACCTTGTTTCTTCACCGCCCAACATTCACTCCCATAGAGCATAGCTGGCTGTATAGCTGTTCTATAAAACTTACTTTTTAACCTGAGAGGGATCTTCCGATCACATAATACTCCAATTGCACTCCTCCATTTCAACCATGCTGCAGTGATCCTGTGACCAATGTCATTTTGGACATCCCCATATGTTTAAATAATAGAACCCAAGTAACGAAATTTATCACATTTTGGAATATCTACTCCCTCCAACTTGGATCCATCGTTCACATTGCGAGATTGGTTGAAATTGCAATGCATATACTCAGTTTTGCTCCTGCTGATCATCAATGCATTTTATTCCAATGCCTCTCTCCAATGTTCAACTTTATCATTCAATCCATCTTTAGGTTCGTCAATCAAAACAATATTATCAACAAATAACATAACCAAGGAATATCATCCTAAACATTCTTAGTCAACTCATCCATAACTAGAACGAACATATATGGGCTTAGTGTGGATCCTTGGTGTACCCCAACTGTGATAGGAAAAGTTGGTGTCTCTCCTCCATGAGTCTTTACACTTGCAGTAGAGCCATCATACATGCCTTTGATCAAGTCAATGTATTGGATTGGCACACCCTTTTTCTTCAAAACCATTCACAACACTTCTCTGGGTACTCGATCATAAGCCTTTTCCAAATCGATAAACACCATAGGAAGATCTCTTTTGCTTTCTCTATACTTCTCCATAAGCCTCCTCATCAGAAAAATAGCATCTCTTGTTGATCTTCGGGGCATGAAACCAAATTGATTGTTTGATACCTGTGTTATAGATCTTAGTCTCTGCTCAATAATCCTCTCCTAAAGCTTCATTGTGTGACTCATCAACTTGATACCTCTGTAGTTTGTGCAGCTTTGAACATCACCTTTGTTCTTGTAGATGGGGACTATAGACTATTTCTCCACTCATCTGGCATCTTCTTGGTCTTCATGATCTTGTTAAAGAACTTTGTTAACCACATAACTCCTTCATCCCCCATACTCTTCCATACATCAATGGGAATACCGTCTGGTCCGCATGCCTTCCTCATATTCATCTTTTTCAGAGCATTCTTGACCTCAAATGATGAATCTCGTCGTGTATAAATGATATCTCTTGTGTTCATGTCACACGAGTCTCTAACATTATTTGCAGTATATTCTGATTCTGATCATGTTGTTAGAAAATCTAACATGAAATTCTACTTTAGGTTTCTATACCTTTGTGGGTGGAAATCTTGAGCAAAAAACAGACTACATTTGCTTGGTTTAGTGTAGAGGCTGAATATAGAGCCATGGCCACACAATTTATGAGCACATCTACAGCATAAGCATATCTATTATCTCTTATTGTATTATATATCATCACTATGTAAGAAGAACAAATAGGGGTTATCATCCAATGTAAGGCATTGTATATAACCCTAAGCAAATTTGCTACACAGTTGTATTACATCTTTAATTAAGCCCTGAGGAGTTTGAGTCGACCACTCAAAGTCCAACCGACCACTGCTTGGTGACAATCAGTTCCATGTAAGATCTAGGAAGAGCCAGACTCCAAGATCTTCTCCATTCTCAGTCAATACAAGTCTGCACCGTAGTGACATATCAGTCAAATTGCAAAACATCGACATATAGTCCTGTAACTAGCCCACCTTGGTATAGGTCACGGTGCTAGCATCCATTATATAAAAAAGGTTGTGTACCTCATGTTGAGAAACTATTTTATCTTGACATATCTCTACTCGCTACATCGGGACGGAGATCAAGTTATTGACATCATCACAAAGTCTCCTCTAGAGAAAAGATTATTGATCATCGTGGACAAGATAGGCATCATAGATATCTGTGCTCCAACTTGAGGTGGTGTCAAAATATTCTGATGTGTTTCTTTATATATCCTGTGATTTATTTCTGCCTTATATAAAAAAGGTTAGTGTACCTCATGTTTTGATCATCGAATCAAGATAACACACATACACATGGGGTCCTTCATATGACAATAGAAAACTGATTCCTAGTTATCAAATCCATCAAATCAAATTTATATATACATTTTACAAGATTTTAAAACCAGGAGCTGCTTAGACTTGGTTTAGTTATATGCAAAATTCTCCACTCAACAATTCCAAAAAACTCCATTGTTGCTGCGAACTTCGGGATCTCTTGCCACGGAGGCAAAAAACATTGTTCCTTTTAGCCCTCCTACATAACCTTACTTTTAGAGGAGTCACATCCCCTCTGCCGGCGTGGACATGATGTCAAATACTGACGAATCAATTTCTCAAGGGAGACCGCGAATGACAAGTGAACATCAAGGGGCAGATGTGGATATGGTAAAGTTCATTTTGGGGGTATGTGTGTGTTAAATGCTAGTGAGCAGCTTTTGACCAGTATTTATAAAATCAGTGAGGAGTTCGCAGTCTCTGAATTGCTACTAGTACGGCTTTATGGCTATGGGCAATATTTTATCTCAGTTTGCTGACAAATAATAAAAAAAAACCCTACCAGTGGGTTGGTCTGGCCTCTACTCGTTCATGTATTAGTTTCAACTTCTTAGGACCCACATTGATGCTACCTATTTGCATACGCCCATGATACAGCTATTTAGGATTGTTGTCAATATCTGTGATACCATTTCTTCCTGTAGGATAATGAAGAGCTGAATATTTTCACTTATTTCTTACAAACACGGATATGAATATAAAGGTGCAATATGTATTTGCTTATCACAAAAAGACCGAATAACCAACTTATAAAACTACCTGTAGTAAATAACACCTTGTTGCACTGAAACATAAAAATGTTGACTAATCTGGCAAATCAAGTCACTGTTTGTGGCATCTCATCATCGATTCATCAATCAAAATAAAAGTTGATTGGCAAATCTAAGGATGTTCTTTTGATTTGTCTCTGGTTTTGACTGAAGGATATTGAGAGTAATTCAGTATTCATGAGTAATCAGACAAAGTAATGCCGCACTTAAACAATTGACTGGATAATACCTGCTAAGATGTAATTTCTGTATGTAAACATGGTATTTTTTTCTCCAAATAGATGAACAGGATTCTTCTACAGTTTCATCTTATCTAATATATATATGCAACGAGTCCAAATGCTCAATGGTTTTGAATTCTTTGGACACCTCATTCTTTGACCAGGGTTGATATTCTAGGGTTGCCTTTTGCCTGATTCGTTTAAGAGATTAGGGGGCTGAATGTTAAATATATTGTATTCCATAATTTCCGTGAGTCATTGTAATTTGACCATACTTCAGTTGCAACATTATTTTAGGTGGTTAAAAGTTTGAACTAGAATAAGGTACCCACTTATCAGTCTATGCAAATGTTGGCGTATCACAAATTTTTTCTGTAAAAGCATTACGTTTAAGCATTACGGTGTAGACATCACGTATTACTCTTATAATTCATGTAAACTTAACGTGTATACTGTTGTTAGAACATCTCTTTTAGGAATCCAAGGTTTATCACCAAGCTTTTCTGTCTGTTAACAGAAGTTACATTGCAGGATCTGAAATCTAGATCTGCAAGGCCATATAAAGCTTCTATTTTCATAACATATGGAGCGGTAAGCCCACGACTAGTAGATTCTTTTTGCTACATGGATTATTGTGGTGAACGTAACATAGCCCCCTTTGATCTCACTGTATATTTTGAACTGTTTAGCAGCTGTTGAAGTGCATCTTCTGCAAGTATTTTGAGAGAGAACTTATGTTTGATGGTCACTGTCCTCTATTCACATGAGAAATAAAATCCTGTCTCTGTCACGGGCCTCACAATCTGATGACAATTGTGATATTCTTCTTATGGTACAAGGGGACGGAGTCTAGTCTCCCTTGCAGACACTGACTTTGCTGTTTTTATGCTAGTCTCAAGTTTATTTTGTGTTTTCTTTTGGTCTAGTGGGTTTGTAAAGAGGGGAATCCACCCCCATACTATGAACTTTTCTCAACTGCTGGTGCTCGACCTTTGGCCTGCCCTTTGCGGCTTTTTGCTAGGCATTTTCTTCTTATCTGCATTAGGGTTTAGGTTTAGTTTTTCTTTTCCATGTTGTTTGAGGTTCTGTTGAGCATTCCTGGTGCTCACCACCTCCCTGTACGTGTATGTGCTATCATCACACTGTAGACACAACTTCTGATTTTAATATAATAAGGGTATTAATAAAAAAAGGCTGTTATGATTTTTGCCCCTCTCTAGTGGTTTATCACGTGTTCGAATCCATAACATCTGCCTAACAGACCAACTGGAATAATCGTTCAACTGACAAGTGCCTGATGACAAAAACCTATATGCACCTCATGATAGCATTTTTCCTCGTAGAGGGCCTCATGTGATCGTCCTTGGGTATGAAATGTTTCCTCTGCGTATATCATTGCTATATCGTGCTACTCATGGTACCACAAATATATGTAATATACGTATCTAGTGCTTAGGCATTGCGAATATATCACAGATATGTAATAATTAAAAGTAGAAACAACTGATTTGTAATCGAGTGGATACTTTCCCATGTGACACATAATTGAACTTTGAATTCCTTTACCAAAGATAAACACGTGAAGTCGAACTAGCATCATTGAGAGCACGTGGAAAAGATATCTATAACGGAACACAAGTACTTTCCTGAAAGAGTTCTCATATACAAGCATTAAGGCAACACAACTAGATTGGAGCTTTGATTCTCTGACTGGATCAATGTTCCAATCATATTATCCGTTTGATGTTAGATGATGAAAATATAATTGTTGTTCCTAATAATACTAAAGCCATGATAAAACATTGGGAAAAAGTGAATATAAAAAAAGAGTACTTAATTCCAATTACACTTGTATGAATGATCCACTCTTAAGAAATCAACCATGAATCAAGATTAGATCGACAACTGCACTAAAACCATTATGAATTAACTTGCCACATGCCTCCAAGTGTACACAAAGTGCTAATATACAAGTTATACACAATAGATAAGAGGCACACCCATCCTTAGATAACACAAAAGTAACTAGAATTGGTAATAAAGTCAGCTTAGACAAGGAAATTAAACTAGTTGATTAAATTAATCCAAGTGTGGTTTGGTCTTGAGGGGTTATGCATGGTGTGAGAACTTCTTTCGAGTTTCGACCAATGTTTAGTAGGCTGATGTTGACTAGCTATTTAGAATATACCACATTGATCTCATGCAAATATTTATAAATTTACATTACTTCAATGATATCATATGCATCTAGTCGTTATTTCTTACTAGTTAAAACAAAGTCTAAGGATGCCTGGGCGACAAATATAAGCTAAAGTTAAAGATAAAAACATGAACAATGTGAAGCCAAATTTAGCTTCTTCAATTGCAAGTCTCGAAGACACAAACAAGAAGTCATTCTAGCCCACAATTTCTTTATATGATTTAGGTACATATTTTGATTCTTAATTCAATATTATTTTATATAAATAAAATTGCGACATGTGCTCCACATTTTTAGATGATGTTGTCCATTTGACTCTTGTCTTAGGTTGGAAAGCACACATTTCTTGTTTGTTGGAATATAAAAGATATAAAACCAAAACTTTTGACTAAAATATGTAATTAGAAAATGAAAAAATAAATTTCACACTAATTTGTTATTTAAATGAAATTTATAGGTCATTAGAATCATGTAGAAAAATGACCTACCTCTCAATGTGTTATAATAGATAACTTATAGCACAAGTTTAGGACTAAAGCCGATTCACACCACAAAAGTCATATTTAACGGTTTAGCCCAATTTGCAAACTTTTGAAATGACTAGTTAGGTCAGTGGTTTAGGCTTTAATCAAAATGAGGCCCAAATGATGAATCCATATTCACCCTAATTTTAGTTGCATTTTTAGTCTGATTTGCATTAAGATTTCTTAGTTTTCTGTACATATAACTTCATTTATTTTTATCTAGATTTTGTGTTAATTTGTTAGGATTTTGATACTTTTCTCGATTTCCTTTGTAGGTTTTGAGTTTGATCTCTCCATACTGGAGTGGCAAGGGATCCAACTGCCCTTAAGTAGGCGGGATCGAGAGGGGGCACCTCTTGTTGGGTGCATGGAAACACCCTAGCCCCAAACACATTTTGAGCATGTTCAGAAGGCAAATCAATCAAAATTCTAGGCTCAAGACCATGCTCAACCTCCTCGATCGACCTAGTAATCAACGTCCACTGATCGACGTTTGCTGATTGCCATCTACTCATTGATGTCAACCAATCGACCTGCTATCGATCTAGCTCCATTAATTGATCACCGCGATCAACCTCCTAGTCGAAGTACCATTTACCGACCATCTGACAATTGACCACCCGACAATCAACCATCACTAATTGAGCTTCATTAGTCAACATCAACTAACCGACCTTCTTCATGTTTCAACCAAAGCATGCAAACCTTCGTCTTCTCCATGTTGATGCATTTACTGTAGGTAGTTGTAGAAGCTTCCACTTTCTAAGGTGCCACATCACATTCAATGGAGGATGTTGGCCTTCCTCTTTGCCTCCTATAAATACACGGTCATTGCCTATATTTGAAGACATCCAGAAACATCGAGAGACTGTAGAACTCTATGTAGAACACCACTTTATGTCCATCCACTGTACGACCTTGATGGACTTCCCTTGAAAGAGATAGCTCGATGAGATGCACTCCACCTTCATTGATCGACCTCAAAAGAGATAATTCAATCGACCTCCACCACCGTGCAACTCAATTGACATCGAAGGAGATAAGTCTATCGATTGACCTCTGCCTCATGTTGACAATTTGACCTCAACAATGACAAGTTGAGCGACTGACACTATTCCATAGATCAATTGACCTCCTTTGTTAGCTCGATCGACCTTTACTTAGCAACAATCAACCTCTACTACCTTGATAATCAACTTGATAGAGGTGAATCGATCGGCCATTCTTCAACAACATTCGACCTCTGCTCCCCCATCAACAAACTATTGTGCAGTTGTGCTCCTCTCAAGACCTCCCCAAGCAAGAAGACAAGCATTTGCACATCGCATATGCTCATTTGTTTTCTTTTGTGACTATGTCATTTTGTTCTTTATAAATTATTTATACCGTTACTACCATGAGGAGCAAGTAGTCACCTCGCTAGGGTATGGGGAGTAGCCCCGCTACCTATTTTTACTCTATTCTTGCATCTAAAATAGTGTGAACTGTATTACATGTTGAGTCTTTTATGTATTTGGTCGACATAGATGCATGTTTATCTGAACTTGGGTGTAGAGAATTTTACACCCAAGACCAAGGATATTGATTAGATTTTAGTTTGGCCCATGATGAAAATTTTAGATAGGTGTTTCCGAAGGCGATAGATACACAATCTCTAGGTAACCTAACAATGAGCTTAGAATAATATCTGTCCAATTTTAATCTCAGTTCCAAATTATTGGATTTATCCGACCTCAATGTAATATGTTTGTACGTATTCTGATGAAGTGAGAGAGTGAATAATAGGTAGGCATTGTAAAACCCATTCATCTTAGTTTCCATAAACTAATATCTAGAAATTTAATCCATCCTTATAATCATTGGTAACATTAGTTTAATCAAAGCCAAATCCAACTTTTGTGATAAATATTAGTTCTTGCTTGGTTACATTAATCACATAATTTTTAAATACCTTGTCCTTTGGATTTGATCTTATAATGCGACAAGATATGCCCGCTTGTGGGTGTGATTGTCATACACTTGGGTTAGGTAAAACCTAGAGATGTAAGCCCTAGGGAATTTTCTGTATAGTTAAATCCCGCATTAGCAGATCATCGAAAGATCTAGAGGGGGGGGGGGTGAATAGAGATTTTTATACTTTAGAATTTAATTAAAACTCAAACCAAAGGAGGAGGAAACAAGGAAGACACTTCGATGTAGAGTGGTCCCAACCTTTAAATCAAAGGTTGTCACTCCACTACCCAATTGTCTCCAATTGGGATTTTGAAAATGATTTATTTTATTTACATCTCTAGGATGCTACAACAAAATACAATCACCTTCCTTGAAGTAACCTTCACCTAAAAGTAGTCTCAACCTCCTTGAAGCAACCTTCTTGAAGTAACCTCAAGCAGTCTTGGAGAAGCCTTCACCTCCTTGAAGTAGCTCCACCACCTTGAGGTAGCCTTCACCTAGAAGTAGCTCCAACCTCCTTTGAAGCGGCCTTACCTCAATCAACATTAGAGAAACCTTCTCCACCAAGAAGTAGCTCCAATCAAGCTCCCTCAGGCAACCTCCACAACTTAGAGTAGCCAAGGAGCACAAGTAGCATAATATGTGAATGAAGATTGGAAGAAAGGAAGTACACCAATGGAGTATTGCACTTTGATCCTATATCAAGAGTTAAAACTCGTAAACCACTTAGGATGGACGTTTCTTGGATGGTGGCTAAGAGGATATGGCTATAGGACATGAACTTGGAGCTTAAAGAACAAGATGGAAAGTGTTACTCAACTTTGTTGCTTACTAAAATGGATGCTCAAGTGTAGCTTGTATGATTTAGGTGTCCTAAGGCCTCTCTTATATAGGAATGGTTTGTAAGTGTTTAGGGATGTTTTAGGGAGTCTCTAGAGTGTTCTTAGTGCTTAACTAGCCGTTAGGTAGAAAGTAGTTGGCTAGCAATGACTAAATTGTTCGAGCTTTAAAGAACAATCCAGAACCCTCTCCGGTCGACAAGTTTGTCGACCGACCATGTCTCGGTCGAGCTTTTCTTCGGCCGAGCCTGGGTTGAATGCAAATGTGTATCAATGTCTATTTCCAACTTCCAACCCCAACTATTTGGTCTAACAGTCATATGCTTTGGACCGAGGTTGAGTCGGTCGACCATATACTCGATCGAAACACACTTTAGAGGACAAATATGTAAGTTTTTGACCAGTGCTCTAAGTGCTTGACCGAGGTGGTTCTCAGTCAACAATATCTTTGACCGAAGGTGTCTCGGTCGACTAGTTTCTTGACTGGGATGGATACTGTTTCAGGTTCTTGAACCACCTATTAAATGTATGTTCTAATGGATGATAATGACTTTAATCTCTAGGGGGATCCTAACTAAGGGTTATGGGTGGATAGAGAAGATCTAAAGCTGGATTTACATGATATTTAAGTACTTGTACATTATATCTTTGTACAAGTATTTACATTGAATACAATCATGAAAATATAAACATTTAAGCACATTGATCTTCAATTTGTATTGTTATTCAATTATCCACTTAGTACGATCAACTTATTTCCTTGAACCCTGAAATACTCAAGTAGAACGTTAGATCCACAAGAATGAAATGCTTGTCATCATCAAACAAAGGGTATGCTGATGTCCAGTTTATCCGGAAATCTCCCCCTTTTTGAAGGTGACAACCATTTCCTAAAATATAAGCAAAATAATTGAAATGAGATGAGTTTCATATCTGTGATATACCTGATATGAATCTCTTGTTCTCATATAATGTATGATAATATATCTAAAGAGATATGGAACATGATATCCATCTCTTAAGGTAATGTAGCTCCAATTAATGTCAAGCCAAGAGATCATGAAACTCATAAAAGTATTTTATTTCTCCCCCTTTGTCATTTCAAAAAGATAGCCATATTGTCATTTCAAACTTACTCCCCCTGAATGGAATACTCCCCCTCATTAGAATACACATGTTTTAAAAACAAAGTGTGAATAAAATGTCCACTGAAAGCCATAATTCAAAATCGATATAAATTTTTCAATGAACAAGTGAACACAAGCAAGATCAATTTCATTGATAATAAAGTCATGACATAGATTTTACTACTCATGACATAAGGTAACAATAGAGTTATCACTTGAAAGAATTCATGAAGGATCTTTACCATATAATAGATTATCACCATTATACTTGACAAGTGTCTGCCAATCAAGTGCACCTGTCTTTGTGAGAGCATATGCTTCCAGAAATGTAGGTGTCCGATCAAATCGAAATGAGTAGCTATGTCTTGAAGTTGCATTGGTGAATATTGGGTATGAGTAAGATTATTTTATGGTGGTGGTGGAACTTGAGTGTATTGGATGTAAGGATTGAATGGATAGATGCTCCCGGGATATTGTGCAGAAGGATAAGTGTCGGGAACATTTGGAGTTAAGGCTTACATCCTTTGATTTAGGTAGGTCATGGCATTATGGTTGTAGTCTAGATGTCTCCCAATTTGATATGTGGCTCCTTTAAGATAGTAACCATCATTTTCAAAGTTTTCTATAGAATAGCTAGGAAGAGTAGGAGATGGAGGTTTGGCTTTAGTGGATGTTTCTCCCTTAGTCCTAGCTCTTTTGTGCCCAAAGTCAATGCCTTCTATCACATTTGTAGCCTAAGTCTTCTAAGTTTTTTCCAAGGGAATATTGGATTATTTGGCAGACAAAATCAGCATAAGGTGGGTTCCCAAAAAAATTAAACATGTTGGATAGGATGATGCGAATGAAGTTTACATGAATACTTTCAAGTATGGCATAGATAAGGCACATCCTAAATTGGGGAATTTTAGTTTTATTGGCTCTAGGATGAATATTATGGGTAATAATGAGGTTCACTATCCTAGCCTCAGGGGTTAAGGAGGTAACATAATAGGTTCTCCTATGTTCATGTGATGAGGTGTTAGGAACAAAGATAGCCTTTTCGATATCACTAAGACTAATAGTTTCTTCTTTGGTGGAGAATTTGGAGATGAGATTGCCATTGGTTTGTTCTATAAAATATCCATATTCTTCATCATCTATGTCTAGCATTTTGAGGATATCATTTCTAAAAAAGCAGAATGTTAGACCATCAACCATGGAAGTGAAGGAGTAGGGGTCATTGGAATCTCTAGTGAGGTTGACATATAATTCATTTACCGCTTGGGTAGACCAGAAATGAAAGGAAGGGATAAGGAATTTCTTCAATTTTTGCACCTTGAAAAGTTGGGAGAGATCAAGAAGGGTGATGAAGTCGTTGAGTTCCACCGACCGTTGAGGAAGTAGAGACTTTGAGGTGAGCTTCAAGTAGCGTTCTCCAACAACAACATCGTTGAAGGGGATGCTGTTGATGATGCTCAATGCTGGAGAAGGTGTGCATCCCTTACTTGAAACAACTTGCTTCTTACCATCATGAGCTGAAGAGGAAGCCATCTTGATCAAAGGGTGGTGGAAGAAGAGGTAGATATGATAGGGGGACCAAGGTTGTTGAAAAATAGCTCTAAGAAATGCTAGAGAGGTGATGGAGAAGAGAGCATTTGAGTTGTGAAGAGAATGGCCAGATCGGGGTGCTATTTATAGCAAAATAGAAATGCGCTCGGTCGACAAACTCGTCGATCAAGCCTCGAACGACTCTCTTCCTCAACGAATCTTTAACAAGTGGTTGGTCAAGTTTGAACTCGAAATTTTTTCTCAGCGGTCGTGGACTCGATCGAAAATTTTGTCGACCGAGGGACCTATGGGTAATTTTTTTCGGTCAAAGGAGTATCTAGAAGATTCTCAACTAAAATTCACATAGTTGGCCGAGGGTCCCACCGAGTGACACTCGGTCGAGAATTTTGTCGATCGAGGACTTTCTCGATCCAGTTTTTTGTCGACCAGATGTGATATTGTGAGTAGTATTTATAATTGGAATGGATTGAGCTTGACTAAGTGCTTGTTCATAATATTAAATCATTTTATACAAATATTTTAAGGGAATAATTTTATTATTGTATGAAAGAAAATCACTTTAATTGCAAACCATTTTTTATCAAGAATCTTGAGCAAATATATCAAAGAAAACATCTTCTATAGGAGTAATAAGTAACTTCTTTCTGATATATTGAAATTGATCCAAAGGAAGTAGTTTGGTAAAAATATCAGCCAATTGCTCCTCTGTATCAACATGATGGAGAGAGATATTATTCTTAGAAATATGATATCTCAAAAAATGATATCTAATCTCAATGTTCTTAGCACGACTGTGTAAAATGGGATTATGATCCAAGTTTATAGCAGTAGTATTATCGTAGAAAATTGTCATAGAGGAAAATCCAAAACCGTAATCATTCAAAATTTATTGCATATAAAGCACTTGAGCACAACATGAGCTTGCAACCACATATTCGAATTCAATGGTAGATAAGGAAACTGTGTTTTGTTTCTTACTAAACCAAGATACTAAGGCTCTTCCCAGCAAAAAACAACCACCACTTGTTCTCTTTCGATCAACACGACAACCAACATAATTGACATCGTTGTAAGCTTTTAAATCCAACGATTGACCTTTAATATACCACAAATCATAGTTTAAAGTGCCGACGCGATATCTTAAAATTCTTTTAATGACTTCAAAATGAGAATGCATCGATTTTGATTGAAACTAGCGCAAAGTCCAATGGCAAACTTAATATTTGGTCTAGATGCAGTCAAGTATAGCAAGCTACTAACCATGTCCCTATATAAGGTACCATCAGTGGGTTCACCATCTTCAACCTTGTCAATTTTTGTAGAAGTGGCCATAGGTGTAGTAGCATCACTACAGGAAAATATAACAATAATGATGGAAAATGTCTGTTGTAATTGGGGAAAAATTGGTCGTTATATCTAATAAGGATGGAAAAAATAAGTCATCATGTGTCGTTGTTATTGGTCTTTCCGTTATTATACGTGACGCTGAAAAAATTCATTCCATCATTATTATCAACAACGACAGATAATTGATGTTATCGCTAATGGATATAATGTCAACTTAAACTGGTTGTCATAGTTGGTAATCACGACAACATAGTTCTATTGTAAATACTAATAATGACAAATTTATAAGTACTCTCATCAAGGTTAATTGGGATGAAAAAATTTCGTCGTAAATAGTTATAACAATACATAATATTTTTATATAATTTACAAAATCGATATATGATATATTATATAACATTATTTCTTAACAATAAATATCCAATGTACACAATTGAACAAATCATGAAAAATTCACAAACTCTTTCCTTTATTGTATTGAACAAAATGTTGATGTACATAGTGGAGGATGTGAGCCTTTACCACCTTGAACAAATTACCAAATACAATATAAAAATGAACTTCATTTGTTACTATACAACTTATACAACTATATATTATGTCCATATCCAAACTCTCATTCTTAGGTTGCACCCTGTGCGTAAGTAGAGAAATGAATGTGCATTTTTGAAGTTCATATTTTGTGGAGCTGAGTAATGAAGGCAGGACATGGGACAACTATGTTTTCCATCTCTGACAACTTCGATAAGTGATAAGAGGAAGGATGAGCATGGATAACTTCGATATAACTTCCATGTCTTACTCAGGATAAAAAGCTTTTAGATTAACATCCTATTGTGCAACCTGCAATTAACAAAATCATGACAATATATTAAATAACACAAAAGACTAAACTTCGAGCATATAAAATATGGCTAAACACTCAGGACAATAAGGTTTTATTTGACTACTCAGTATGTAATTTAATAATGTCAAAGAAAAGGCTACTATGTTTTGAAGAATATCTCCTATAAGGGGATTTTTCGTTAGCCGTATTCAGCAGAATTGGACCATATCTGCTAATCCAGCGACCAAAAAACTGAGTTTGGTTTCCTGGAGCAGGAAAAAGTGAATAATCCAGTAGTTTTCAGTTATACAATAGCTATTGGAGTTGTTTTTTCATTTTAGATTGGTGGGATGTTGCCATCCAACATGGTGTGCCCTATTTTTTTTCTTCTGATGTTGTAGCTTGGAATGGAAAGACATGTGACCCGGTTGTACAATTTATGTTGAACAACATCTGAAACAAACATAAAGTCTGCATTTTTGAAATTTATAGAATCCCAGAGTTTTTCATTGCTGCATTAAACTAATTCAGAAATCCTACTAATCCAATTAATTCCTGATAAACAAATGTTCCCTAAGATGAATGAAACATGGTTGAATACCCAAAATAATAAGTAGGATGATTGACTCGAAAAAAATCTTAACAAAATAAAAACCAGTCATTATAATTGTTCAACTACTGCTCCACTAGACATGCATCTACATGAAATTCAAGTTGGGGTGCTTCTACAGGAAAGACACTTGAAGTTATAGTGTTATACCTCCATAAGCATATGAAACCATAAAAAATAAGTAATAAATTATATTAGTCCAAATAAGAATAAGAGACCTACATCGAAGTAAGATTCACAATGCAATTAGACAAATTGACTGGAAAAATGATTGAGATATAATAGATACCCTCATTTCCTGTCACCATTCCTTCTATCCTCATTAATTACGGATCTCTCCTTTCTAAAGTCGATTAAAAATGTGAGAACACTCCTTGGTTTCATTTTTATTTTGTCTAAATAAATAGCCAAGCTCGAGAAATACCAATTGCTCAGCCACTTAGAGAGCCTTCCCCCAAAACCAGTCTATTCTAATTGCGAGTCACCTCTCTTTTCTGAATGAGATTGAAAACTTAAGAACGTTTCTTGGTGTCATTTTTTATTTTATTTAAATACATAAGAAGATTGAGCTTTAGAAATGTTAATTGGGGTTCCACTTGGAGAGCTTTCACCAAACACCAATCTACTCTAGTGGGCTGCATCAAGATGATTTCACTCTAAAAACACCATTTGGTTGTGGATTGAAAAATGGCTTGCTAATGAAGGGATTGTATCATTAGAAACTCTGAGGTAAATCCCTCATGACCTTCTAGACTTGGAACAAGAAAGTGTAGCACACAACGATGCCTAGGACTCAGACTTTCTCCATAATTTCTTAAGTAACCAATTAGTGACCAGTATATTGGACATGGAACCTTCTGGCCCGTGCTTGGGCAAAAATCAATGGATGGAAGAACATAACACTACCATTAACAGGTTGGAAAGTTAGATATTATAGATAAAAAAATCCTAAATCAATTGTCCATGTAGCATGTAGTTACTTCTCAATCCAAGAGAAGATCGGAGAATAGAAATCAATTGAAGACACATTCATGCAAGAACGAGTTGACTTGGAGTACAAACTTTAGAGTTTGAAGATGGAAGAAGGTGCCTCGAAATTCAACATTTTCTCTCTTCATTCTAAATTTTACCAGAGGCTAGTGTAGCAAATTTGCAACTAGCCACTGATGGCATCAACTAGATCCCACCTCTACAAAAAGGTGGATAGATAAGTGGATTGTGCACCAAGGGGTAAAACTCCACTTTTAAAATAAATATGAAAAGAGCAGATAATGCATCAAGGAAGAGAGGGCTTATCACCTTATACTTATGGGATCGATACCCTATAGAATGGTCCTTAATGCTCGCCTTCACCATGAAGAAATAATGCCTTATAAAGTGCTCTTCACTGGCTGCTCCTCTTCATATTCGAGCTTGAGATTGCCTCAAAGACACAACCTCTCCAGTACAACCTTAAGGAGCCGTCCAATACCACAAAGCCTTGGTCTTACAGTTTAAAGCTTATAGTCGATAGATTGAAAATACATCCTCCCAAATCAAAGACATGTAGTCCCTCCAATGTGTGCTTTCGAATCCTGTGCACAACAAGATATATATGCATTCTCAAAGAAAAGTCATGGTTTCATAACCTGAAACTAAGCATTATCTATATACCAAAAACAACAACAACAACTGCTCAAATCATCATGTTTGGGGCATAAAGGCCACGTACAAGCCCAGATGCCTTACATACAGTAGTTGCTACTACTTTTGCCTCAGCTAATTGTGCCAGTAAACACATTATATGAAATATTATTTAACTATGTGTATGACGCCATCGAAGAAACATTGGATTACAACAATTGAAATAACTAAATAGAATCAAGATGATGAAGGCCATGATAAAATGAAAAATTTACCAAAGATAATGAATGAGAAACCAATCACAAACACTCATTTTAGAAGATTTCCAACAGCATGAGTGAGGGGCTCCACTATCTCTAAAGTGTTTGTTTCTATCTGCACATTCCAAGAAAGATATTTTCAAGTCTTGGAAGATTAGCACCATTACAGGTTGATATTGTTGTAAACATTAAAGGAATAAGAAAAAAACTCAACAAAGTAGACATGAGCAGACAAAATTTTGTTCTTAATTACGTATTTCGATAAGCACATTACAACTATAAATTTATTTGGCACATTTATGCCAACATGCCAACAATACGACTTACAAGTTAATTAAATGAATAAATATGCTGGGTTGAAGAGCTCTATCAACAAGAAAACTTTTCACAATGAATGAGCGAATGGGATCTCATCATTTCTACATTGTGAACTAAGTTATTGTAGAGATATATGTTTCCTAACCCCTCTTATTCTACTGCACTCGTTCATGGATACTGACTCTTATCCTTTTTGTGTGAGAACATAATTTTAAGTTGCATAATTCAGATTATATACCCAAACAGTAGAGAGGGCACCCCCAAGAAAAGCAAAGGTGCATACTTTAGAAAAATATAGAGTTTGGTTTTAGACAGATGTTCAAAACCTTGTTTGAACAATGGTTTTCTTATAGACCAATTACTCTAGAAAATATATCTTGAGTTTTTCCACTTATTATTCTGATATACGTACCCATTCTAAAAAGGTAAAGGATTGTGCACAATCATGTTATCTCTCATTTTGTGCCATATGATTGTATTTCTCCATCACATTATGCCTTTAAATCCACTTTGTCTTTTGCACGTGTTCCTAAATCAGTTTTGAGACCCTAAAACATCGTGTATAGTGTTTGAGGCAGAATGGTACGTAGTCCCTTATCTAAAAATCAATTTTCACATGTAAGTAGATCTTGAACTGTTAAAGTTGGTCCAGTTGGCTCAATGGACGGGTTAAAAGCTAGTGTGGTAGAAAATGAGTGCACTCAAACATATGGTGATGATTCTTCACTGAAATTTCTCTGAAGTTGTTAAACGTCATCTATCACAATGACATCAATAATGATTTGTTACATAGTGATTAAAATGAAGCAATATCTAAGGAGTAACATCGTGTATGTTTTTCTCAAATGAAGTTTGTTAAGATGTGCAATATAATTATATATTTACATGGTCTAAATCAATCTCTTAGAGCATGATTTCATATATGTAATCATGATTTTTCTGAGTATGGACTTTAGCTTTGCAACCTAGATCACTCAATCACTTATAAAGGCACATCTTCTAGTTGTCTATGTCGAGAGTCACTCGACCTTGTAAGTCAAATCATTGTGAAGCCCAATAGTAGTCATACATCTAGGTGTTATCAGATTCTACTAATTCAGATTTTAATTGTTAATAAAATGAACATGGAGCTGCATAATAAGTGTTTGACCAACTTAGCCATCGCGTGTATGGATATGATCTGATCCACACCAAATTAAATAAGACATGTAAGCACTTGCGCAAGGATGAAGAGCCACTAAGTAGACCTAAATAACGTGTTGACCCATCTTGAAGTTATTAAAACAACTCATGCTATGATTTTTGTTTACCATTGTTGGGAGAGATCATATGAGTAAACAACTTTAGAGTACAGTTTGCTGAACTTATGTGGCATTGGTACCATTGTTTGAATTTAAACAACACATCAGTATCCACAGGATGAAATAAACAACCGAGAACAAGTTTTAACAACTCCCATGAACAACCAAGAACAAGTTTTAACAACTCCCATGTCACGTACATATCGTGAGGAGCATGCATGCTATTGGACTCACAATGATGACAGACAATTCTTAGTTAGAACATACTATCGGCTGGGGAAATTAGGAAACACAGAGCACCAGGCAGAACAAATGTCAGCAACACCCATCACGTGTGGATGATGTGAACATCATTCTATGGATGCATAATGATGATGGGCATTTCTTAGTTAGAACAACCTGTTGGCTGGGGACATTAGGCAACACAGAGCACTTGTCACCCTATCACAATGACAAAACATATAATCATAGGAAGAAAGTCTATAACTTGAATTGTCCTCCCAAACTAATGCATTTTGTTTGGAGACCAATCATTGAGTGCCTAGATACGAAAACCCAAATGAAGGGAAGACAGTGTGAAGAATCAGACCTGCCAACTATGTGAAATAGCACTAGAAACGATCCCCCATTCCCTTTTCTACTATAAGGAGACCACAACCTTTTTGAATCAGGGAAAGAAGACATGATGGAAGAACACCAAGCCACACTAAAGTCATGTTTGTCACTCACATTCAGATTCTATGATAGTAGTATTAGCACACTTGTAATTAACCAGATGCAAGGTTGTGAAGAAAGTGGCAATTGTTTGTTAGAATACCAATAGCACGAGGCAAATGTTTGGTATTTGGATTTGGACTTAGGATACCTCCCTTCAATGAAAAAATGAATACAAGCAGTTTTCTCCTTGATAACATTTTCTTAGCTCCACTTTCATATACATATAATTTTAGTGATGTGCAATGCAACAGAGGATCCATTTCAAAAGAAAATCAGTAGTCACAAAATCTGGTGAATGAGTTAGGTATTTAGTATGGAGGTTTACTCTCAATTTAATTATGAAAGATGATACTAACACTCTATGGTTTAGATGTTAATTTTTATTCTTACAGTATTAAGTTATTAAATATAACATTTGTGATGCATCATATGTGTTCATAAGTCATAATCACTGTTGTCTCTGCTGTAGCTACCCTGGAGTACCAGCTACCTACTAAGAAGATACATTGTTGTCACTGCTATGCCTCCACCAATCCTTATCCCTACTCCTGCGTGTCCCAAGGGGACATTATGGACCCAGAAATGTCTGTTGGAACTAGGACAACTCCTACTTATACCATAAATTCTTAAACTTATGGCAAATCATACTATATATCTCCATGGTTACAGTACATTTCTTTTCTTCTACTAACAACTCAATGTTGGGATTTGTAAAGCTCTGGAAGAATAATTTACAATCATATTCATATGTATATGGACAAGACGAATATCCCACAATTATTTAAGTTGACTTTTAATTGTTCTATTATTTATTATTTATATCATGCATATGTGGATCACACATTAGGTTATGAACATTGAGATTATCATTGACTCAAACTCTTTCACTACAAACAACTTGTGAAATAATATATTGCATCATTGTTAAATTTAATGACTATTTACAATGTAAGATTTTCAAAAGATCCATGCGGGGATGAATATACTTGATCAAGAAAACCAACCTAGGAAAGAAAATACTAACATGTCCATATCTGAGTTATAAAACTGTGAACATCATTAAGACCATCTTCCTCCCCCATATTGAATAAGAAAATGATCCCCTTTGTGAATCCATGTGCCCACTATGATATCCCTCGAGTAAGTTCCAACATTACAACACAACAACTACAATCATCAACCCCTTCTATTGATAATACAGTTCACTAGCTTGCTAAACGAGTACAAGTCAGCAGATTTTCCAAAACCGTTGCTCCTAGTAGATTACTTTTTGGAAAGCAACAATGGGTAGATTGAAGGCATCCCTAATGTATTCAAACAGATTTACAAACCATAAGACCAAATGTGTGAAGGAAACACTCACTGCTCCACTTAACATCCCCAAAATGAAGTACAAAGGTAATCCTCCAAAAAGAGAAACATCTCCTTACCTTTGACTTATCAGAGCTTCATTGTGATGTCCACAAAAATGGGAAGGACTGCATGGAAACAAGCAAAAATAAGGACCTTACAAGTGTTCAAAATTTAATTATAACTCAACCACGTTATTAAAATAAATAATCCAGAGCACATACTGTTAGTTCATGGCATCTCAATTTACCATAGTTGTATTTCATGTGGCTTTCAAGGGATCAATCCTGACATCGATCCTATGGCCTGTGCCATCGAATTCAGTAATGACACCATCATTATCCCTAATGTGACCATATGCATCAATTATTTTTAAGCGTCTATTTACAACCTGAAATCACTACCTTAACATGTATAAAAATCATCAGTAATAAGTTGCTGTTATGTATGGATCCATGGAACATTAATAACTTGGTCAAGGGCATAATTCCCTTTTTAAAACTAAAAACTAAGATAGAAGAACTCAAGAAACAATGAGGGAGACTTGGGGTTTGCAACCACTACCTGAAATTACCCTGACAATTTATAATATATTTAATATAATGTCCAATTTCATTGAGTCCAAACTCTCAAGACTTTCAACTTAGTCATTCAGTCCAACATCACAAGCCTCAAATAACAAAATCCATGCCATATTAAAATAAAGATCTAATCATAAATCATCTCAGAAAATGTAAGATCCTTGACACAACTATCTTTGGAAGAATGATAAGACACAAGGTTCAAGACAGAATAGGAAAGAGCGTTAACTTTTGAAAGAATCAACATCGATTCTTAATAGTACTATCAATTGTTCTCACAGTACCACTATAATATTGTTTACAAAGGAGGGAAAGCATGTCTAACACAGTACATATAAAGATAAATATTCAAATGTTCTTCCTTCATTGGTACTAAAACATTTCAATAGCCTAAAATGCCATTTAGCCAGATGAAGGAATCCAGATGGATCATTCCTATGCCTACAAGAAACTAGTAAAGCATTAGTTTCAAGAAAGTTATGCCATATTTATATACACATTATAAAAGAAAAACAATACCAAAAAAAGCCTCATCAATTGCTGAACTGACCTCATAATTAATTTAAGGTATCATTTTCTAAAATAGAAGGAGAAGAGGTATAACCACCATCATCTTCACCAAAGTCTAGAAGTTCCTAAATTTTTTGATTGCTGATTATCTTGTCTAGTACATTTTCCACATTCTCCAAACATTTTCGTATGGCATACTTAACATCTTCAACTACTTTTAGAGCTTGCTATTGAACTTTCAAAGCTTCTTCCTGGTCTTTCAATGCTTGGTCTTTTGCTTTAAGTTCATCAAGTAAGGAATTTTTTGTTTTGTATGACCCTCTAATATCTCTTGGCTTTACACCTCCACCACACCCAGATATGTACTTCTTAGTTCTTGATTCACCATAGACTTTTTCCACAACCTCAATAGGATGAAGAGATGGCTCAGCTTGCTGGATGCTTATGATTTTTCCTATAATAAAAAATATGTTAATATGTAACAAATGAAAAATATTATGTATTTACATGCTTACATGAACTTGGGATGACTCGATTGTAGCTAAAGTATCACCCTTCTTGTGGCTTTCAAAGTACATTGTTGCCAAGTCAGGTGGGTTCCCATCTTTTCCTCCCTATAATATCATCAACATTAAATATATGCATATCTAAAGACACACAATGATGAAAAGTAATAACATATACAAACAACCTTCTTCCATGATATTTCTCTAAGAGGCATGCTACCCCTGCGATGAAGTAACTTCTTGTTCATACATTCTCTATTTTTAGAATTTCTCTTACTCGATACCTAAAGTTGATATAAGGTCCACATTGATAGAAGAAGAAAAGTTAAAAATTTAAGTACAAGTACACTAAATTGATGTAAAGGTTTATAATTTATTAGGTTACTTACCATAAAATTTAACTATGAAAAATCTCTTTTACAAGCCATTCCCAGTCACTGTCAACTTCAATAGCCATAGGTTTCTTTAGTAGTTGTTGTTGAATGTCCATTCCCTTCACTATTTGATGCATTGACACCCTCCACTTTATCCATAATTCTTTCAAAAGTTTAAAGTGTGAGCTTTTTAATCTTCCATGTTGTTTGAGAATTTATCCTAATACATATTTAACACCACAAGGACATTAATACATCATGGATGTCTATTAAATGAAGATAACAATAAGGTTATGAAGACTTTACAACAATTGCAACCCATATGTGATCTTTTAGTCTATCTGTAACATCATTCCATGAATGCACTTTTATTGGACATATGTTACGATCACGAACAATTCTTTCCAAGTGTCAACTCCAGACCTTGTGATTTTTTCCAACATGGCGACCTATGTAGAAGGTAATATCTATATTGGGACCTTCTCTTAATCTAGCCACTTTTTTACATTTACTACATCCTTAGCGTCTGAGTGCCTTTTCAACAACATTGGCTATTATCAATAAAGCAACAAGAAGCATTCATATAATATTGTATCAAAAAAATATAATGTATGTATTTATGAAACACATAACACAAGAAACACATAGACTTTCAAGCATTACAAAACTCAAAGGAGACATAACCAATGATACATATGAAAATTGCTGAAAAAACTAGTTCTCTATCAACAATATATATCATAGGTCAATCATCTAATAGATATAAAACATACATTACTTATAACAAAGGAAAGTGATCATACACATTGATTCACCATTGATGACATGAGAGGGAATCACTTCGTTATCCATATACTCCTCTTGTTTAGTAGGATCTTCCTCAAAAGGTGTAGGAAGATATTCAATTTGGGAATGGGCATTTTCAGTTGGAGGAGCATTTTTAGTTGGAGGAGCATTCTTAGTTGGAGGAACATTTTCAGTTGGAGGATCATCATTTTCAGTTGGGCCTAGAGCAATTGTCTTTGACATAGGAACTGTCCTAGATCGAGGAACAATATTACTTTGTTTGGAAGATAAACTATTTAGAAAAGACAAATGACTATCACTTGACTCACTAACACCATGGCTTCTTCCTCCTGTATGATTCAAAAAATGACTCCTAATTTGTAATCCATGACCACATCCTTTCCCAATTACACTCAATTGTTGTGGCGAGATGAACTTCTTAGCCTTAGAATTAGCCATTATATCTTTCTCATTTCTCAATGTGCCTGCAACCAAATTCCTGCATCATTACCAAGCTAGCTATAAATATAATTGCATCAAAATCAACATAATAAAAAAGCACCGCATAGAATGTAAAAGACATGAATTATGTATGAATATAATATTCTACATCACACCAAATACTTGTTGAAAATGAAATTTCTTACACTAATTAACATAAATGACAAGATTATGAATAATAAGACATAAAAGAAAATTCATATGATTTATCACTCAGAACATCAAATGAAATATGAAATACATAAGTTCTTCTAAAACAAATGCTATATGTTTAAAGTATTGAAAGAGGAAAATCATACAATTAATATTATCAAATAACAATGGGATCTTCTTGTGCATGATCCATATCATCAACTAGCTCCACCTTGTCTTGTGGATCCACCTTTGTCACAATATGCCTCCCCTTATTGATGTGATCTTTTGCATAAAACACTTGTGATGCTTGAGTAGCTAACAAAAATGGCTCATAAGTTTTCCAAATATGTTTGCAGTCAACACTTGTGAATCCATACTCATCTGTCTTTAGTCCTTTAGCAACATCAAACCAATCACATTTAAATAACACCACTTGCTTACTACCCAAGTGTTGCAATTCTATAATCTCAATTAATTGAGCATAGTAACCTCTGTTAGTTCCACTACCATCATCACCGACCATGATCACTCCACTGCATTGTGACCTTGATCTTTCCTCATGAGACTTAGTGTGGAACTGATATCTATTAATTACATAGCCATAGAAACATGTCACACATTTGAGTGGACCACGTGACAATGAAAGCAACTCATATGTCTTATTACTTTTATTATTATCATGTTGATCTCCAATCTAAAAAATAGTTTAGAAAAATAAATTCAAAATAGTGTATATGCATCATCATGTTAAATTTAATACACCAACTTACTTTCATCTTAAACCATTCAATGAAATTCTCATTTAAATTTGTAATAGATATTTGATCCGGTTCAACTCCTTGAATTTGAATATATTCTCTTGAAAAAATTGAAAAATGTATGTGATAAAGTTAATAAAATGAAGCATACAATTTATCAATTAATGTCTCACAAAATTTTTGAGAATCACTTACTCAATGAATGGCTAAAATTCCTCACAATTTTTTAAGATATATATATATATATATATATATATATATATATATATATATATATATATATATATGAGCTTTCTCCCACTCAAGCACATCAAGATCTCTTGTTATTCCACATTCTAATCCTCTTCCCTTACATGCAAAAATAGATAGTATTGCGGATTCATTGACATCTTCATCATAAATTTTATCAAGAAAGTCGAACTTTGTCTCTATAGTATGCAAATATCTTGAACAAAGATTCATGCATTCTTCTGGTATATAACCATCTGCTATGGAACCCTTTAGACAACATCTGTTGCGAATATAGGACTTTAGTGTGCATAGATATCTCTCTATTGGATACATCCAGTGATAATGAACATGACCACATAACATAGCCTCATGTGACAAATGAATAGGCAAATGTAACATCACATCAAAAAATGATGGTGGAAAAATCTGCTCGAACTTACAAAGTGTAATTGGAATTTGAGCTTAATTTTTTTCAGATCTCCCATATTTAAGGACTTACAACCCAAAACCTTGAAAAAACATGACAACTCAACAAGTGGTTCATAAACATCTTTGGGAAGAAGGCCACACAGTGCGAGACGGAGTATGTGGTGTAACAGAATATGATGGTCATGACTCTTCAACCCTAAAAATTTATTTTCTTTAAGGTTCACACACTGTGAAATGTTTAAAGAAAAACCATCTAGTACCTTTAAATCCTTCAAAAATATTAAAAACTTATGTTTCCTATCTTGAGATAATGTGAATGATGCATCAAGCAATATTGTTTTCCCTCCAATTATCATTGGGTGCAACTCTTGTCTAATATTCATTGCTTGCAAATCAAGACGAGACTTATAATTGTCCTTTGTCTTATTTTTCACATTCACAAGAGTTCTGAGAATACTATCACATATGTTTTTCTCTATGTGCATCACATATAAAGTATGACATATCAATAAATCTTTCCAATATGAAAGCTTAAAGAAAATGCTTTTCTTGTTCCAGTTATCCCCCTACTCTTATGGAATACCTTTCTTGAGCATTTTCTTAGAACATTTCCTTCCAGACTTTGCACTTGAATGAGGACATCATCACCACTTAGTGGTGTAGATGGTGTGCCCTTCTCAATAATGCCATCAAATGCAGTTTTATTCTTTCTCCACTGATGATTCAAAGGCAAATAATGCCTATGGCCCATGAAGCATTCCTTTCCACCATTAGCCAGCCTAATAGAATGAGTACCCTTATGACAACATGGGCAAGCAAGTTTTCCCTTGGTACTCCATCCAGATAAAATTCCATATGTAGGAAAACCATTGATGGTCCATAAAACAACAACACAAAGATTAAAATTTTGATGTGTAGTTGCATCAAACATTTGTATGCCGCTATTCTAAAGCTCCAAAAATTCATCTATCAGATGTTGCAAATAAATATCAATACAATTACCTGGACCATTAGGGTCTGGAATCAACATGGACAAAATGAGATTGGTTTGCTTCATGCACATCCAAGGAGGCAAGTTGTATGGAATAAGAATAACAGGCCAAGTGTTATATGATGACCTAGAATTGTTAAATGGTTGAAAACCATCACTAATAAGGCCTAATATGACATTCCTCGGCTCTGCTGAAAAAGTACCATGAAGCTATTAAATTTTTTGTATGCCAAAGAATTAGCCAAATGATGCAAATCTCTGTCATCTTCCTTATTGTGATGCCACCTCATTAATGAAGATGTTTTTTAGGACATAAATATTTTTTGAAGGCGAGGATTTAGTGAAAAGTAACACAAGATCTTTATCGGTACTTTCTTTCCATTTGCTTTTAGTTTCTCTTCCCCACTGTGCTTTTCATACTTCCATCTTGAAATATTGCAAATTTACATTTATCAAGGTCACAATCTTCCTTCCAAAACAACATACAATCATTCACACACACATCAATCTTGTCATATGAGCAACCAAGATCCTTAATTGTCTTCTTTGCTTCATAATAAGAGATAGGTAAGGTTGAATTGATTGGGAATAATTCATCTTTCAATAGTTCAAGTAGCATTGTAAAATAATGATTACTCCATCTTCCAAGGCTCTTGAGATGAAGCAACTTTATCAAGGTAGATAATTTAGACCCCATTGATCCCTTATAGAGAGGTTGATTTAGGTCATCCAACAACCTAAATTTTTTTTTAGCCTCAGTATTAGGTTCCTCATCATGATCATCATGGTTGGAATATCCCATTTCTCCATCATTCCTATCAAGATTATGTGAACGAGGGTGCATTTCTTCAAGAAGATCTAGCATATCATCATCTACTTCATTATCCCCTTCATTGTTATTAACTAACGTATCTGAATCAGACTCACTTTCATGTCCTGTATCACTATGATGATACAAAAGAGTGTAACTCCTCAAAATGCCATAAACCATCAAATGTGTCTTCACCACATCACGTGGGATAGAAGCAATATTGGCGCAATGAACATAGGGACATCTGATTTCATTTGCACCAATTTTTTGACATGCATAGATAAGAAACTCTTCAACTCCAATTTCATATGCTGGATCATCAACTCTATCATCAACAAGTCTAATCCATTCCTTATCCGACACCATTTTCTACAAAGAATAATTCATATTATTGTTTGGAATCATATAATATATGTATTTATTTTTGGTGCTAAATGTAAGATTTTTTTCCCTCTTGTTGATTACCTTTATACAAAATTTGCACAAGTATGGCATACATCTCCACTCTTTTGGGCATCTATATATTCAATGTTCTGGCACTTAGTTTATGCATGAACCTTGAAAAAAACTTAATGAATTCCTTCTATGGAAAGGAATAAGAGGAAGTGTGAATCAATGGTTTGAATTTAATATACATTATAATCAAAATGATTTAAACTGTTGTATATGTATCTTACATCAACCTTTTCAATTCTCTCTATGAGATGAAGGAGGTCACAACTAGGGGTTTCTATCTTCTCTTTTGATGTTCTACTGCTGATGAGGAAGGGAGTTAAGACCTTTAATATGTATCTGATTGCAGATTGGCTCACTGATGTTATCATCTATAGTTGGGTTCTTTTCTTTGGGATTCTGAGTGTTAACGAGAATGGAGGAAAGTAGGAGCTACTATTATTTTCTTATTCCTGAGCCTATCTCTTATTGGTTTACATCTTTCCTTATATTCTAAATTTCTATTTCTAATTGTGATTGGAGTTAAGATCCATGTTTTTTCTTGAGCTTAGTTCTTTCTCTAGTATATTGGAAAGTAACTTGTTCATGAGTCTAAGATCAATGCATAGCCCCTTAGATGCCTAATAGATATCTGTGCTTACTATATGTGCATTCATTGTTTTATATTTTCAACCATTCAACTAGAGTATAATATAGCTAGGGTATATTATATATGTTATCTAAAGGGATTAGAATGGACCAGAATGTTGGTGGAGAGACATTAAAATTTGATGCATAATCAATTAAGTGTTTTGAAAAGAAAACATAGACAAAACTAACATTATAAAAAAATGGACTATGCTGTCAATGTGGATTGACTAATAGGGATGAAATAGAAAACATATGTCTTAGAAACCCTACTATTGGAAAGGAATGGTAGAACTGATTTTGAGGTGTGAACTAGCATATTAGAAGGAAGTAACAAGATAAAGGGAAGACAACATTAGACATAATGGTAGATGGGAAGGGAATTATAAACTATGAGAGAATGAAAGGAGATTATGGCTACAAACATGGAAGGATGAAAACCTACTTTATAATTGCCTATGAGTGTGACAAAGGGAGAGACTGGTGATGCATAGTTACATTGCTTGGTTTGTATCTTGACCTTCTCAATCATGGACTGCAGCCACACACCAACCTAGTTTTGTATGCACATTAGAGAGAATGGCTCTAAAGATGACAGAAAGAAGCATACATGTCTTTCACTCCTTCCCATGGCGACTCATGACTTTATAATACAAACCCCTCCAAACTTTTCCTTAGACTAGGAAACACCATGGGATAGTCAAATGACTACCATCTCCCAAACTCTCACCTCCTCTCACCTTATACATGCCTAACTTGCTTTAAACAACAATACTAGTATGGACTAGTAACATAAAAGAATAGTTCAATCAGTTCTACTAAAACATTTTCTAGAATTTAAGAGGTTCTCACTCCAAGAAGACTTATGTTACGAGGGAGTGATTTCAGTAAGTATATTACAAAATTAATTCAAGAACATAAAAAGATCTATAGTAGAGATTTTTTATAAATAGTTTCTTCAAGTATCCATGGTGTAAAAGCTTACATAAAACTTTTAATTTATAACTGATAAGAAATGATTATAAAAAAATAAGAAAATTTGTAATGACCATAGAGGTTGATAATCAAAATTACACCATGCCTTTTAAGGTACCATTCAAAGGTGTCGGTGGATCTTGATCTGAAGGAGGGTTGCGGGTGTTGCACACTGAAGTCAGAGGACTTCAATTGGGTTATGTATCCATCCAAGGTAGTACATTAAAACATAAATAACAATAATATAAAACTTCTCATGTTAAAACAATTTTAAGTAACAAGAACAAATAAGTTAAAGGTTTACATAATTTGTATCTTACCATATGGGTTGGGTGCATTTAGTAAACAAGAAAGGGGTTGCTAACATGCACTAGCACACTAATTTTGTAGATTTTAGGTGATATTCTCATTATAATTGTTCTCCCTATATATAATAAGGTGTCCAAAATCCTTAAACTTAATAGAGCACTAACTATTAATGAAACTACTTCCATGGAATTGGACATCACATAAATTTTTTTTATTACTGACAAGTTCGACCCTTTTATGATCAAACCCATCCTAAGGAACTGTCATATTGACACACGTCCCATGTAAAGTATATCCTTTAAGTGGTACCCGATTAACTCCATTCCATTAAAAACCAATGAGATCACAATGTTGTTAAATGATTTATATACTTAACATCCTTTTCCTAATTTTCCAATATTTTAAAAATAAATAGTAAAATAAAACCCATGCCACTATCTAATCTTGAACCACCATGATTCTCTCTTCCCATATTTTTAACAATACCTTTAATTCACTCTTTCCATCTTCAACAATCATAATTTTGATTCCCGCAATCTCTCCTCTGACATTCTCTCTTTTAATCACAAATTTATCTTAAAAATATTCTTATGATGGTAACAAGTTCGACCCTTTTATGACAAATCCCCATCCTAAGAAACTATCCTATTTCACTAATTAATCTATTTCAAATATATTCTTTTATTATTGAAAATTTTGACCCGATCAAACCCATCCTAGAGAAATGTCATATTGGTCCACTTTCCCTGTAAAGTCTACCGCAACATCCCTGACCTGGGTTATTCCATAACCCTAGAAGTTTTTCTTAAGTAAGTTATTTATAATTTTTTTAATCTTTTGAAAAGTAATTAAGACTCAAGGAGAGTTTAATTTTCAAGTTTGAGTTTATTTGCAAACTATTTGTGCACTATATGATAGTTTGGGTGTAAATTGCAATTTACCCAAGATGAGGGGTTATATTGAAATATGTCACATTTTGAACGTGCCTCAAGTGCTTTAGCATCATAAGATAGATAATGATGCTAATGGGTGGCTTTTGGAAAGCCTAAGTTCCAAGTTGGAACCTGTTTGAATAGTGCTTGTGCCTTGTGTACCAATTTTGGTGCAAATTGCAATTTACCCAAAATATAGGGTTGATATGAAAATTACCACCTCTAGAGTATCCCTACCCTCTGTTAACATCATCTAGAGGAGAGAGAAAGAAAGAGTCACCATGTTTGAATCATATTTGAGTGATGGTATTCTTGGTGATGAAAAGACCAAGAAGAGTTGTATAGTTGAAACCTTAAAATGAGTTGTATTGAGTTGTATTGAGTAGTAGAGCTTATATGGGAGTGCCTATCAGACAAGAAGCCATATAGGAGGTCCCATATCATTTTGTCAAATCTTGGAAAAATCCATGACAAGTTAAACACTTCAAGAAGGTAATGGATATCGGTTTACAACTTTCCTTAGAAAAGTTGTATCGGTTTGTAAATAAAGTGATGTTGAGTTGAAATATCTTGTTCAAAAAGATAACTAATAACCAAAATCTTATCCCTAGATTATCACCAAGAGTTTTTTAGATCAAGATAAATATGTTTGCATGCATGGAAATGTGTCAACCCATGCATGAACATGTGTCACCTAGTCGTATAAGGTGATGACAACTCTTATACCCTCTCTCTCATGAGTCTCAATTATATATACCACTCCTTTAACATAATAGTGAAACTTTTAGAATCCTACAACTCTATTTCTCTTAGATATCATGCATAGTAGTTGAGGAGCAAGGAGGAGCTCGAGCCTTAAGCTTAAGGTGAAGCCATGATCATCTTCAACCTTGGTTGAAGCATGATTCTCGGATTGTGATTCTTCCTTTGTTTTCTTCTTCACCAAGTTCTTATCTATAGTGATTCTTTGCATATAGATGAGTTCTGAACAAGTCTTAGATCTTTGATAAGTTCATCTTCAACCTTGGGAATGTGAGGCTTTGGATCTTGGATCTTTGAAGTTGTTCTTGAGGTGGGTTATATAACTTGAACCCAATCATGTTATTATTCACCTTCAATCTTGCTATACTTATTGATCTACTTTCAATTTCAATTTTTCTTGAATGATTGATGATTCTATGAGTTCTAATAGTTCATAGGACTATTTTCCATGAACTAGAACACTAAGGGATGAAAGTCTATAGCTTGATGATGATGACATCATCATGAAACAAACTGATATCGGGTTGAAGCACCGCTAACCCGATATGGTAATGAAACCCAATATGGTGATATGAAATCCTTTATACCTTAGAACCCCACACCCCTATCATTTTGTACATTTGGGTTGGTTGAAAAAGGAACAACTAGTTGTCTAGGTTGTCACACAAAACATGGTAGGTTGATACTTTGAAGGTTTGAAAAGGTATGAGCATAAGGGTCTAACCCGATATGCAAAACCCTACACTTGAGTAAACTGATATAAGTGACACACACACATGCCTCTTGGATGATATGGTGATAAGCACACACCTCTTGGACGATATGGTGATAATCACACACCTCTTAGATGATATGGTGATAAGAACACACCTCTTGGATGATATGGTTCACACCTCTTGGACGATATGGTGGTAAGCACGCACCTCTTGGACAATATGGTGATAAGCACACACCTCTTAGACGATATGGTGGTAAACACACACCTCTTGGATGATATGGTGGTAAGCACACACCTCTAGCCTGATATGGTAGTAAGCATACACCTCTAGCCCGATATGGTAGTAAGCATACACCTCTAGCCCGATATGGTGGAAGAACCTCAAAACCGATATGGAGGTAAGCACCTCAAATCCGATATACTTGATTGAGTAAAACATGAAGTGTGTTATGTCAAATGATACATTAAGATGTAAAGAATTTAATGCATTTTGATAAGTGTAGGCCAATGTACCTTGATAAAAGGGCTGAGCCAACTTAATAAAGTATGATGTAATCAATATCCTAGTGAGGATGAGAGAGAAACTCATACTTTGTGTGATAATCATTTAATGATAAATGATGAGAATAAACAAGTATGATTGAATACTTACGATATCAATGTATGCTCCTAATATGTGTGGAGCTATTAATTAGGGTTTTGATTCTTTATGATATGAACTTGAAACCCTAATCAGCTAAAAAGGGAAACCCTAACCCTAATAATGGGAAGGTTGTATTTCTCTTGTATTGCATGGTGATGATATGTACTTGATATTATTTTTATCATGAAATACTAACCATGCAGGTATCATGAGATGATGAGCATAGCCAGTTACGAGCTATGATGTTTCATATGATACAAATTAAATGGGCCTTGTGAGCCATGTGAAATACTTATGCAACGAGTATAATGTATACCTGGGTCTGAGGACCTAGAGGTAATAGTTACCTGATAAGATGTGACAATGTTCAGTGATGAACTAAGAGTTTGAATAACCATATCTAGCAATCATGATGATGATAATGTTAAGGGATGAGAATCCTCAGTAATGTGATAAGGGACTGAGATCCTGAGTGTTATGCATTCAATGTGTTCCAAAGATTATGAAAGTACTTGATAAATGTATTACACCTTTCTTTGTAGAATCTGTTATAATTAATACTTGTAACTTGGGTTGATGCTAAAAGATACTGTAATGCACCTAATTAATCAAGTGTAACCTTATCATGTAGTTGCCCTGACCATATATCCATTCAGTGTCAGAATTGCTGAATGGTGAAATGAGTTTAACTCAGAGAGAATATTATTGAATATGTGGGGGTAATGGGTGAAAATATCCTTATGTCCAAATAGGGATTTCTGTGTGATCTCCCTCATCATCATAAGAGTATGTCTATGTGCCATGACTCAATATTGATATATCAGGGTTGCTTTGTGATCTCCCTGAAGAGAGTGCATGCTGCGGCTATAACTCTATAGCGAAGATGCCACTATACCCTGGCAAGCTAATTGCAGTTTGACACATGATGTCACTTCCAGTGGTCTCATACTAACTGAGACAGGTGAGGTCTTAGAAGCCCACTCTTCCTTTGACCTTGTATGGTACCGATGCTTTACATAGCCGTTGTCAGTTGGGGCATGAGCGGTATACCTCATCTCCTCAGGGAATAAGTGTGATTGTAAATATGTAATTAGCAATGTAGCATATTTGCTTAAGGATTGAATATGGAAACATTGGTTGATGTTACATTACTTTTATACATATTAAATGGATATATGTTATATGTGTTGTTCGTATTCCTTATAAAGTGAATAGATGATTTATTTCTCTATCATAGATAGCTGCATTGCTTTAAAAGATGATATTTCTCTGTTCTACTTACAAACAATGATTAATCTTGATTATTAATATAAAAGATCATCTGCTCAATTTTATACTATTTACCTGTGATGATAATGTTGTTGGTAGAGAGTTATATCTCTCGCTGGGACTTCTGTCTCACCCCATTGGTCCCAACATTTTTAGGTGGACGCGGATGAGGAGGTAGAGACCGTACTGCAGAGGGAGGACAATGACAACATGGACAGTAATAACAACTCAGGTTGAGTGTGCTGTCTGTTGTTTCTTGTAGATAGAAGTCCTATGTGTTGTCTCTGTACTCTCAGGTCCTTGGGAGTTAGTACGTAATGGTTTTATAAATGATTTGAGATTTTGGCTTGTATGCCTTAAGGTTTTATGTTGTTTATGTATATGTTTGGGCAAAGTAACTGGTATCTGATATCCTCGAGATGAGATGGTACAATGTATGTACAATGTGAACCATGCTGTATATATTGCTTTGGTTCTTCCCTTAAGAGTTTCCTGGAAATGGATCTCTTTGCAAAATGGTTTTGATTTTTAGTGATATTTGTTAATACACTGCTACCGGCATCTGTGACGTCCCCAGATTTTCTAAAACTTAATCTGATGTGAGACGTCCAAATTGAAACCTCACCTCAGCAAGCATCCCAATTTAAACATCCCACACAAGGCTAAGAAGGAGAAAATCAGAGGAAGTCAAAAGGAAACAATCAGTAGCACATGTACATGAACAATAATAAAACCATACACACATGTTCACCATTCAACATATAATTACAACATGAATTGTTACAACATTTGATATTACATATTGAACAACAAACTATACATATACATGTACTACCACTAAACTACATGATCTTAAGACAACATGTCCACATGTACATCAGCTCGCCACACAACTCTACTGTCCAGGATCTTCAAGAGCATAACCACAACCTAAACAAAAGATTACATGTGGTACACGTCAGCACAATATTCAAGAATATTGTACTGAGTACGCCTACATATTAATGTGCAATTTGGCTGTTAGTTTGATAGTGGTCACTACAAGTTTTGGTATAAGAGCCTAAGGTTCGCCGAGTCTACAGAGACATAGGATTAAGGTTGTTGAGTCTGTTCTAGTGTCTTCCAATTTATCTTATAGTGACTTCTGATCATATAGGAGAAGAAGTAAAGCTGAAAGATGGCTGGAGAACATGAAGAACATGCTGCTGAGAGTAGTATTGCTGCACTAGGAGGATGTGCAAGAGATCAGGAAAAAGTGGAATCAATGCCTGGGAATCCCCATCTTGATGAAGCCATGCTGGCAAACCCAACCTTTCATGCTCTTTTCAGGCAGTTCATGACCACAATAACACATATGGCAGATCGGATGCTAGTACCAGCACTAGGGCACCAGTTCCCAATGAGGGACATGGGTCTGGTAAGACCTTTGAGTGGTTACACCGGGTAGGAGCCACCGAATATGCCAGTACAACTGAACCAACAGACACAGATTTATGGCTCACTGAGCTAGAAAAATCCTTTAGAATCCTTAGCATTCCAGAAACTGATAAAGTTAGGCATGTTGTGTATCTTTTAAAAGGAAGTGCTGGCTATTGGTGGGCCATTGAAGAAGAGAAAAGACCAGATGTCGAGGTCGGATGGGAGGAGTTCCGACGTGAGTTTGTCAGTAGATACTTTCCCAAGACTTATCTGGATGAGAAAATCTCACAGTTTGAGTGGATTAAACAAGGACCACTAAATATTAGTGAGTATGAAGCTAAGTTCATGGAGCTTCTATGGTTTTGTCCACACATGGTACTATAGAGGAGGAGAGTATTTAGCATTTTGAGAAGGGTCTGAACACTGAGTTATCCACAGCTGTAGCTGCTCTTGAGAATAGAGAGAGGTTTGCCACCTTTGTGGAGTCAATTAGGTGGATAGAGAGGTCCGTGACTAAGAAACGTGAGGCTAACAGTAGGAAAGGACCTGCCCAGTTCCAGGGACAGAGGTCTGGAAGTTTCAAGAAACCAAGGTTTCCTGCACCATTAGCACCACAGAGGTTCAATTTACAGATGCAGTGGACGTCAAGCAAGGGTAGAGGCCGTAGTTTTCTGCCAAGTGGAGCCCATAGTACAACATCAATATCAATAATAGGACCATCTACCACAGCAGGATAGAAACTACTTCAAGTGTGGGCAGACAAGACATATGATAAGGGATTGTCCAATTAGAGACACAGAGGTAACCCAACCACTGAGGTAGTGTCAACAAGGCTCTCAGAGGAAACAGTTTAGTAGTGGCACACAAGGATGTGGACATGCATCCCAAGTAGGATCATCTGTACCAAACAACAGAGCACAGAGTCGACAATAGGCAACGACGAGATTCTATGCTATGAATCAACTAGAGACAGTAGTCAATCCATGAGTCATGACACGTCAGATGGAATTGTTTCATTATGATATATCTTCATCCTACTTCATATCTATTTTGATTGATCAGGGTGCTACACATTCCTTTATCACTCGAGAAGTGATTCATGACTGCAATATGACTGTCAGTTGTAGAACAAATAATCTGTTATTAGAAACTCTGGTAGTCAGATCTATAGTGTTGCAGGAGGTATGTTCTCCCCATGTTCTTTCTTTTTCAAAACACAACATTTAGGTGGATCTTATACCACTTGAGATGTACGAGTTTGATGTAATTCTTGGGATGGATACCCTAGAAAAGTATAAGGTTGTCTTGGATTGTGGTTCCAAGCAAGCTATGTTCGCAGATAGTGATGAAACATGGGTCTTTCAAGGGAATAAAAAGATTCTTCCAACCTATCTAGTATCAACAATGGTAGCTGAGAGACTGATGCAATAAGAATGTGAAGCATTCTTGGCACATGTGGTAGATACCAAAGCAGAAAGTCCTAGTCTTCTTGAAGTTCTTATTGTTAGGGAATTCAAGGATGTATTTCCTGAAGAATTTCTAGATATTCCTCCACCTCGAGAGATTGATTTCGAGATTAATCTAATTCCAGGTACGCAAGACATAGCCCAAACACCTTATAGGATGGCGTCTGCTGAGATGGAAGAACTCAAGAAATAGTTATAGGAGTTTCTTGAGAAAGGTTTCATTTGACCAAGTACTTCGCCATGGGGTGCTCCAGTTCTTTTTGTTAAAAATAAGGATGGGTCTATGAGATTATGCATAGACTATAGACAGCTTAACAAGGTGACTATAAAGAACAAATATCCTCTGCCAAGGATATATGATCGATTTGACCAGTTGCGTGGTGCAACAATGTTCTCTAAGATAGATCTAAGGTCCAGATATCATCATTTACATATCAAGGAGAGTGACATACCTAAGTCAGCCTTTAGGACAAGGTACAGTCATTATGAGCTTGTAGTTATGTCGTTTGGACTAACAAATGCACTAGCTGCATTCATGGAGCTGATGAATAGAATCTTCTGACCATTCCTTGATCAGTTCATAGTGGTCTTCATAGACAACATCCTGATATACAGTAGAGATGGTAAAAAACATGAACAATACCTTCGTCAAGCCTTGACTTTGTTGAGACAACACAAGCTATATGCTAAGTTTAGCAAGTGTGAGTTCTAGTTGTCAGAAGTATCTTTTCTAGGACACATTATATCTACTTTAGGTATTCGTGTTGATCCTAAGAAAGTGGAGTTTGTTGTAGAGTGGGAACAGCCCAAGACACCAACTGAGATTCACATTTTCCTAGGTCTGGTAGGTTACTACAGAAGGTTTATTAAAGACTTCAGTTATGTAGCATTACCCCTAACTAGGTTAACTAGGAAGGAAGTTCCTTTTGTCTGGAATGACAGGTGTCAACGTTCTATCCAGTTGTTGAAAGAAAGGTTGACTAGTGCACCTGTGTTGGTTTTACCTGAGCAGGGAAAGGGATATATTGTTTTCTGTGATGCCTCTAAGAATGGTCTAGGATGTGTGCTGATGCAGAGTGATCATGTAATTTCTTTTGCTTCCCGACAACTTAAGAAACATGAGGACAATTATGCGATGGATGATCTAGAGTTAGCAGTAGTGGTCCACATGTTGAATATTTGGAGGCTGCTAACTTTACACCCTCAGACAGATGGACAATCTGAAAGGACTATATAGACTTTGGAGGACTTGCTTAGGGCATGTATTCTCCAATTTGTAGGAAGTTGGGACTTACACTTGAGCTTAATAGAGTTTTCCTACAACAATAGTTATCAGACTAGTATTGATATGGCACCATATGAAGCCTTATATGGTGGAAGTTGTAGACCTCCGTTATGCTGGTATGAGATAGGAGAATACCAACTTCTGGGTCCTAAATTAGTGCAACAGAAAACTAAAAAGATTAAAGTAATACAACAACAATTGAAGGCTGCACAGGATAGACAGAAGTCATATGCCGATAATTGCCGTAGACCTTTAGAATTCCAATTTGGAGATAGGGTGTATCTCAAGGTCTCTCCTTGGAAAGGTGTTCTAAGATTTGGGAAAAAAGATAAGTTAGCTCCTAGATTTATGGGACCTTACCCAGTGCCAATACAGATTGGAAAGGTAGCCTATAGGTTGGAGTTGCTACCTGAGCTACATAGACTACATCCAGTATTTCATATATCTATGCTAAGAAAGTATCATCCTGATACAAAGTTGGTGTTGCAACCTGTAGAGACAGAAGTGAATGAAGATATATCCTATGTGAAAGGTCCAATGATGATTCTTGATAGAAGAATCAAGAAGTTGAAAAGGAAAGACACATTTCTTGTGAAATTTCTCTGGAATCACCTGGCATTAAACAAGCCATATGGGAGCCAGAGGAAGAAATGAGGAGGAAGTACCCTTTTCTTTTCTCTTGAGATTTTGGGGACAAAATCCCTATTAGGGGTTGGTAATTGTAACATCCCTGACCTGGGTTATGCCATAACCCTGGAAGTTTTGCTTAAGTAAGTTATTTATAAACTTGTTTTAATCTTTTGAAAAGAAATTAATACTCAAGGAGAGTTTAATTTTCAAGTTTGTGTTTATTTGCAAACTGTTTGTGCATTATATGATAGTTTGGGTGTAAATTGCAATTTACCCAAGATGAGGGGTTATATTGCAATATGTCACATGTTGAACGTGCCTCAAGTGCTTTAGAATCATAATAGAGAGAATTATTCTAAGGGGTGGCTTGTGGAAAGCCTAAGTTCCAAGTTGGAGCTTGTTTGTATAATGCTTGTGCCTTGTGTACCATTTTTAGTGCAAATTGCAATTTACCAAAATATAGGGTTGATATGCAAATTACCACCTCTAGAGTGTCACTACTCTCTCTTAGAATCATCTATAGGAGATAGAAATAAATAGGAACCATGTTAGAATCATATTTGAGTGATGGTATTCTTGGTGATGAAAAGACCAAGAAGAGTTGTATAGTTGAAACCCTAAAATGAGTTGTATTGAGTAGTAGAGCTTATATGGGAGTGCCTATCGGCCAAGAAGCCATAGAGGAGGTCCTGTATCATTTTTTCAACTCTTGGAAAAGGCCATGATGAGTTAAGAACCTCAAGAAGGTAATGGTTATTGATTTACAACTTTCCTTGGAAAAGTTGTATCGGTTCGTGAATAAAGTGATGTTGGGTTGAAATATCTTGTTCAACGAGATAACTAATGGACATAATATTATCCCTATATTATCCTCAAGAGTTTTGCATGTCTATATAAATATGTGTTCATGCATGGACACATGTCAATTATGCATGGACATGTGTCACCTAGTAGTATAAGGTGATGACATCTCTTATACCCTCTCTCTCATGAGCCTCAATTATATATACCACTCCTTTCACCTACTAGTGAAACTTTTTGAATCCTACAACTCTCTTTCTCTTAGATATCATGCATAGTAGTTAAGGAGTAAGGAGGAGCTCGATCCTTAAGCTTAAGGTGAAGCCATGGTCATCTTCAACCTTGGTTGAAGCATGATTCTCGGGTTGTGATTCTTCCTTTCTTTTCTTCTTCACCAAGTTCTTATCTATGGTGATTCTTTGCATATAGAGGAGTTGTGGACAAGTCATGAATCTTTGATAAGTTCATCTTAAACCTTGGGAACGTGAATACTTGGATCTTGGATCTTTGAAGTTGTTCTTGAGGCGGTTTATATAACTTGAACCCAATCATGCTATTATTCACCTTCAATCTTGCTATACTTGTTGATCTACTTTCAATTTCGATTTTTCTTGAATGATTGATGATTCTATGAGTTCTAATAGTTGCATAGGACTGTTTTCCATGAACTAGAATAGTAAGGGATGAAAGTCTAGAGCTTGATGATGATGACATCATCATGGCACAAACTGATATCAGGTTGAAGCACCTCTAACCCGATATGGTAATGAAACCTAATATGGTGATATGAAATCCTTTATACCTTAGAACTCCACACCCCTATCATTTTGTACATTTGGGTTGGTTGAAAAAGGACTAACCAGTTGTCTAGGCTATCACTCAACACATGGTAGGTTGATACTTTTAAGGTTTGAAAAGGTATGAGCATATGGGTCTAACCCGATATGCAAAACCCTACACTCGAGTAAACTGATATAAGTGACACACACACACCTCTTGGATGATATGGTGATAAGCACACACCTATTGGATGGACAATATGGTGGTAAGCACACACCTCTTAGACAATATGGTGGTAAGCACACACCTCTTGGACGATAGGTGGTAAGCACACACCTCTTGGATGATATGGTGGTAAGCACACACCTCTTGGACGATATGGTGATAAGAACACACCTCTTGGACGATATGGTGGTAAGCACACACCTCTTGGACGATATGGTGGTAAGCACACACCTCTAGAATGATATGGTAGTAAGAATACACCTCTATCCCGATATCGTAGTAAGCATACACCTCTATCCCGATATGGTGGAAGCACCTCAAAACCAATATGGAGGTAAGCACCTCAAATCTGATACACTTGATTGAGTAACAATGAAGTGTGTTATGTCAAATGATACATTAAGATGTAAAGAGTTAAATGCATTTTGATAAGTGTAGGTTAATGTACCTTGAGAAAAGGGTTGGGCCAACTTAATAAAGTATGATGCAATCAATATCCTAATGAGGATGAGAGAGAAACTCATACCTTGTGTGATAATCATTTAATGATAAATGATGAGAATAAACAAGTATGATTGAATACTTATGATATAAATGTATGCTCCTAATATGCGTGGAGCTATGAATTGGGGTTTTGATTCTTGATAATATGAACTTGGAACCCTAATCAGCTAAAAAGGGAAACCCTAACCCTAATAATGGGAAGGTTGTATTTCTCTTGTATTGCATGGTGATGATATATACTTGATATTGTTTTTATCATGAAATACTAACCATGCAGGTATCATGAGATGATGAGAATAGCTAGGTATGAGCTATGATGTTTCATATGATATAGATTAAATGGGCCTTGTGATCCATGTGAAATACTTGTGCAACAAATATAATGTATACCTGGGTCTAAGGACCTAGAGGTAATAGTTACCTGATAAGAGGTGACAATGTTCAGTGATGAACTAAGGGTTTGAATGCCCAGATCTAGAAATTATGATGATGATAATGTTAAGGGATGAGAATCCTCAGTAATGTGATAAGGGACTGAGATCCTGAGTGTTATGCATTTAATGTGTTCCAAAGATTATGAAAGTACTTGATAATAGTATTACACCTTTCTTTATAGCATCTGTTATAATTCATGCTTGTAACTTGGTTGATGCTAAAAGATACCCTAATGCACCTAATTAATCAAGTGGAACCTTATCATGTAGTTGCCCTGGTCATAGATCCATTCAGTGTCAGAATTGCTGAATGGTGAAATGAGTTTAACTTAGAGAGCATATTTTTGAATATGTGATGGTGATGGATGAAAATATCCTTACGTCCAAATAGGGATTGCTGTGTGATCTCCCTCATCATCATAAGAGTATGTCTATGTTCCATGACTCAATATTCATATACCAGGGTTGTTGTGTGATCTCCCTAAAGAGAGTGCATGCTTCGACTATAACCCTATAGTGAAGATGCCACTATACCCTAGCAAGCTAATTGCAGTTTGACATGTGACATTACTGCAGTGGTCTTGTACTGATCGAGATAGGTGAGGTATGGGAATCTGGCTCTTCCTTTGACCTTGTATGGTACTGATGCTTTACGTAGCCATGGTCGGTTGGAGCATGAGCGGTATACCTCATCTCCTCAGGGCATAAGTGTGATGGTAAATATGTAATCAGCCGTGTAGCATATTTGTTTAAGGATTGAATACGGAAAGATTGGTTGATGTTACATTACTTTTATACATCTTAAAGGGATAGATGTTATATGTGTTCTTCGTATTCCTTATAAGTGAATAGATGATTTATTGCTCTATCATAGATATCTGCATTGCTTTAAAAGATGATATTGCTCTATTCTGCTTATAAACAATGATTAATCTTGATTATTAGTATAAAAGATCCTCTGCTTAGTTTTATACTGTTTACCTGTGATAATAATGTTGTTGGCGGAGAGTTATATCTCTCATTGGGACTTTTGTCTCACCCCGTTGGTCCCAACATTTTTAGGTAGACGCGGACAAGGAGGTAGAGACTGTACTACAGAGGGAGGACAACAACAACAGGACATCAATAACAACTTAGGTTGAGTGTGCTGTCTGTCATGTCTTGTAGATAGAAGTCCTATGTGTCGTCTCTGTACTCTCAGGTCCTTGAGAGTTAGTACGTAATGGTTTATAAATGATATGAGATTTTGGCTTGTATGCCTTGAGGTTTTATGTTGTTTATGTATATGTTTGGGCAAAGAAATTGGTATATAATATCTTAGAGATGATATGGTATAATGTATGTATTTCTTTGGTTCTTCCCTTAAGAGTTTCCTGGAAATGGATCTCTTTACAAAATAGTTTTAATTTTTAGTGATTTTCATTAATCTGCTGCTAATGGTTATTCTACGTAATTACTGCGTGATTTGGCTTTTGGTTTGATAGTGGTCGCCACATCTACCTTTTAAATGGTACCCTAGTAACTTCAACCATTCACAACCCATTGATGCTAACATTGTTAGATGATATGTTTCCATAACCTCCTTTCCCTAATATATCACTGCTTTTCAAATTAAATTAAAGAAGTACACCATTGCCATTAATCAACCATGTCAATGTGGTTGTAAATTAGTTTCTTGAGACTAGGTATTTGTATCTCATCATTCTAACAACTCTACAATCAAACACATACATATTTCTACGAAAATGTAAATATCAACAAGCATCAGCTGATGCAAATCAAGATAATCATGTGTATTTTAAAACCTCCCTACTACTAAGTTGAGTGTAAAACAAATATGATTTGTAGCATGAGATGAAGCTAAAAATAAAAACAAGGAATGTTATGCTCATATAGAATCTAACTTTCCACATTCTTAAACTTTTCAAGATGCTATACAGTACTATGTGCCTCATCCTCATTGTCTATTTTAGTGTTTGTAAGTGAACCGTAGTAAAACAAAGGAAAATTATAAATAGATTTTTTATTAGAACATTCCTCAATTCATAGGAGAAAACTTCACAATATACAATAACTAAACATGAGAGTATATATTTTTCTTTTTAAATCAAAGTATGCCTATTGTATTAAATAAAAGTAAATCTGAAAGATATATATTGAAGATGGGACATATCAATCTAAACATGTTCTTGTATTAAATCAGAATAAAACTTCTATTGTAATGGTTGATTAGTTGACTCCAACTTTAAATTACCTTTCATCACATCCATTCACTCATTATTCCATAACTGACATGGTTGATTAGTTGAACACCATGATTCTCTCTTCTCATATTTTCATCAATGTTATTTGCTCATTCTTCCCATCTCCAAACACCATAATTCTAACTTTCCATAACCTCTCTCATTCACTTCTCTCCCTTAATCATGAATTCATCTATTTAAAAAAAAATCTTTTAGTTTTGGACAAGTTTGACTGCTTTCTAATCAATCCCCATCGTAAAGACCATCATATTTGTCCTGCTCTCGTGTAAAGTCTATCCTTTTAAGTGGTGCCTTTTTAACACTATTTCATTCTCTTCCTTTTTTAATGCACCCGAGTCACTCTAATATACTTCTCTATTTTGTCATCAATCATAATCCTAGTAAACCACCACGTTTGACCTCTCATTAACTCTTTCTTATTTTATGACAACTATCATCACATGGACTTTTCCTTTTTAAAACTATCTTCTCATTAACTATTAACTCTTTATCTTTTTTCTTACCAATTATTTGGACTGACCAATCTCCTTTTTAAAAATGTAACCAATCATTACAATCTATTTTTAATGTTCAATATTTTTATGATTCTCTCTCTTCCAAGAATACATTTCATACTATATGTGTGTATTCTTATATACTCTCTTTCTATCATATATCTCTATAACATTTTTTTTGTATATTATACATCTTCTTAAATTCCCATAATCTTAATATATGAAATACTTATGACAAAACCATAACCACGAAACACATGTATTATAATGGGATGTGGAGTGATTGTCTCATGTAGAAAATCTCCAACGAGATAACACAATATGAAAATATGCATCTCAACTCTTTTTTTTCATGTCTCCTCCACATAATATAACTAAATATACTTTTATAAAGATAAATGGTACCTTAGTAGACAATATCTTAACTAGGTACATGTTTATTGTACTTTATAAAAATGATATTAAATAATTAAATTGCTTAATATTTATTACGGGAAGTCATATAAAGATAACAAAACAACCAATTTTACAGCTAATAGATAAAATATAAAAAAATACAACTGGAAAGTGTTTCTAACTTTATTTTTTACATGCGTGGCATGTATGTGTTGACTAGTCTGGTCTAAAACAGTAATTTTTTTCTAGTTGCATGCGTTCTCCCACCGATAGCTCCTAAAAGAAAACTATCTACAGTAAAAGGAAGATTATTTCATAAATGTGCATGACTATCACTACATAGAATGATTTACTACTCTAATCACATATGTAAAAAATTTCCTTGATATGTTGTTGTAGCTTCTTATAAATACACATAGGTAGCATATATGTTCTTTGTCCACATACAATTGCAAGCATTCTCCCATTAGAGATCCTAAAAGAAAAATATCTAAGTAAAAAAGGAAGATTACTGCACAGATATGCATGGCTATAACTAAATAGCATAATTTTACTACCCAAATAAAAATGTAAGAAATTTCCTATATGTGATTAATATATGTTATACCAAAAATGTTTCTTCAATTACTTATGTCCATAAATTTATTATTATTAAATGCTTACTACATCAATAATATATTGTTTCTTGACTCTCAATTATAATTAGCAGTAACAAAAAAATATGCATTAACAAAAGAAGGTTATCGACTTATAATGGGCTTATCAGGGATTATGAAGTGGTCTTGGAAAAATGCTTTTTCATCCAAAGTGGTGTTAGAAATAATAACATGAAGAATAAAGAGTACTAATGATTGTGCATAACATACATAAGAAGAAGCTATTGCATTAATGTTTTTGAACAATTTTGGACATTATACAACTCCTAAACTTTCTCCCGTGAATTGCTTTTTTTTTTCTCCCTCGCAGACATGGATCACAAAATCTACAAATTTATGAATTGATGTTTGTCAAAGATTCAAAATTTAGAAACCTATGTTGTGATAGTCAACATTCTAAAACCCACAAACCACTAAAAGTCACATCACAAAAGACCCACCATAAACAACAATCAACAATTAATAGATCAAATAAGTAAGACAAATATGAAATAACATACCTTGTACCTGTGCTAGAAGTAAACATCAATCTTGTTGCCTTCCTTGTTGTAGTCTTCCAGTGAGCCTCCTTCTCAAGCCCTCCCTTCCTCCTGCCTTGAGTCTACAACCTTTCCCTCTGCCTTGGATCACCTTCTATCCACCGAATGGTACTATATAAAGAAGAAAAGGAAGAAAAATACATGAATAAAGGGACAATGCAGGAGTAGCAGCAAAAAATGACAGTGATGAGATCCTATGAAAAACCCTAAAAGAAAACAGAATGATATATGCAGTGATGGATCCATCCCCCTGATGAAGGGGGGGGGGCACATATAAAAATTATGTTAAGTACACATGTATAATTCATATTGAGTGTCAACATGTCTCAATTGACCTATTTACTTGGATCTGGAGAGGAAAATAGATAGATCTTACATAATTAAATAAAGAGGTTGAAGGCATAACTCATCACTTGATGGAGTACTTAATTTTAGATCTGTGTATATGTATTTTTGTATATGTATATTATAACATTCTACATAAATTTATGATTTTTTTAACATTTAAGATTGTTTAAAATGGCTATTTCTGATATTGAAAAGATTTAATCTTTTTTTTGTAAGACCAATTATTCCATTAAATTAATTATCCACAAATATATGAAAAAACCCACATAAATTTATTGTTCAATATTGACTGTATGGATCATTATATATTTTTAAGACCAGACAAGTAATTTCCTACTTGATGAGCTTGACAACTCAACTAATTATAAAGTAACATAAAGCTAAGAAAATTTAACATATAAGTAGTACCATGTGGTAATTATTATTACTACTTAAAAATACAGAAGACAACAATACATGAATTTACTGTTAAATAAACATACTTATAATGGTGTTAAACCTATTTATCAATTTTACCTAATAAATCAATAAATGTTTTGACAATATATTGTTCACTAAATTATTAGGGTTGTTATTTCTATGTTGCATTGGAAATTAGGTAAATATAATAAATCTATTATTTTTGACATCATGATGAAATTATATATATAATTTAGAAGAACAATATTTGCACAACTTGTAATTAGAAGTATAATTTTAAGAATTAATTTCGTTGGATACACGATATTACATTATTTTAACAAATATTTATTGATGTACTAAAATTCAAAACAGTACATATATTTTAAAAATATTATTAATAAATTTACCCTGACACTATGTACTACTAAGAATATTATATTTTATTTGACGTTATCTTTCCTAGCATACATTACACTCATAATAGAAAAAAATCAGCATACATATATGTACACGTAACTTATACACCTATAGACTATGTTGTTGTTATATCTATTATAGATTTAGTTATTTATACATAATATAACACTATTTGATATCCTATATAGTATATTATTGATTATAGACATTAGTTTTTATTTTCTCATTACCTATGTACTTGCTATATTTGTTACACACTTAATTATTTATATATTATATGAAGTATTTGATATTCTATAAAGTATATAAATAATTATAGATACTAGTTTACTTTTTCTCATTAACTATATAACTATATACTTGTTATATTTGTTATGTATTTAATTATTTATTTATACGTGATATAAAAATATTTGACATTTCATAAAGGTTTTTTTAATAGATCATAAAATAGATTATTAATTATAGATATCTGTTTCTTATTTAATAATTATAAAATTGATATAAACTAATAGTTAACCAATTGACATTAATGTATGCATTTTTGGTATAGTTGTTAATATGTTTAATAAAAAATACAACTTGTTAATTATGTAACAATGAGATATATTTATAAAAATAAAGAAACATCATTTATTTTTATAAAATTTACCCTATTTTAATGTATTTATATTTTTATTTAGTACCTAAAATCGTATTGGTAATAATCTTATTTATAAAAAAAGTTTACATAATTTGAAAATATGTTAATAAGCGTGTGAAGCAGATAAAATATAAAAATAAATATTAACTTTGATACCACGTTAAATATACACAACATATATATGTTAAAAAATTTCAAAATTAGAGGGGGGGCACTTGCTCCTGCTTGCCCCCCTCCCGCCGCCACTGGATATATGTGTGTTAGATCTTAAGAAGAACCCATATTGTGTTTTAGATCTACAAAGAACCAACAAATAAAAACATAATGAAATCTAATCCTGCGTGAAACTAGCCTGAGAATCTATCCTTCTACTGATTTAATTGCTTAGCCTGCTTCTTCATTTTCCTTATTATCCAACTATATAATAGCACGCTAATAAACTGATTTTTAACAAGTTTTCAAAAATCTTGGGGGAGGGGCAACCTTATTGGAGATAGTGGTGGAGCCAGCAATGGAGAGTCGGTGATGCCTCAAGCATCATAGGTCAAATTTCTTATGATCATAATGTTTTTTTAAATATCAGAGAATAAAGTAAGGCATGAACCTCTAATAAACATTAACTTTATGAGAATTTGTGGTGACTTATATATTTTGTTGAAAACATCCTAGAGGGTACACATTTTAACTAAGTAGCAAAATTAGAAATCTAAACGAATAGATCATATGAGATAGCAGATGTAGACACTATGAATGAAATGCCAATATTTCGTCGCCCAAAAAAAGGAACAAAAAATGAAAGGAAACTAATCAACAGTAGTAAATAGAATTCCATTAGCATAAAAAATGGACATAGATGTACGACTCCATTCTACAATAATGAATATTTTTTTTACAATATACATTTATACATAATACGATACAAAATTATGTACACGTTTCTACATAAATTTTATAAGCACAATAGGAATTGTACTGTTAATGATTGCAATAGTTATTGAGTTGTTGGTTCATATATAATTGCTATATATTTACAATACATATTTAGAGCCTCACGAAAAATAAACAAATCAGTACAGATTTTTTACATGTTAGTACAAAATTTAGACCGTTCATGACGGTTATATAGACCTTAATTAGGTTTACTTGCAAGAAGTGTATAATCACTATCAAAAATATACAAGAAGCAATTACAATATGTATATTGATATTGAAAAAGAAATGAAATTCCTAGATAAAAAGTGAAGACATAAATCTTTAGTCGATGTTGTAAATGACGTATAGAAAATTAAACGGCAGGTTGTTTCATTGACACTTTCAAGAACAAAGATGATTGGTTGACTCTTTCAAATAGGAAGACCACTGTGTCACTGAATAAACAACCAGAGAATATCATGAAAGGGAAAGGGATTGGTCCTCACACGCGAATACAGAGTTTCCAGCAATTGTTGCCCATAGTGCAAAGTAGGTTACAAATACCAACATCTAGTTATTTCTTTTACTAAATCTGAGTGAGACAGGTGCCTCAGGAGGCCTATGCTTCACTCCAACACTGATTGGAGGTCCCTCACTGACAATGGTGGCCTCCTACTCACCTTGCTGGTCGCCGCTTCTTTTTTTACTAGATCTCATCAACTACTGGAGTCTCATCGTCTTGGATCGTGCTTGCCTCCTTGCAATCGATCCGCCGTAGTCTACTGGTGCCTACCCACAAAATACCGTCAAGAGAAAGAAGAGTGGGAGGGAACCGGAAGCGGAGTGAGCGATGTGGAAGAGGGCGCAGGGAGTGGTATAGTACAGACGGATCTAGTGTTCTCCTTGTGCTTGGGTGTGCTGGGAATGTCAGGGAGAACAGCAGCTCAGAGTGGGAGCCAAAGATGGAGCTGAGTGGATTGGTGTTTGTGGGTGACTAGATCGGGAACTTGTTGCACAACAATCAGAAGATCACTTAGCGGGGGATACTACGAGCGTTGCTTGGAGGGTGTGGGGTGTGGGGGAGGGGGAAAGCACGGAAGGATAGATTTCATCCCAAAGTTTGGATGAAGTAGCTTAAGGGAAAGAAAGTAAAAATTTAGTCAAATTTAAGTATAAGAAAGAAAGTTCAAAAAATAAAGTATAAACAATTTTAGCAAAGACATTTAGGATGGGTAATATGTTTGGTCCTTATTAAGTGTGTTAATAATGACAACAAAATTTTATGGTCGCGATTAAGATGACAATTACGATATAAATTTACTTTGTCGTTATTTTTCTCGTTAATGCCTTCCTTTCTTGTAGTGATGTTTGCAATTTTCTATATTAAATCATTTTAGAGTTCCTTGGTGTATTTCTCTTGTCTTAGAAAAATTCTAGCGAGCATTTGTTTTATTTGAAAACTATTTTTTTATAATTCATCCATAAGATTCATTTCAAATTTATTTTGCATGATATCACTAAATTGATTACATAAGGAATCATTTGAAGCACCAAAGATAATGCCATCAACATATATTCGAACAATTAGAAAATTTGATTCATATGTTTTGAAAAATAATGTGGAATCTGATTTTCCAATAGAGAAATCATTATCAAAGAGATAATTCATAAGTCTTTCATGCCAATTTCGGGGTGCTTGTTTTAGACCATAAAGAGCTTTCTTACGTTTATAAACATAGTCAAGCTTGTTAGGAATTTCAAAACTAGGTGGTTGGGCAACATAAACTTCTACTTCTATGATTCCTTTTAAGAAATCACTTTTTACATTCATTAGAAAAAGTTTGATGTCTTTATGGGAAGCTAGAACTAACAACATCTAATGGTTTCAAGTCTAGTTACATGTGCATAAGTCTCATCAAAGTCTATCCCTTCTTGTTTATTATATCCTTGAGCAACTAACCTAGCTTTGTTTCTAACCACTTTTCCTACTTCATTAAGTTTATTTTGAAAGACCCACTTAGTTCCAATGATGGTTTTGTCTTGAGGTCTAGGAACTTGTCACGGAACAATTCTTGCCCCAATCCCAATCCCACTACCTAGATAGTGGTAAAAGGATTGAATCTCCCATCTCTGATTGGCCCAAAAGGATCTCACACACTGACATATACAATAAGAAATAATAACTCATAAAATAAGAGATTTAAAGACTAACTAGCCCAAATTATAATTTTGTAAATCTATCCTTGTCATCAGAGTTTGTCAAGTGCGGAAGCGATCTAGTCAATTCTTCATAATGATCCATCTGGTTTGCCTAAAATTTGATAAATTGAGACGCAATCAATGAAAATGCATCGGTACACTTTGAAAAGAATAGACATTGAACAATTGAAAATATTTATAGCAAAATATAGTACTTGGCAGGACTTATGTTCAAAATGTAGTCAACAAGTGATTTTCAAAACATCGAGTTCATTTTGAACAATTCTATTTTATTACAAGTTTCCCATTATGACGATATTGAGAAGTATGTTTATATATTTTATATGACTCCATCGCTCCAACGAGACGGGGGAGGTCACCAGGCTCCTTCTCTCCATATGAGGTAGGAGGTCGATCGACATGTACAAGTTCCACCCTCCAAATGAGGAGGTTGCTTGTACTCAACATCAACATTATCAACATTATCATCATCATAATTCGGGCAATCATAATGGGAAATATCATTTATGTTTTCAAGTTTATTACAAACTATAACATAGAAAATAAAAAGACTAATTAGTAGGGAACAATAGATCAAACAAATACATAGTCAAGATTTTCAAGACGTACATACAAATATCATTCAATACCACTAGTCTATTCAAGGAGGATTAAATATAAAAGCGTACCTCTTTTGGAGTCTAAAGTATTATCAATATCCAAGTCAACAAGTTGAACAAGTATTTGGTCCTAGTTCATAATGAGAACAACCATCTAGCAATATATTGTTCATTGTTCTAGTGATCTTGTTAGGGCATCTATTTATCTATCTTTATTCTCATTGTATTTGTTGCCCTATGAACATTAAGAGTATAGATCTAGGATTACATTAATGAGATTAGGAACTTATATTTAGAATTAGGTCTAATATTATGTACAAGATATCAAGGATTGAGGATTATACATCATTTAGTCATTTTCATGTACAAATATAGCAATAGTAGATTGAGTGATGATCAACTATTCAAAGTCATATGATATAGAAATTATAATCATGTGATCAAGTCATCAATATCGAATTAGAGTACAACTTGGTTTTGATATAATCATATATGATGTAAATGAGGTCTTTTAGCAAGGTTAGGGTTTGAAATATTAATAGAAAACCCTAATTAAGATAATCAGAGGGAGATAATTATCATTACGACACCATAATATAACAAGGCAAGATATTGGTTCCATAATATTCTAGACATTTTTTTCTCTCTAAAAATAATGATAATTTGTGGGCATCTTTTTGATAATCGAGCTATTTTTAAAGCATTTTACAATGCTGGTCAATCAGAAATGGGCTAGAAAATAAAAAAGAGGATGGGCAATATGGCTTCACGGATCAGGGGAGGGATCCAAATTTGCAGATCCTCCTAGTGACCCGCAAACCAGAGCTGGGCTTCTACACTGCACTGATGGTGAGGAAAAAGGCAGAAATGCCCATGATCATGAAATGCGACCGTGACAAGATATGAGGCATATCAGTCAAAATTCTCTCACAATTGTTTGGTCAATCAAGCTACTCACGCCATGGCTTGGCAGTGAGGAGAGGGAGGAAACTCAAGAAGGCCAGATCATGGGGAAGTGCTCGCAAGGCTCCACTGAGCAATCCATTGACCTCAGGGTGGAAGTGTGAGGCCAAAGAGCCGCTAGTGGCTCAAAACCATGTTAAGAACAAGCTAGACTAGGCAATAGAGAAGTAGGTGCTATGAAGAAAGAAGAAGTAGGGTCGAGAGGTATACCTCAAATGGAAACCAACAGTGGGCCAGGAAGGATTCTCGAGGCGTCGATGATTCATACGATGGTCTCAACTACCTTGGCAGATGCTTGGAGGTGTCGACCGGTGAGCGCCCATGCTGGGTGATGACGTCTCATGGATGGAGCGGGTTGGACCATCACTGCTTTCTGTGATTATTCTAGGAGCTCCGCCCGAACTCCCTAATTGTGTAGGTGTAGTGAATTGAGAGAAGGTGGCCGATGGTGAGAGAGGGACTCTCTGGTTTAGGCCATGGAAGGTGAACTCGGGTGGAGAAGAATAGGGCTAAGTACGAGCAATTGAGGGCTTAGAATGGATATATGAGTATCGATGGAGTATTTGGGACCCTTAAATAGCACCTCGATGGCCTAGGGTTGCACCGAAGGTCTTCCTCCTCTGAGCCCTATCTGCCGCCCTTTGGGAATTTTCAATATAGGGTGACAAAGAGGGGTTGACGGGGATTGTTACATAGAAGAGAGAATTCCGGATCAATTGCATTTAATTTGATGAGGAAACGATCAATAGAGAGGGAGAGTTGGGGATTTAAAATCCCATGCACACTATGTGTTGTCTCACCCATCACTTATGGGTGGGGAAGACGACTGTCTTTGGGTGCCTGGATGCGGATCCGGGTCCAGACCAGGTTGGGAGTCCAAATACGATAGAAAAAAGGATATTTAGGGTTATTTCTTAGATATTTCTTCATAAATTAATATCTCTTTATCCCTTTATCTAAAAGATGAAATATTTTAAATAGATCTTCATAAAAATCTTACCTAGCTATAATTTGTTTTTTCAAGATAGAATTATAACGTTTCATCTGTGTACAAAATCAATTGGGTAAAGACACCTGTTAAGCTAAAATTGGATGTCATAAGGTACAAATTATGATATTTGGGCATCATAATTGAATTTTAGTTGTCAAAATTATTCAATGATCATGAGAGTGATGAAGTGAGTTTAGTTGATCAATATTTGATAAATCGAGGAGCATAATTATAATTTGGTCATTCAATGTGAAAAAAATCACTTCATCACAAAACTAAGTCACATACATTGTTCTTAGTGAATTGATTTAGCTCTTCTTGCAAGCCATTATCCATTAATCATCTTTTAGGGCTTCATTTATATTTTTAGGTTTAAGAATTGATAAAAGGCCATATTTACAACATCTCTAAATGACGATCGAGTTTTTACTTTATCAAAAGGATTTCCTATGATTAAGTCTTGAGGATGACATTTTAATACAATGCCAAAGGTAAAATTATTGGGATAGGTAATGTTGGTACAAACCTTCAAAACAAAAATGTGCTACTTGTAGATGGATTGCATCACAATTTTATTAGTGTTAGTCAATTGTGTGATAGTGGCTATGATGTTCTCTTTAACAAATCTTGGTATAAGTTGCTTATAGAGAACACTAAAGATGTTGTTTATGAAGGAAAAAGAATAGGAAATCTTTAAATACTTAGACCTAACTCAATGCAAGCTATTTTGGAAAATGTCTTCTTGCAAATGATGGATCTTTACAATTATGGCATAGAAAGCTAGGTCATTCAAGTTCACATGTTATCAATAAGTTGATTAAGTATGATCTTGTTCATGGTTTACCTAAACTTTGTTTTGATAAACCTAAAAATTGTGAACCATGTACTCTAGGCAAGAAAAATAAAACTTCTTTCAAATCTAAAGCCTTGCTTAGTACTAATAGATTATTAGAACTTATTCACATGGATTTTTTTGGCCCCATGAGGACTCAATATATTGGTGGTAAAAGATATTGCTCTATCATTGTTGATGATTATAGTAGATATACTTGGGTTCATTTTCTTTCAACAAAAAATGACACAATTAGAATATTTATTCAATTTTACTGTAAGATTGAAAATCAACTACAAAACAAAATATGCACCATTAGGAGCGGTCATGGTGGGGAGTTTGAAAATCATATCTTTGAAAAATTTTGTACATCCCAAGGTATACACATAATTTTTTAGCTCCACACACCCCACAACAAAATGAGATAGTAGAGAGGAAAAAAGGGTTCTTACAAGAAATGTCTAGAACAATGTTACTTGAACATAATACACCTAAAAACTTTTGGGATGAAGTAGTAAATACATCATGCTATGTATTAAATCATGTGTCAATTCACTTTCATCTTAATAAAACTCCTTATGAACTCATTTTTAACAAGAACCCCAGAGTTGACTACTTTCATACCTTTGGCACAACTTGTTACATCTTGATCAGAAAGGATGATAGAGATAAATTTGACCCTGAATCACAAAAAAGATTCTTTTTGGGTTATTAAACTTCTAGTAAGGCATTTATAATCTACAACACTATTTCTAGAAAAGTTGAGGAATCAATTCATATCACATTTCATGAAATAACAACACAAAGTGCTGAAAATGAAATTGAAAATGAAAACTTGAATGATATTACACATCAAATTAAGGATCCAACCATATCAACAAAAGATGATAAAAAAATCTGAAATTGAACAACATAATGATGAGGCACAACAACCTATTCCTAGAATAATTAAAGAGGACTGTTCCGCTCTTCTTTTCTTCAAGATGTATGGAAAGCCTCCTTGTTTCCAATCATATGTTTGGAACAACCACTATCAACCACCCAATACTCACTTGAATCTTTATTTTCATATTCTTTAGCCATGAGACACTCCACTTCTTGTTCTCCACTTCCACTATCATGACTTGATTCATCCCAAGCTGCTTTGTAGGCTTTATCTCCCTTGTCTTTCTTCTTAAAGGAAGATTTCTTTCCTTTCTTGGTTTCAGGACATTGATTCTTTACATGTCCTTTCTTGCCGCATTCAAAGCACCTAAGAGAAGAATAGGAAGAAGCACTAGAATGTTTGTAAGATTTATACCTTCTATATTTCTTACTATCTACAATGAGTGCATCTTCTTCATCCTCTTCTTCACTTGTTTCGTCACTTTTTTGAGTGATGACTTTTGATTGAGCCTTGGTAGTAGCTTTTAATGCAATGTCCTTTCTTTTTCCCTTTTGAAGTTTGGCCTCCAGTATTTCTTCTTATTCAAGGGTAAACTCATGTGTCTCTAGATTGCCAATGAGTTGCTCCATCCTCATTGTGGTAAGGTCATTGGATTCTTCAATGGCCATCACCTTTGGCTTGTATTTTGGAGGAAAGGATCTAAGGATCTTGGACACCTAATATTCCTCACTTATATACTTAACTAATGCACTCAAGCTGTTAACAACAAAACAAAACCTTACATACATTTCACTAATAGACTCATTAGGTTGCATACATAATTGCTCAAACTTTTGTTTAAGCATGTTAATTTAGGTATTTTTAACTTGAGTTGTACCTTCATGTGTCTATTTCACATGAAGATATCCTATTAAACTCACCAACAAAAATGGAACAATATAATGTGCTTACCGCTTTTGCACTCAATTGAACTTGCTTTACCGTATCAGGATTCCATGTTGCATATTCAGTAGTAGGAAGTGCATAAGGTAAAGACACCATTCTCCAAAGCTCTAGATTGATCCCTTGGAAGTAAAATTGCATTCTTCTTTTCCAATAAGTGTAGTTGCTTCCATCAAAGGATGGTGGCGAGTCACATGAGTTCCTTAAAGGTTGAGGTTGCTAAGCAAGTTATCCCCAATTCTTCATGACCTATTAGGGTTCCACTCCTTGAAGACCTGCTCTGATACTAATTGAAAGATCTAGAGGGGGGGTGAATAGATCTCTTTTTAGACTTCAAAATTTAATTTAAAACTCAAACCAAAGAAGGAGGAGGAAATAGGGATGACACTTCGATGTAAAGTGGATTCAACCTTTGAATCAAAGGTTGTCAGTCCACTACCCAATTGTCTCTAATTGGGATTTTGAAAGTGTTTTGTTTTATTTACCTCTCAAGGATGTTTCAACAAAATAAAATCACCTTCCTTGAAGTAGCCTTTACCAAGAAGTATCCTCAACCTACTTGAAGCAACCTTCTTGAAGAAACCTCAAGTATCCTTGGATCATCCTTTACCTCCTTAAAGTAGCTCCACCACCTTGAGGTAGCCTTCACCTAGAAGTAACTCCAATATCCTTTGAAATAGCCTTCTTGAAGTAACCTCAAGCAACCTTGGATTAGCCTTATCCACCAAGATGTGGCTCCAATCAAGCTCCCTCAGACAGCCTTCACAACTTGGAGTAGCCAAGAAGAACAAGTAGTATAACATGTGAATGGAGATTGGAAGAAAGGAAGTACACCAATGGAGTATTATGCTGTGATCCTATATCAAGCATTAGAACTCTCAAACCACTTAGGATGGACGTTTCTTGGATGGTGGATAAGAGGCTATGGCTATAGAACATGAACTTGGAGCTTAAAGAACAAGATGGCAAGTGTTACTGAGCTTTGTTGCTCAATATAATGGATGCTCAAGTGTAGCTTGTATGCTTTAGGTGTCCTAATGCCTCTCTTATTTATAGGAACAATTTGCAAGTGTTTAGGGACATTTTAGAGAGTCTCTAGAGTGTTCTTAGTTCTTAACTAGCTGTTAGGTAGAAAGAGTTGGCTAGCAATGGCTAAATTGTTCTTGCTTAGAAGAACAATCTAGAACCCTATCCGGCCGACAAGTTTGTTGACTGACCATGTCTCGGTCGAGATTTTCTTTGACCAAGCCTGGGTTGAATGCAAATGTGTACCAACATCTATTTACAACTTCCAACTGCCAACTACTTGGTCTAACGATCATATGCTTTGGACCGAGGTTGAGTTGGTCGACCAAGTCCTTGACCAAAACACACTTTAGAGCACAAATATGTAAGTTTTTGACCAGTGCTCTAAGTGCTTGACTGAGGTAGTCCTCGGTCGACAATATCTTTGACTGAGGGTGTCTCGGTCAACTATGGCTACTGTTTCAGGTTTTGAACCACCTATTGATGATAATGAATTTAATCTCTAGGGGGATCCTAACTAAGGGTTATGAGTGGATAGAGAAGATCTAACACTTGATTTACATGATATCTAAGTACTTGTACATTATATCTTTGTATAAGTATTTACATTGAGTACAATCATGAAAATATAAACATTTATATGAATTTGACAAATGCACACATATATTATCAAATATATATTATTTATATATAAAATACAAAAATATCTACACTCTATCATGTATATTTAATGTAATATCAATAATTTTTAATATAATATATTTATTAACATTAAATGTATGATTTTAGGTTTGGATTGGATATTTATTTAAATTTGGATATTATCTGTTGGATCGGATTCAGATGTTCACATGTTGTCTGTCGAATATCAGATTGGATATCAGATTGGATTTTTTTTCCAGATTCAAATATCAGATATAGTAGTATCCACTCCGTATTTGATCCATTTACAAGAGTACTTTCTAGAAACTAAGTGAACATGGGAATAATGCAAATTGATTTGAGGCATAGGTACATAGTCTGGTATACATTTATAGGCAAGTATAAATATGAAATGGGAATTATTTTTAATTATATGTTGAAGGATTAAATGTTGTCTAGATTATAAGGATGGGTGATATAATAATATATATTAACCATGTTCTTGGTGGGGAAATCATTTAGTTGCCCTTAGAGAAGGTGATAAGAAGGATTTTTGGGATACCAATGATGAACTGATGCAAGGAATACCGATAGAATAGAATGTGGTTGGTAGTACTAATTCAAAAGACCATGTGAGAGTGGAAATGCTTGTTATAAAAGAGTTTATGCTCATTTTAAATATGGAAATTGGAAGGGAGAAGGAGAGAGGACAATATGATACAAATTTGGCAAACCTTAAATTTAGGAAAGAAATAGTCATATGATTACATTCAAGAGTGGGCACCATATCCAAATTGATTATTTCCTCACTAGGATGGTGGATTGGAGTATGTAAGGACTACAAGGTAATCCTTGAAGAAGAACTCATCACTGAACATAGGTTGATTTTTTTGAATTCTAACACAAATACAAAAAGGTAAGCATAAAAAATACCAAACTAGAAGAATCAAATGGTTGAATCTTACATGAGAAGATGAATTGATGTTTATGATAAACTTATCAAAGAGGGCACTTGAAAGTTAGATTTTGATGCTAACTTTATGCGGCATTAATATGAATTCCCATATAAAAAGAATTCCAAGGAAATTTTGAGGGAATCTGAAGGTTTTGAGCCTCCACAAATGGAGCTTGGTAGTGTAAAGATGAAGCAAAAGGCTATTAAACTCTAGAGGGTGACTAATATAGTTTGACTAAATCTCAGACGATGCAACCTTTTGGATATACAAGTTGGGAAAGAAATAATTGATGCAATCCTATTTTAGGCTTCATCTTGTGTATTCTTGTACTTCAATCACATCTAAACTTTCTAGAATGCATGCTATTTCCTATAATATGTGTTTTACTATTAAATGCACTTATATATGTTCTTTGCATAACTTTTAGGTACTTTGACCACAATTTGAATGGAAGGGAGAGGAGGAGAATATAGTGACTTCTTCATCCTTGAAGGAGACTAAAGAGAGTCTAAGAGCTTCCCCATCCTACCCTAACTGGTCAAGGATTAAACAAAAGCAAGGAGCATCAAAGATGATCAAGTTGAAGGTCAAAGTGCAAGGAAGAAGCTCCAACACGGCCACAACACAAATGCTCCACGTCATAGTTAAAGTGCAAATTTGAGGCTACTAGCCACCGATTCCATGGTGACCAAGCTCCACCACGGTCATGGTGACCACCAGGCCCCTGGTGATTAAAGTCCACTGTGTTCGTGGTACTCACCCTCCATAACTATGAATTTATCTGAAATTCTCATCCAATTTCCACAATACCCGTTCCACCCCACCACATACATCATCTTCGAATCCACCACGACCATGGTGACCAAAATAGTCATGGTGGCCAACAATCCTAACACAAATTTTATTTTAATTGTTGAGTTTTTAGATGTGAATAACCTCTTTCATACTTGTGTCATGTTTTGGTTGAATTGTGATCTAAGCAAGATAAAAAATGCTTAGAGTAGTAGGATCTCATGATAAAAATGTGATTTTCATATAGCTCATTTGTGTGGTGTGTCATTGTTTGATGGAGTTGTTGGAGTAATTTTCATACATGGGATCTCACGTTGAAGCCCACACTACTGACCCCTTTTTGACTCACTTTTCTTTGACCCCTCCGCCTTATGAAAATATTCCAAAGAGCACATATCAACATTGGTCACCTCCAAAAGTTGGGGTGGACATATCTATATCTCACCACTTCACTCATACCACCATGTTTCCTACCTACACCAAAGAAAAAGAAAATGAAAATAATCGATGCTCCTATGTAATAGCATCTAAATAAAGAAAAGATGAGTGCTCCTCTGTAATAGCACTCTAATCTCTTACCGCAACATCTCTCTTCCTTTTACATGCCCATTGAACTAGGAAACATCAAATGTAGATATTCTCACCCTTTTTTGCAGACATGTGGATTACTCAGTGTGGCTTGACATATGAGATTGAATGTAGAAGGTAAAACATCAACTCTAGTCATTTTTTTATTGTTGCCACCATGAAATAGTTTGCCCAGAGCTGAATGAAAGCCATATGGATTGATGATGCATTCTACACCCTATATTTGAAGTTTGTATGGTCAATTCTTTAACCAAGATTAATTTGTGAAAGAGTATAAGATAGAAGTGAAATACATGTATTTAGTCATCACTGGGCTCATTTAGTCAATATACACATGTTGCAATGCATTTATCATTTCTTACTTGTTGAAAAATTGAAGAGAGATCGAGTTGGAGCATACTTGAGGATAAGTAAGTTTTAACTTTAGGGTGGTGATGTAGTCCTATTTTATGGATTCGTCTTGTGTATTATTGTACTTCAATCACATCTAAACTTGTTATAATGCATGTGACTTCCTCTAATATGTGTATTACTATAAAATGCACTAATATATGTTATTTGCATAATTTTCATGCACTTTGACCATGATATGAATGGAAGGAAGAGAAGGAGGAGAATGTAAGGATTTCTTCACACTTGATGGAGCCCAAAGAAAATCCAAGAGCTTACCAAACCTACCCTAAGTTGTCAAGGATCAACCAAAAGAAAGGAGCATTAAAGATGAGCAAGTTGAAGGTTAAAGTTCAAGGAAAAATCTCCAATAACCATGGTACATGACCACGGTCATGGCACAAATGCTCCATGTCACTATTAGACCAGTGGTGGCCACTAGGCCCATCCTAAACAAGCTCCACCAAAGCCATGGTGACCACCAGACCTATGGTGACTAAAGTCCACCATGCTCATGGCGACCACCATGACCGTGGTACTCACCATCCAGATTTGCAAGTTTCTCTATCTTTCTCATCCAATTTCCACCTTTCCTGTTCCACCCCACAACGAGCATCATATCCCACTTCATCACGGTCGTGGTGACTAAAATGGACGTGGTGGCCAACAATCTTAACACAATTCTTCCATTACTTTTCCTATTATACCCCCACATGATCTAGTGCTTCCCACCACCTATATGTACTTGGGTGGCAGTTGGAGCATGAGCTTCAGCTTAGTTGCCTCTCAACCTGTCCTATCCTCTACTCCATTCAAACTCTATTTCACCTCCATTCCATCACCTTCCCCCTCAAAACCCTTCCATTCAGGGTTTTTGGCCACTTTCTGCCACACATCCATGCCACCCCACCTTGGAGGAGGGAGGTTTTCGAGATACTACTTCTAGGAGGTGAAGAAGGAGGAGTCTCCACCGATCTACATGAATTTCTAGTCTTCTACTCTTTCTTCATCACTTTTTTGTATTTTATTGTTCTATGAGTAGATACGCCCCTTGGGTGGGCTGTTTGGAGTAAAAAATGTTACTTTGATACCATGTTGGAGGAAAGTGATATGTAAAGATTGTAATTTCATCTTCTAATAATTATTTTCTTTGTTTATCTCATTTCCCATAGGTTTCTTTGTGGTTTATGCTTGAAATCACCTAGGATACTAGGAAAATTGCTTATGTGTAGCTAATTTGGGAATTACACCTAGGTTCGATTAGTATATCCCTAGATAGCTATCCATCTTCTTACATGCTAATCATGTGAGAGATCTAAGTATCTAGTCTAGAAGCATTTAGTATAATTGGTTTGGAGTTTTCTAAAGTCTAGATGATAGGTGATTTGAGGCCCACAACATCATTTTCACCTCCCATTACTACACTCACCTTCCAATTTCCCTAGGAGATTCTATCCTAGAAACCTAGACTTGATTAGATCCTAATATAGTTCCACATAAACCCTAATCCAAGTGATCCTCTCAATGGTGATAGGGACTAGTTCCCCTATACACACCCTATCCATCCATGCCAATTATTAGTTTAGGGCAATTCATTAACATATATCTTGTTGTTGGTTTGGTAATCTAAGTGAAAGTGTAATGTTAACATGTGATCACCCCCATATCAATCGACAAGTGCATTCCTCCAAACAGCCCGCACTTCCCTTTATTGAATTAAAACCCTAATTGCCTTCTTACTCAACTAGTCTTTACTTGCTTAATTAGCTCATTGCCTTGTTCTTTCTAGTCTAGGTCTATGTCTTTGATTGTCCTTTTTTCTCAATTGCTAGATTAGTGTAGTGTATATCTCTACTTTTCTTCCATAATGTATTTTTCTACTTTCTTGCCTTTTCTTGATTAGCTTGTCATTTTTTGCTCATTAGAACTAACTGTTTAGGTTAGCTTAGGTTTTGATTTTTGTTCTACTTCAATTATTTGCTTTCTCAACCTTAGTGTAATCAACAAAATCAACCTTAGAACTCTTCAACCTTAGTCTCTGTAGTAGGAACCTAGTCAAAACTACTCAACTTTAGTGCCCCCTTTTCTATCACAAACCGAAACCTAGAAATTTACCCTATTCCATAATTAGAAAGCTTGTGAGATCAATTTCTTAGACTTGACAAAATAAGGATAAAATTATACTTTAACTAATAATGTTAATACATATAAGATAGTATGAGGCAATAAGGTCTATATCAACATCACATATTTACATAATAACTTATATATGAGCTAACATTTAGATAAGTTCATGAAATATCTTACATTTTTCCTTTGCTGACTATATTAATATAATGACTAAATAAGATGATAATGTGCTTAATATGTGTATTAGAATAATGATTGGAATTTTCATGTATAATCATCTGAATTAAAGTGGAGTTGATGGACTTCTATATGTTAAATAAGTAAAATGTAAAATTTTGTGCATATCAATATATAACTCTTTTGTAACGACATGAACTTAATAAGACTCAATTAAGTGAGTGTTGAAAATCAATATATATTACTTTAATAAGTATAATGCTAATAAGTCAAAATTCCTAATTCTACCTTAACTCATAAAAATAAACCTCAAAATCCAAATCTAATGTGAAAATCGTGCTCCTTGGGTCCCAATTTCCTTGGGTGCCAAATTTCATATTGTTTGCATAATAATAATTATCTTAATTCTATTTGGAAAAGAAAATATGAATAAGAGCCAAAAGTGTTATATAAATTAATAAAAGTCTTAGAGTGGAAATAAACCCCAAACTTAAAATCCACATAGCAAAATTAGTCTATGTGTGAATTTTTATATTCATTAGACAATTTATCTATCCTAGTGTAGTTTAGGAGAGAGAATGTCTATTAAAGCACAAAGTATTAAATAATATGTTAAACAACCACAAAAGGGAAAATTAATTGTAGAATTGTATTCTTCATGTTTATGCTTTCTTTAGGCCAAGTTTCACACCTTTTGAGTGTTTCCAGATACCCCTAATTCATTAAAGAAAGAAAATATATAATATGATCTAAAAATATTAAATAAAATATTAGATGTTTATAAAAAATAATGTGAGAATTGGAATCTACATGTCTTAATTAGTCTAGGTGATTTTTTTGTATTAAATGGATAATTTTGGACCTTCAATTTGATTTGGAAAGAGACTTAATCAAACTTTAATTTAATGCATTAAGTTATCCCATTTCCTATATTATTCAATTTCCTTGTCACACTATGAATCTGACTTTAGCGGATGCATGCTTATTTCTCCATTGTTAGGTGTAGATTAGAGGGTGGATATTTAGTCTTCTGCCTCACGTGGAATGGGAAAGTCATAGGTCGGAACATGACCAACCTAAAATCATAATTTCTCACTCCTCAATCCACCTTTCTTTGAGATTGTTCTTACAATAGATTCAATATAAAAATACACATATATCTAGACTAAATTCATAACCTATTTAGTTGTATTTAGGTTTTGCCCAATTTTCCATTTTTCCTCCGAGCCTTCTACACGCACACCGCCATATACCCATACCTATATAAATATGTCTATACCCTTGTTTTCTCCACTCATCTAGTGACTATTCCCTCACTTCAATTTCCTCTCATCATTCATCAATTGTGACAAGGATCTTGGGGACCAGTGAACTCTACCAGTGTGGAGTTATCTGTCTTCATTTCATCTCAGTTCAATTCCACTTAAGGGTATGTTATTAGCCTATGTTCTTTTCTTATCTATAATCAAAATGTTGGCTTATCTTCACACTGGGTTTTCCCCAATTTATCAGCCAAGCTACTCCTTGCCCAGCCAACCATGGCATGTGAAGTAGGAAATAGGACGATCCCCTGTGTTTCCTCGGCTATGGCCTTCACCTCTCCTTTCTTTTTGTTTTCGCGTTAGGGGAAATTTTATCTTTCCCAAATTTTGTTTCCTTAGTTGCATGCCATACTATTCATTGACAGGGAGAGATGGCCTTCGATGACTGGGCCATCTCAGCAGGCCCAATCTCTTTCTCAAGCAAATTTTGCTTGCCACATGGATTTTCTCTATTTTTTGATTGCCAAAATTTCCAAAATTCATAACTAATTCTCTAGTTATCCAAAAATTACACAAAAAGAATCGTTGGATTTTGAAGAATTATCCACTATCTAAATAAAAATTATTTCTTGACCAATTTTTTTTAATCATAAATAGAATCGTTAATCTGGGATTTATAATATGAATATTAACCAATGTTTGCATATAAACGTCTATATTAGGTGGACGAGAACCTTGATTTGGGATTAGGGTTTGACCTTTGACAAGTTGACAAACTTCTTGAGGCATGTTGCACTCCCCATGAGTCATATTGAGCAATTATTTTCTTTACTCTTTCTCTCTTGAGCCTCTTTGATGTATTTTTGTGATGAATATTCTCTTTCTTGTCTTGATGATCTATTTGTATCTAATCTTAATGAATTTGAACTCTTGATCTATGTTGGACTTTTAAATAATACTTTTCTTTTTTATGAGATCGAATTTGAGAAAGTTAAACTATGTAGTTCCTTATAGTGAGACGAAACCCTAATTTTGCCCACTTTTGTGGTGGATGTTTTATATGTTCTATTTTGTGATGGCAATCTTATTTATTCTATAAAATACTGAACTTTACTTGCCTCTACATTTAGCATGCTTTGTGATTCTGTATCCCTATAATAGTGTAAGTACTTTGGTTTTTAGGTTGTGTGCCCATGTTATATTTTTGGGATGGAGGTTGTGTGTCCCATACACAAATTGTGTTCTCATTGTTATATATATTAGGAGTTTGGCAGTACATAATTGTCTACCAGGTTTCAAGGTTGTGAGCCTTTGCCCCCATTGTTATTTATATTATTCTAGTGCTATGTTTATCTCACATGCATGCAGGTTGATCTTACTGTGATGGATTTTGTGCCCTAAATTTATATGTGCTTGTGTGACACAACTTTTATGTTTGTTTAATGGCAAGAATTCCTCTTGTTTATCATCTTATTACAATTATTAAACTTTTGATTCCCGCTTGGGTGGTTCTTTCCTCTTCTATGGGAAGCCTTGTTATATTTGATATCTTTTATTTCATAATATTACTCAATACCTAATTTAGTTTGCATATACCGGTTTATGATAATGCATCTACTTTTCTCCTTTTTTTGGGGTACACTTCCAACCCTATGTGTAGATAAAGGAGGAGAAACCCAAACCTAACCAAGACAACTTCGAGAGTAGATGAACCGTCTGGGGAAGATAGATTTGAGGTGGTTAGATGACCCTCTATGGATCCTATGTTTTAATTTTAATATGTATGACCTTGTGTAGTGAAGGATATAGTGATAATATCAAGCATCACAATAGTTAGATATTTTATATTCCACTGCTACATTTCACATCTCGAATCATACTTTTGAAGAAAATAGATTATCATTCCTTTGCAAAAGAATCAGTTCTGTGTTTGGTATATGGGATATCTCTTTTTATTTAATTTAGTAGGGAGTGGATCTCCTCTCAGGTCCCACTCATTACATTATGGTTTCAAAGCCATTAGCCTCCAGTTAATCTAACTGTTTCAATCTTGTCTTTCTTATTATATTTACCCTAGGAAGATATGACTTGTACATAAAAGTTTAGTGGACCTACCCTCCTTACCGTTCTAATATGTGGAAAATTGTACTAGATGAATCTTTTGTTTTAAGATGTGAATCTTAGGGTTGCTATGTTAGAATCACAAGGACCTAAAATTGAAGCCTAGGTGTATATGGCATGTTATTTGGATGCATGAACAACATAAAAAGTGTTAACAATTAAAACATGTAAAAGTAACCATGAAATCTATAAGATCTATCTTATTAGGTTAAACCTTTTAAGCGATGGAGAATAATTTGATGCACGGAGAGAACCACTTGCTGGTAGAGAGAGAGGCATGTCACTTGTGGAGGGTATCAACCATACTGCATGCTACTATCATTTCTCTCTCCCTTGCAGTTGTTGGCAGCGGCGCTATCGCTATCACTGGCAGTCACTCTCTTGTTGCTTCCGGAGATAACCACATGTGATTTTGCTCATAGAGAGAATACCGTATCAGTGTCTCTTGCGTGGAGAGAACCACTTGTTGATAGAGAGATAATATATGGATTTCTAGATTTCGAGGATGAATTCCTTTTAAAGGTGGAGTGTTGTAACAAACCAAAACCTAGAAACGTACCCTATTCCATAACTAGAAAGCTTGTGAGATCGATTCCCTACACTTGACCAAATAAGGATATTATGCTTTAACTAATAATGTTAATACATATAATATAGTATAAGGCAATATGTTCTATAATCAACATCACATGTTTACATAATAATTTAAATATGTGCTAACATTTAGATAAGTTCATGAAATATGTTACATTTTTCCTTTACTGACTAATATTCATACAATGACTCAATAAGAGAATATTGTGATCAATACATGTATTAGAATAACAATTGGAATTTTCATGTATAATAATTTGAATTAAAGTGTAATTAATGGACTAAATATGTTGAATGAGCAAAATGTGGAGTTTCATGAATAATATTAATATATATAACTCTTTTGTAACGATGTGAACTTAATAGGACCCAACGAAGTGAGTGTTGATAATAAATATATATTACTTTAGTAAGTATAATGCTAATAAGATAAATTCCTAATTCTACTATAACTCATAAAAACAAACCTCAAAATCCAAATATCATGTGAAAATCATGTTCCTTCTGTCCCAATTGCCTTGGGTGCTCAATTTCACATTGTTTTCATAATAATAATGATCTTAAATCTATTTAGAAAATAAAATAAGAATAAGATCCAATAGTGTTAAACAAATTACTAAAAGTCTTCAAAAGTGGAAATAAACCTCAGATTTGAAATCAACATACCGAAATTAGTCTATGTGTGAGTTTTCATATTAATTAAATAAGTTATCTTTCCTAGTATAATTTAGGGGAGAGAACGTATATTAAATCCCAAAATATTAAATAATATGTTAAACAGCCACAAAAGAGAAAATTAATTGTAAATTGTATTCCTGATGTTTAGATTTGCTTGTAGGACAAGTTTAACACCTTTTAAGTGTTTCTAGATACCTCTAATTCATTAAAGAAAGAAAATATATGATATGATCTTAAAATATTAAATAAAATAATAGATATTACTAAAAGTAAAAGAAATGACAAAATTGGAATCTACATATCTTAATTATTCTAGGGGGGGATTTTTGTATTAGCTGGATACTATTTGTACCTTCAATTTTATTTGGAAAGAAACTTAATCGAACTTTAATTTAATGCATTGATTTATGTGATTTCCTATAGCATTTGATTTCCTTGTCACACTATGAGTTTGACTTTAGTGAATGGGTTCTTATTTCTCCACGATTAGATGTAGATCAGAGAGTGACTATTTTGTCTTCTACCTCATGTGAATTGGGAAAGCCGTAGGTGATCAGCTCTTGATTGAGTTGGACTTTTAAATTTATAACCCGAAACCTTCAAAGACCCCCACAACTTTTATTACGGGATCGGAGTAGATATACGGGGTCGACTGCAGGGACGTGGTGACGTTTAGGATGCCACATATCTCGTTCTTGGGTCAGATAAGCCAAAAGTGATAGTCGATGAAAATATGTGCTAGAACTAGTCTAGCGAGTTGTCACTAATTGAAACAAAACAAAGAAAAGAAAACAAAAGAAAATAGAGCTCGTGGTTCTACTAATCAGAGAAAGAGAGTTTGTTACGACCCCACCTCCCGATAACCCCCAATTAAGGGAGACCGAGAGGTCAAAGCCGCACCCGTAACTTCCGGATCAAAGGTTCGGCAATTAACCAAGAATAATTATCAAATTTTAACATACTATACTGAAAAGCTGTAAGAAAATAAATTTTTGCATACCTTTTGAAAACTTGGATCTCTACACTTCTATCCACTTAAGAATTCTACTCTAACTAATCCTCCTTGTAATTTGCTTCATGTATTTCATAGTATGACGATTTACTGTTTGTCCTTTTGGCTAGTACCTAAAACGTCGACAAACAAAACGTCGGTCAGCCGAAGCTGGTATGTGGTGGAAACAATAATTATGTAAATACGTTAAAGTTGTAATCATTCAATTAATCATTTAACAACCCAAATTACATTTTAGATATAACTCTGCGATCCAAGAGTACCCTATCCTCTGTGTTGTCCCCATTAAACCCCTCATGATCCACCTATAAGTGAACCAATTTCTAGGGTTGAGTCACATGGCACTACTCGTAAGTAGCCCACTCCTTAACTCATGGCAGGCTAATGAGTCTCATGGCACTACACGTAGGTAGCCCAGTTTCTAACTCTCGGTAACCTAGACCTTGCTCTAGGATTACCCCTTTTTCTTAGCCTTTTCAAAGCAATAGAGGTGGACCCAGATCTAGTCAGTTATATACGCACATTTATAGTAATAATCATAGTCACTTTATAGTTGCATGAAATAAATAAACATCCAACAATTATTTTCAAGCAACCGATTAAAACTTCGGGAATCACCGTGAAACTAGAGCGATTATTCATAAGCGTAACCACATACCTGATTTGATGAGTCATGCAGATTATTCAACATATACTTCATGTATATACAATCAAGCCAATCAACAGATCCAAGCAAGTAATTCAATCATCACATAATTCCTGAAAAGAATATGTACTCTATTTATTACACACTTTATCAAGAATCTACAGTATTGACTTGGATTCTCTTTCTAGGGTTTCTAATCCACATTAAGGTTTCATTAATATTCATTAGGGTTTCTTAGATCAATTCCTCAAAATTTATCCATTTTAGGTCAACAAACCCTAAAATACTCTTTTCCATTTATATGAACCTTAATTGCTCAACTATCCATTTTAATAGTCTTTTATACCCAAATTGACTTAGGATCATCATATCCCTATTTATTCATGGATTTGGACACTTAAACTAATTAAAAGACATATTCTCCTAAATTAGGGTTTTCAAGCTCATTAATGCATAATCATGCACAAAACCCTAAATTAAGCCAATTATATAAAAAGATCATCTTTTTAGATCCTATTTTCACTTTTATTAACAATGGGTTAATATCAGCTTAAATTATCCAAATAACGTCATTAATTCCATCTATCATCAAATCTAAGGGTTTTTCCTTAATTAAATCATTAAAGATGATAACTTTATGTCCTTTTCAAATTTCAAGCATATTTACGCACATAAACTCTAAATTAGACTAATAATGTGCAAAGTTCTTCTTTTTTGAATCATAATGTACCTTTTTACATTTAACAGATTAACATCAACTCTAATGATCCATTAAACCCTATTAACCACATTAATCATATCAAAATAGGGTTTCTTAATCTTTAATTCATTAAAGATGATGATTTACACTACTTTTCGCATATCAAGAGGAATTAGGTTCTAAACATATTTTTATTGAATTCCCCTCGTTCTGAGGATCAATTTTTATATAATATTTGTCTCAATCCGAGTTTCCTAGAATTAGTTATGATTTTTGCAAGGATTCACTTACTTGGCCAATCGGAGTGCGCCACGTCACTCGACTTCATGCAACGTTGCTAATCAGGAAACATTTCGAATTGACTATTTTAGCCCCGCATAAGTTGCTTGTTCAGTAATACCCGGAGGGGTATTCTTGTCCAACACACCTCCTGTGCTTCTTCCTCCTTGCGACGACCTAGCTCTGCCGCCGGCTGCAGTTCGAGGGAAGCTTCCTCCTCTCCCTCTTAGTCCTTAGAGCACCGACGCCCACTCCAATACCTCTGCCACCGTCCGCCCTACCCGCGGCGGTCTCCAGCTATGGCCGAGGTGGCCGGAGTCAGTCTAGCAGCAACACCCACTGCAGCAGCGCCTGCAGGTCCGTTGGCCATCCTGAACGAAGATGGAGGTAAGGGGAAGACAACTGGCTACCCGAAACCTTTGGTGTTGCTTCGTGCCTTCATCGCGATCCACCCTAGCCGCCAAGAGCCCCCAAAACAGCCCTATGTTTTCTTGGTTAGGGTTTTGATGAAAATAAGAAGAAGAAGAACCAGAAGGAAGGAGAGTACGTGGGATCTCTCTCTTGGACTCGGCCCAGGGCTCTTTCTCCTTTTATAGATGAGGGTACAATGCCCTACGATGCTTGCTCACGAAGGAAAAACGTTCTTTCCTACTAGGAATCCGGTTCCTTCATTAAAAGCTAGCTTCTCTCTCTCTTAATCCTCTTCTTAAAACCACATATTCATATGATTTATAGGAATATGAAAATATTCTCCCTTATTCTCTTTTGACTTGCTTTTTAATCCATTAATCACGAAATTATGTTTTCCTTAAGTAGCAAATACCTCTTCTTTAACAAAGCTACAAAACCATTAATAATATAACATATTATCTTCTTATTTTGAAATTTTTGTATTTTCTCTTTCCTCTTGCTTCATTGGGACTCCTTGGATCCCAATAAACTCAAATAATTCGTAATTCCTTTTTAAGAAATACATTATGATTCTAAATGCATCAATATGCATTATTTCACATTATCTTGTTTATTTCTTATTAAAATATCTCTTTTTGAGAATTTCTATTTATTTCTCTTTTATTTTCCTCATTGGTATTCCTTTTATCATTAGGAATCCTTGGAACACGAAATTCCACAAAGGATCACCTAATTATACCTTTTCCCACTAATTTCCAACATCTTAACATTATTTTCAATTTCTTTCTTCACAAAGAAATATTTAATTAATCTTTTCTTTTCTCATTGCTTTCTTTTTGCCACTTTGGACTCCTTGGAATCCAAGGAACCCAAGAGGCACGAAATCCCCCTTTGGATTTGCCTTCTAGAGGTTTCTATTTCATTCTTTTCTCAAATATTCAATTATTCATTTACTAATTGAATTTCCTTATTATTTGGGCCCAATAGCCAATAAAGCCCACACCACAAACATCAAGGCTATTGTAAAAAAAATCCATTTATTTGAACCAAATTATATCATTATTTGTTCAAATATCTTTAATATGAGAAATTACATTTCTCACCAAATGAACCCAAAAATTGGGGTTGTAACATCCTTCCCCTCTTATAAGAATTTTGTCCTCAAAATTCTATCAAACAAACAAATGATTCAGGATAAGACTTTTCCATGTCCATCATTGGCCCCTATGTGGCTTTACCGTACTCATGGCGCTTCCACAGAACCTTTATCATCACATATTCTTTTCTCTGAGTTCTTTCATCCCGACGTCTATAAACTGCACAGGTGACTCAGGCCATGTCAGCCTCCCTTGGGGCTCACTAGGTTCATTGCTCAGCACATGGTCGGGTACCTCACATAGTGCTCTAAATTGGACACATGGAACGCATCACAGATTACTTTATCCTAAGGGGTAAGGTCAAACTTAACCTTCTCCACCAAACCATGTCAAAAGAACCCATGCAACAGGGACTCAACTCTCTTAGCTATAACTTAGAGGGGTCGAATTTTCACATATTCTCCCACAGTAACTTGTATGTCAGACCACTTTGCATCCGCTCACAAATCTTGTCGTCTCTAGGCTCCTTTCAGCCATTGCACGATCAAAGCGACTTCATCTACACACACTGTGGTCCTTTCACCAACATCACCTTACTGAAGTGGTGACCGACACAACCTCCCTTACAGAGCTTCTTTAAATCCCAATACTGGCTATGGTGGTCATCATTACATCTTTCGTAGGAAAAGAACTGTCTCTAGCCATCACCCTAAACGAGCACATATGATCTCATCAGACCCTTTAGTCTGGATCATACTAACCATTAGTTAGGGGTGATAAACTATACTAACATTGAGTCCTTCATATACCTACTTCCACCTTTTGGAAGGGAACCTTTAGGTCGAACTCAAAAACCTTTGAACTCGCTTCATGGTGTAGTTGAACCATCTCTCTCATGGGTAGTTCAACCAGATCTGTCTCTTGACAAAACTCTTTCTTTCTCATGTTTTCTAGGGAAGGCAATCTACCATAACCCATATTGCATCTCAACCTTCCTTGGTCCTGAGGATACTTACAACATCCATAGAGATGAACTCCCCTTCCTTTTCAGGGACTCTTTATCCTTTATATCAATGCACTGGGTTATCGGTGCTCATCCTTCACCTCCTATCATGCATGGCAACATACCACGTGCAGCCTCATCTTAGGCATCTAAAGTACTACTGTCACTTATTATCTTGGTAGTACCATAGTGTATGGTGATCTTCAATCATGATTTTCTATATGCCATGTTTCCTCAAGTTTGATTCCTCAGAAACCTTAAACCATTCTAGTCCGGTTTTCATCACCTTCTTTTCCAAAGAAGTGCACTTGAGGTTCTACCACCATCCTTTTATCATATCAAGGACTAGACTGGATAACCAAACAACCCTTAACTTTTCAACGTATCTTGTTACATCTGAGTGTTATCCAAACACCTCTCCTTTTCAAACTTAGGGTTAGCCAAACAACCTCTTCTAACTTCTAGTCAAACAAGTCAGATGTGTCTCAACCAGAGCATCCATTACCACTTCACATCCTTAAGTATTAGGTAATATTGAAGACATACACTTCCATGTATTTCACTTATCACCTCACTTCAAACTCTATGTCTATCTTCATTAAGAATACTCTCTGATTTCATCATCATGGTGATCAAACTCAACCTGGTATATACATAGCTAATGATAAAAACGTCCTCATAAGGTGACTACCTCATTCCTCTTAGTGTTTGCAAACCATCCATGTGTCATTCACCTTACCAGGGCATGTTATCTTCTCTGTCCTCATGCCTCGTAGCAGCGTTCCAACTCACATCATATTTTACCCTTGGTGTATGGCATGAGTACTGTCCTATCTCTCACTCTCATAACAAGAAGAAATAAGCATTTGGCTGTAGTCCAAATACAGAGTTCTTCGTATTCTAAGAGTAGAGATGGTGCATCCCACCTTTCTAGTACACCTTTAAATCTAAGTTGAAACGTGCTATTTATGCTTTTATATAACAATCATCTTGATATCCAAGTTATCTCCATGGAAATGGGTCTTGAACCTACTGGGGTTTATATCCTTGGTCATCTCCTCTAGGTCTATAGGGTGTCGGCTCTTATGGGGTCATCCCTCTTCCCTCATGCATCAAGAGAGTGCCCTATTCACCTGCCCTTTTGGGTCCCATGAGTTCATGAAGGTGATCAATCTCCTAACCCATGGCCCTCAGACAATGATAGCTTGTTACCTCCCGACCCTATGGTCATGTGCAACGGGGGAAATAGGCAACTCCTACTTTCATCGGTCTTATCCCTACCTGACCCTAGGATAGACTTAGGATTCTCCATTATAGTACATGTTCACTTAGAACCTTACCCAAGTCTTCATCATCTCTCTTTCTGAATTCATGGGCTGGCTTTCAACCTTTCATAGGGATCATGGCAACCTACCTACCTTGGTCAAGCCCCATACCGGTTACCTCCATGGTAACACATTCATATGTAATTAGAGATGGATATCTATGGGTCTACAGGTTCATTCTCATACCATGTACTTTTTACTTAGCTTCTCAAGATCCTATGAGACCTCTTTAGGTTACCTTAAACCAACAAAATTGATATACACCCTACCAAAGGGGTCCCTCTCCCAGGATGGGAGAAAAACTATCTCTTGACAACAAGGTCACAAAAGCTCTAGGTCCAGGGTTTACATCCACATGAGCCTACTTAACACTAGCAAGCTATTAAGGCATAAGCAGATCACCTACTGAACCATGCTAGGTCATACTTGTCCTCTTTCCTCCATGCAGGATCAAGATCATACCTTCCTTTATCATCAACCTAGTTGTGAGGGGTTCATCAAACATACCTTAAACTTAAGGGGCTTCCCTTTTCCTCTCTATACACGAGGACTACCATGCTCGAAACTATAGCAACTTAATTTTCGTCATGAGCATTAGGTATACCACTTCCCCTCTTGGGCCTAGGAACCCTAGGTTCACTTTTAGGTGTCCAACTGCATGCTCTATCTCTTAACCATGAATCAAGCTTGCAAAAGGCATGACATGCACTTCCTGTCATCCTTCAACTCGAGCAACACTTTAAGGTTGAGTCCTCCTCAAGGACAATCAACAAGGTGCAAGGCCTCATAACCTGTTACTATACCTCTCCAGGGTTTATGGAAACCTTCTTCTCATCTATACTATAGGTACAAAGGTATAAGTAGACTCATCCTCTCTCTAGGGTTTGGTTCCTCTAAAGGCAACCAAGATATCATCAACTTCTAGGGATCGATCATGAGGCAACCACTATCATCCATTGTTCCTCATATCTCAGGGTTTTAGGATTCCAACCTTCTTACTGGGTTTCTTGCTCTCTCTAGAGCTAACACTACATCCAACCTCACCATTAGAGGTTCTCTCTTCATGAAGGATCAACCTCAAAAGCATGCCCTACATGGGTGAAGCCTAGGTTCGAACTTATGTTTGCTCAAGATCATCCATAACCCTTTATGCTCCATCATGATTCCTTATCCAGGGTTTCATCCTATTGTCATCACTATGACGTGCCCTAGGTGCCAGCTATACCCTACTTGCACAAGTCCATAGGGTTTCTAAGGTCCTTCACTAACATAATCATCTAAGGAGCTATCCTTACTCTAACATGCATGACCCTTTCCAGGGTTGGGTTGCCAAAGGTGCTAGGTCACCCATGGATCATATGGCATCCCATAGGCATGTCCTTTCAAACACCTGGTCCAACTCATCTCTCTCTAACCTTCACTTAGGGTTAGGGTTAGCATCATCCTCAGAGGATGTGCCAGGTCTCTACTTGCAATGGAGATCTCTATCTCCAAGACTAACTATCTTTATCTGTCCTCCTGATATGAAGGTATAGCCTCATGTCTCTTCTGAGGGCATGACAACTTATGTCATACGACCTATGCATGTATCTATTCTTTAGTTTGTGCTTAATCTATTAAGCTTATGTCCATGACATCTTATTTACATGCTTTTCCTTTAATTTGGTGGAGGATTCCTTACACCTTATTAACCTTACCCATACCTCAAGAGGGTGAGGAAGAGAGATAAAACCCTAATCCTTAAGGTCCTTAACAGAATTTGAGTTGAGAAGGGATGAATAAGATGAGAAAGTCCTAAAGGTATCTTATTTCGATTCATACCCTAAGACTTTGGTCAGGAAGTCACACGTATCTGGGAGTCCTCATATTCCGACTAGCGGTGCGGAGAAAAATATTGCCAGCCCCCGGTCGTGATCCTTTTCTAGACACCTCCGTCTTTCGGATAATCCTCTAATAACTCCCTTGGGTTCTATGGAGTTTGTAAATTTTAATAATTATTAATGGTTAACTGAGGAACCTACGCTCTGATACCAAATGTTACGACCCCACCTCCCGATAACCCCCAATTAAGGGAGACCGAGAGGTCAAAGTTGCACCCGTAACTTCCACATCAAAGGTTTGGCAATTAACCAAGTATAATTATCAAATTTTAACATACTATACTGAAAAGCTGTAAGAAAATAAATTTTTGCATACCTTTTGAAAACTTGGATCTCTACACTTCTATCCACTTAAGGATTCTACTCTAACTAATCCTCCTTGTAATTTGCTTCATGTATTTCACAGTATGACGATTTACTGTTTGTCCTTTTGGCTAGTACCTAAAACACCGACAAATAAAACGTCGGTTAGCCGAAGCTGGTATGAGGGGGAAACAATAATTATGTAAATACGTTAACAATGTAATCATTCAATTAATCATTTAACAACCCAGATTACATTTTAGATATAACTCTGTGATCCAAGAGTACCCTATCCCTTGTGTTGTCCCCATTAAACCCCTCATGATCCACCTATAAGTGAAACGATTTCTAGGGTTGAGTCACATGGCACTACTCATAAGTAGCCCACTCCTTAACTCATGGTAGGCTAATGAGTCTCATGGCACTACACGTAGGTAGCCCAGTTTCTAACTCTCGGTAACCTAGACCTTGCTCTAGGATTACCCCTTTTTCTTAGCCTTTTCAAAGCAATAGAGGTGGACCCAGATCTAGTCAGTTATATACGCACATTTATAGTGATAATCATAGTCACTTTATAGTTGCATGAAATAAATAAACATCCAACAGTTATTTTCAAGCAACCGATTAAAACTTCGGGAATTGCCGTGAAACTAGAGCGATTATTCATAAGCCTAACCACATACCTGATTTGATGAGTCATGCAGATGATTCAACATATACTTCATGTATATACAATCAAGCCAATCAACAGATCCAAGCAAGTAATTCAATCATCACATAATTCCTGAAAAGAATATGTACTCTATTTATTACACACTTTATCAAGAATCTACAGTATTGACTTGGATTCTCTTTCTAGGGTTTCTAATCCGCATTAAGGTTTCATTAATATTCATTAGGGTTTCTTAGATCAATTCCTCAAACTTTATCCATTTTAGGTCAACAAACCCTAAAATACTCTTTTCCATTTATATGAACCTTAATTGCTCAACTATCCATTTTAATAGTCTTTTATACCCAGATTGACTTAGGATCATCATATCCCTATTTATTCATGGATTTGGACACTTAAACTAATTAAAAGACATATTCTCCTAAATTAGGGTTTTCAAGCTCATTAATGCATAATCATGCACAAAACCCTAAATTAAGCCAATTATATAAAAAGATCATCTTTTTAGATCCTATTTTCACTTTTATTAACAATGGGTTAATATCAGCTTAAATTATCCAAATAACGTCATTAAGTCCATCTATCATCAAATCTAAGGGTTTTTCCGTAATTAAATCATTAAAGATGATAACTTTATGTCCTTTTCAAATTTCAAGCATATTTACGCACATAAACTCTAAATTAGACTAATCATGTGCAAAGTTCTTCTTTTTTGAATCATAATGTACCTTTTTACATTTAACAGATTAACATCAACTCTAATGATCCATTAAACCCTATTAACCACATTAATCATATCAAAATAGGGTTTCTTAATCTTTAATTCATTAAAGATGATGATTTACACTACTTTTCGCATAGCAAGAGGAATTAGGTTCTAAACATATTTTTATTGAATTCCCCTCGTTCTGAGGATCAATTTTCATATAAGATTTGTCTCAATCCGAGTTTCCTAGAATTACTTATGATTTTTGCAAGGATTCACTTACTTGGCCAATCGGAGTGCGCCACGTCACTCGACTTCATGCAACGTTGCTAATCAGGAAACATTTCGAATTGACTATTTTAGCCCCGCGTAAGTTGCTTGTTCAGTAATACCCGGAGGGGTATTCTTGTCCAACACACCTCCTGTGCTTCTTCCTCCTTGCGACGACCTAGCTCTGCCGCCGGCTGCAGTTCGGGGGAAGCTTCCTCCTCTCCCTCTTAGTCCTTAGAGCACCGACGCCCACTCCAATACCTCTGCCACCGTCCGCCCTACCCGCGGCGGTCTCCAGCTATGGCCGAGGTGGCCGGAGTCAGTCTAGCAGCAACACCCACTGCATCAGCGCCTGCAGGTCCGTTGGCCATCCTGAATGAAGATGGAGGTAAGGGGAAGACAGCTGGCTACCCGAAACCTTTGGTGTTGCTTCGTGCCTTCATCGCGATCCACCCTAGCCGCCAAGAGCCCCCAAAACAGCCCTATGTTTTCTTGGTTAGGGTTTTGATGAAAATAAGAACAAGAAGGAAGGAGAGTACGTGGGATCTCTCTCTTGGACTCGGCCCAGGGCTTTTTCTCCTTTTATAGATGAGGGTACAACGCCCTACGATGCTTGCTCACGAAGGAAAAACGTTCTTTCCTACTAGGAATCTGATTCCTTCATTAAAATCTAGCTTCTCTCTCTCTTAATCCTCTTCTTAAAACCACATATTCATATGATTTATAGGAATACGAAAATATTCTCCCTTATTCTCTTTTGACTTGCTTTTTAATCCATTAATCACGAAATTATGTTTTCCTTAAGTAAAAAATACCTCTTCTTTAACAAAGCTACAAAACCATTAATAATATAACATATTATCTTCTTATTTTGAAATTTTTGTATTTTCTCTTTCCTCTTGCTTCATTGGGACTCCTTGGATCCCAATAAACTCAAATAATTCGTAATTCCTTTTTAAGAAATACATTATCATTCTAAATGCATCAATATGCATTATTTCACATTATCTTGTTTATTTCTTATTAAAATATCTCTTTTTGAGAATGTCTCTTTATTTCTCTTTTATTTTCCTCATTGGTATTCCTTTTATAATTAGGAATCCTTGGAACACGAAATTCCACAAAGGATCACCTAATTATACATTTTCCCACTTATTTCCAACATCTTAACATTATTTTCAATTTCTTTCTTCACAAAGAAATATTTAATTAATCTTTTCTTTTCTCATTGCTTTCTTTTTGCCACTTTGGACTCCTTGGAATCCAAGGAACCCAAGAGGCACGAAATCCCCCTTTGGATTTTCCTTCTAGAGGTTTCTATTTCATTCTTTTCTCAAATATTCAATTATTCATTTACTAATTGAATTTCCTTGTTATTTGGGCCCAATAGCCAATAAAGCCCACAACACAAACATCAAGGCTATTGTAAAAAAAATCCATTTATTTGAACCAAATTATATCATTATTTGTTCAAATATCTTTAATATGAGAAATTACATTTCTCACCAAATGAACCCAAAAATTGGGGTTGTAACAGAGTTCCTGGCTATGTAACCACAAATGGGACCGTCTATGCCCTCGTTCTCGGGCATAGACAACCCTCGAACACCCAAGCAAGCATCTAGTATGCACAATGACATCTGTCCTGTGGGTCATCCCACTCGCTCTCGTGATGCTTGACTAGGACCATCAACGACATGTCATCGAGCCTCTCTTGAGGATGACATGTCAATACCTCAGAATATGCTAAGTTCCCTCTTGGGTCTTAGGACATCCAGAGTTATTAGGAATAGAGTACCCTGGATCTTCCTCCTCTCTGATTCAGATCCAAACTATCATCTCTTAGCTATTTCTACAATGGATCTCTCGATACAGGCAAAAATAACAGTTCAAGCGAGTAAGAGATCAACCAAACTAGTAATCATAACTTAGAAAGAGAAAATAGAACATGCAACATACTAGATCTGATATGAATCTACTTGCTTAAGGAAAAAGTATATATACATGCCTAGATTGGGCTACATAGCCAAGAAGGAGCTAACTAGCCATAGACAAGCATAGTTAGCAACGAACAAAGATGGATGAATATCATTTGTACAGATAACCAAAGAGCACAGCTGAATGAAAGAGAAGAAGGGTGAGATATAGCCCGTATAGGAGAGGTGTCTCTCGCTCGTCGGCCTCTGTGCAGGCTGTATCTCGTCCCTTGGTCCTCCTCTTCATCCTTCTGGACTCCTTGATCCTTGCTCTCTCTAGATCTGCCCCGAATAGCAACCCGGTAGAGGTGAGAGAATGGTGGTGGAGACTGATATTCTCTCTCCTCAACTTTTGCCTTTGGAGATTGTAGACCAGTAGTGGAGGAGGGCGGTGATGCATATCTTCTCTCTCCTTGGTGGTAAAGATGAACGTAGCACAAACCTTCTCTCTCCTCAACTTCCACCTTTGGAGAGAGTAGATCTGAGATGGAGATGGAGGAGAGAGAGTGTAGAGGCTAGTGGCTATTGGAGCACGTAGGCTGAGTGCCTTGGTCCTCTCGGACCTTGGGATGCTCCCACGGGGCTCTGGCTCTAACCCGGTAGCCTTCCAACTCAATCGATCTTTACTTCAGCAGCTTGGTGGTGCTTGGGCGAGACTCCCCCCCCCCCCCCCCCCCCCCCCCCCCCCCCCCCCCCCACTTTGGAGTGGGGTTATTTATAGTGCTGGATCGGGGGTCCTATTTGAGGTGTTGGTCGAGGTCTGTTGCCTTTAGGCACTTGACCGTGAGGTGCTGTTGATATGATCGTAGTTTGGAGCATTGGTCACAGTAGGTTACGGTCCCTACTGTGCTGGGTCGTGGTGGCTTGTTGGGGAGTGAAGGACCCAACCGCGGGTCTATAGAAGACATTGGGTCGCGGTCAGGAGGAGGGCATGTGCAGAAGTTTGCGATCTCGCAGTGAGGAGGAACCCATCACTACTGTAGGTGGAGGAAGATGGGGAGGGCTCCGTGGGGAGGTGCTGTCGATCGCGGTTGTTGTGGTTGGAGCGAGCCATGGGTGCGGGGCGATCTGTAGTAGACCACTGGTGATGTGGTGACCGTAGTTGTCCCCGAGCCATCAGCGGTAGATGATTACGGGCGGTGGAGTAGTTACCGCGATCTGGATGAGGGTGGTCACAGTGGTGGAGAGTGGAGACTGTGGTTGGTGCTGACGGTTTATGCAGGTGGTTGAGGTGATCGCGATCGAGGCTATTGGCTGGTGTGGTGGCGAGAGGAGGCAACCGCAGACTGGACACCATGACTACGATGTGAGGGAAGGCCGCGATCGTCGCTGTGTAGTCGCGATGATCGGGGAAGAGAGCGGAGGTCATGGGTGCAGAGGTGATGACGACCGTGAGAGGGTGGACCGTGGGTGCGGCGAGAGAGACCGTGGGTCGTGGTGAATCCGACTACGGTAGAGGTGGACTGGAGGCGATGGTGTCGGGGTGATGTGGAGCCTGTCCTCAATTGCGATCCAGTGGGAGGTCGCGATGATGCAGAAGTGCAGGCGTCGTTATCGCGGTGTGGTAAAGCTGCAAGCAGCGATGGGAGTCGGGGTTGTAACCGTGGAGGAGACCTTCGTTGTGATGCCGGTCTTTTAGAGGGGACCACGGGTGCAGATGGCAGGTGGTCGCGATCTTGCATGTAGTAAGCCTCACCGCAACTGGAGTTGAAGGAGGACCGCGATCACGGTAAGATGAAGCAAGAAGCTTGCAGTTGTTGGGTGACTTGAACGGACCGTGGCTAGGGTGAAGTAATGGGGCACCCCGTGGCTACTGTGACTTGACTAAAGAAGGGGCCACGATTAGTGGAAGGGCCTTGGTTGAGAATGGACCAAAATTAACCTGTACATGCAAGATAAAATCTAATAAAAATATGAATTAAATCCACTAAGTTTAGCATGGGTATGTAAAGAGGATAAGACAATAAAAGCAATTAATCATAACTAAACTGGGCCAGGATAGTGATCAGACTGTGGTTATCATAAGATAAGGTGTCAAGAAGTACAATTCACTGGGCCTCAGTTTAGGAGAGAGGGAGAGAGGTAGTTCATCTATGTTTGGTGCACACAAGTCCAACACTGGCCATTTAGCTACTTTATTGGCTACTTTAGATACTTTATCTATGTAAAGATAAAAGAACTAAAACATAAGCAATTGAGGGCATATTAAGGCTAAAGTGGAACAAAACCATATATACATAGCATAGATAATATGCGTAGATTTGGGTGTTATCAACTACCCCAAGCTTAAAACTTACTTGTCCTCAAGCAAGACTATGCTCAAAGAACAAAAAGATAGCATCCAAATTAAGCTTGGCAATCGATGCTAAGGTTAAGAAAAACAATTTAAAGCATTTATTCTCCTGATCCATGTCATTTCAGAACAAACCCCTACCAAACAACCACAGTCCTTCCAAAGCAAGATCAAAGAGTTTCCAGGCAAGATTAAGTGAATTCACTACATCCTGTCAATACTCATGAGGGTTTGAATCATAATTATTAAACATGAAAGAATTGTCACAAAGGTGATCACGCGGGTGATGAGCATTGAGCCATCACCATGAATCCATGCATACCAATCAGGAACAACACACCTCCCACTTATTCATGTGCTAAGAAACAAAGCAAAAAAATCTAATGACTTTTGAGGATCCCGATCTGCATCAGGTTGGTCCATGTAATGGGCAACAGTCCCTGTAGTCCGATCCAGTTGGCCCAAAGCAGTGAGATAAACTCCTCATACTGCACCCAAACCAACCCTGCTACTGAGATGATCTCATAAGTCTCCTAGGGGTTCCTAGTGACTCTCTAATGAGATTTTGGAGTGATACTACTAGGCACGACATACCCACGTTCGTGAGAATAGTCATACACTGGCTGGGTACCATCCTCAACTTTCCTAAAAGAGAAAACAATGCTCATTTATTGTTCACACTTAGGATTTTATCGTATGCATTCTATTTGTAGGCTTGGGTGAGAACTATATAGATATTTTTGGGATTTTTGTGGGCGGCCAAGCCTCTCTTGCACATTTTTATATTTTTCATCTTTTTGACTTAATCTAATGTGAGAAGGCGTGTAGTCCATCAAGAAAAATATTTCATCTTGATTATTGCTCAAAACTCATCATGATCCGCTTGACACCTGTGTGAAAAGTTGCAATTTTGATTCACGAATCCTTAGAATAGAGGCAAGCTCGTGAATTCACAACTAGGAGTCTTTAATCATGTTTTAGCTCATTCCAACAGTCCTTTACCATGGATTTGCCATTCACAACATAGATCAAGGGAATTTAGCTTTAAGCTATAAAAAGGGACATAACCTTAGATTTATTACCAAACTCAAGGAAAGAGTTAAAGAGAAAGTCAAGCAAATGGTCAAGCAATTTTTAAGATGAAAATTGTGCATCTAGGCATAAAGTCCAGCATTTATCTATTAGATTCACACCATATAGCCATAATTGCAGAGCTAAAAGCTGATTTTTTTTTGGAAATTTTAAAACTAAATGTAGGAGGTAAACATGCATGTTAGAAGGATGAAGAGATAGAAGGGCGAAGCCTACCACCCCAATCTTAAATTTTTTGCTCGTCCTCAAGCAAGACTTAAACTTGAGATAGTGATGCAGGAATGCATGATTTTAACGATAGTTATTGAAGTTCTAAAGATGATGCATGGATGCAAGGATATAAAAACAGTTAGAGGAAAGAAACTAACTAACAAGAACAATGAAGAGCAAAAATTATAGTAATAAAAGGGTGGGAGGGTGGGTAAGAGAAAAGGGTAAGAGACAAGGGGGTGGCTTCCCCACGATACCGACATTGGGGTCCCAAATCCTAAGTTTTGGGACCAGTGTCACCTGTGTCTTGCCTACGGGTTCCACCACATAATATGAGTAGAATAGGCAGATGTGTTGGCCCTGCCGAGTCCGAAGAAGCGAAGTGAAATCTGGCGACTCGGTGAATTCATCTTTGTGTTGGAAGTGGCTAGAACTGCACTGGGATGAATTCTTCGACATATCATCCTCAGGGTACCTTTCATTATATGAATCTGAATATGAAGGTCCTGGGATGTCAACACAAGATGAGATGGAGGGGATAGGTTGAATGACTTGGGTAGGATCCATTTCTCCTCCCTACATCTCTGAACTTGAGGTTGGATGCTCAGATAAGCTACTATATACAGTATGAGTCATCCAATCATCTTTTGAACAAGAAGTACCCCCTGAAGAATCTATTTGTGGTTCTACCACCCCAAGCTTATCACATGGTGTGGATTCAGGGGTATCTTCATGTTCAACAACCATGTTGTAGTGAACCGTCCATCCTGCCCCCTTGACATCCACCCTACCTTATAAAGGTATGGGTGCAAATGGCGACTGGTTCTGCTCCATCTTGTCATCTAAGTATACTCGCTGCTCCATGTCGAGCAGCTGTTGTCGTCGTCATCATCGAACAAATTGTTCCAAACCATGGTTGGCATACTTCTCAAAGCAAAGTGACAAGTCTCAATATGAGAGATGTCACTCTGGTTTGGTTCAATATATGACTCTAGTTCCTCAAACCAACCTTATGGTTGTGAGGTAACTTGGCTTTTAGAGTCTTTGTCATCGTCATCATAGACCCATTCATGTCTATGACTCATATCTTCCATTGGTTGATTAGCTGAATCACCTGGATAGAATGAAGGGTTTTCCCTGATGGGTTGGTCTTCATAGAAAATCTTGATGAATCCAGTTGATGGTCTGAATAGGATGATGGTGCATACTCCACTTCAGACCCAATGGAATGGTCTTGATGACTAACGTCTTCGTTGTCTTGTGATGGCAGTTGTAACCTGATTGTAACCAAATCAATGAGCTCTTGGAGCCTCCTGCCCTGTTCAACATCTTTATCATGAAGTTGTTGTACTTGAGCAACAATGCTTTCGAGACCCGTCGATTTTGCCATGCACATATGAGGGGAATCTGCTGTATCAAACTGATGCGCTTGGATGGATCCTTGCTCAAGAGTTCGAAGTAGACTTTTACTACGGTCTACATCCTCGGTGACTAGTTTGAGATGATGATCCTACTCTTCTAGTAGTTGTTGCATTGGATCGACATCTTCTTGAAGATGAGGGGCTAAGGAGGTGAGTGTGTGAATAATTTCCCTAGCCAATTCCACTGCCTTAATCAGTTCTTGATCCCATGATAGCACGGGAGTCGAGGGCTGACTGGCAGTCTCCGTTCTTGGAATCTCAACATATGACAACAGTGGAGGTAAGTATAACTCGACTAGTTGTAGAGCACGACCTTCAATTATTTTCCAGCAGTTGTGATTGTGGAAAAACTCAGGAGGACAGGTGGATAAGATGACTTGTCTCGCCGAAGTGAGATCCATGGCTGAAAAAGATATAAGAAAAAAAGGAAAAATATTCAGTATATAAGGACAAGTATGTGTAAAGCAAGAGGAAAACTATGCATATATATACATACTTATAGAGATAGAACAAAATCTTTTAGGCATGTAAACGTGGAAAACCGCATCCCCAACAACAATGCCAAAAAGTTGTCGGCTCTTGATTGAGTCAGACTTTTAAATTTATAACCCAAAACCTTCAAAGACCCCCGCAACTTTTATTACGGGGTCAAAGTAGATATACAGGGTCGAACATAGGGATGTGATGATGTTTAGGATGCCACAGATCTCGTTCTTGGGTCAGATTAGATAAAAGTGATAGTCGATGAAAATATGTGCTAGAACTAGTCTAGTGGGTTGTCACGAATTAAAACAAAACAAAGAAAAGAAAAGAAAACAAAACAGAGCTTGTGGTTCTACTAATCAGAGAAAGAGAGTTCCTAGCTATGTAACCATAAACGAGACTGTCTATGCACTCATTCTCAGGCATAGACAACCCTTGAACACCCAAGCAAGCATCTAGTATGCATAGTGACATCTATCATGTGGGTCGTCCGACTCGCTCTCGCGATGCATGACTAGGTCCATCAACAACATGTCATCGAGCCTCTCTTGAGGATGACATGTCAATACCTCAGAATATGCTAAGTTCCCTCTCAGGTCTTAGGACATCCAGAGATATTTGGAACAGAGTACCCTAGATCTTCCTCCTCTCACATTCAGATCCAAACTATCATCTTTTAGCTATTCCTACAACAGATATCTTGGTACAAGTAGAAATGGCAGTTCAAATAAGTAAGAGATTAACCAAACTAGCAATCATAACTTAGAAAGAGAAAATAGAACATGCAACATACTAGATCTGATATGAATCTACTTGCTTAAGGGAAAAGTACATATACATGCCCAGATTGGGCTACATAGCCAAGAAGGAGCTAACTAGCCATAGACAAGCATTGTTAGCACCAAACAAAGATGGATGAACATTGTTTTTACAAATAACCAAAGAACATAGATGAATGAAAGAGAAGAAGGGTGAGATATAGCCCGTAGAGGAGAGGTGGCTCTTGCTCCTCGGCCTCTGTGCAGGCCGGATCTCATCCCTTGGTCCTCCTCTTCATCCTTCTAGACTCCTTGATCCTTTCTCTCTCTAGATCTACCCTGAACAACAGCCTAGTAGAGGTGAGAGAATGGTGGTGGAGACTGACCTTCTCTCTCCATAACTTCTTCCTTTAGAGATCATAGACTAGTAGTGGAGGAGGGCGGTGATGCGGATCTTCTCTCTCCTTGGTGGTGAAGATGAACATAGCACAAACCTTCTCTCTCCTCAACTTCTGTCTTTGGAGAGAGTAGATCTGAGATGGAGATGGAGGAGAGAGAGTGTGGAGGCTGGTGGTTGTTGGAGCATGTAGGCTGAGTGCCTTGGTCCTCTCAGACCTTGGGATGCTCCCACGGGGCTCTGGCTCCAACCTGACAACCTTTCGACATCTGAACTCGATCGATCTTCACTTCAACAGCCTGGAGGTGCTTGGGCGAGATCCCCCTCCTCACTTTGGAGTGGGGCTATTTATAGTGCTGGATCGGGGGTCCTGTTTGAGGTGTTGGTCGAGGTCTATTGCCTTTGAGCACTTGATCACAGGCTGCTGTTGACATGATCGCAATTTGGAGCATGGGTCACAGGAGGTCGCGATCGCTGCTGTGCTGGGTCACGGTGGCTTGTTGTGGTGTGAAGGACCCAGCCACAGGTTTGTAGAAGATGTTGGGTCACGGTCAGGAGGAGGGTAGGTGCCGAAGGTCGCCATCTCACGGTGAGGAGGAACCCATCACTACTGCAGGTGGAGGAAGATGGGAAGGGCACCATGGGGAGGTGCTATCGATCATGGTTGTTGTGGTTGGAGTGAGCCATGGGCGCGGGGCGATCTGTAGTAGGCCGCTGGTGATGTGGTGACCATGGTTGTCCCTGAGCCATTAGCGTCAGATGATTGCAGGTGGTGGAGTAGCTACCACGATCTGGATGGGGGTGGTCGTGGTGGTGGAGAGTGGAGACCGCAGTTGGTGCTGACGACTTGTGTAGGTGGTTGAGGTGATCGTGAGCGAGGCTGCTGGTTGGCATGGTGGAGGGAGGAGGCAACCACAGTCTGGACACCGTGACTGTGGTGTGAGGGAAGGCCGTGATCGTCGTTGTGTAGTCATGATGATCGGGGAAGAGAGCGGAGGTCATGGGTGTAGAGGCGATGATGGTCATGAGAGGGTGGACCGCGGGCGTGACGAGAGAGACCGCAGGTCGCGGTGAAGCCGACCGCGGTCGAGGTGGACTAGAGGTGATGGTGTCGGGGTGATGTGGAGCCTGTCCTCGATCGCGATCCAGCAGGAGGTCGCGATGATGCAGAAGTGCATGCGTCATTATCACGTGGTGGTGAAGCTGCAAGAAGCAATGGGAGTCAGGGTTGTAACATTAGAGGAGACCTTCATTGCGATGTCGGTCGTTTGGAGGGGACCGCGGGTGCGGATGGCAGGTGGTTGCAGTCTTGCATGCAGCCTGCCTCACCGCAGCTGGAGTTGAAGGAGGACCGTAATCATGGTAAGATGAAGCAAGAAGCCTGCAGTTGTTGGGTGACTTGAATGGACCGTGACTAGGGTGAAGTAGTGGGGCACCCCACGGCTATTGTTACTTGACTAAAGAAGGGGCCACGATTAGTGGATGGGCCTTGGTTGAGAATGGACCAAAATTAACCTGCACATGCAAGATAAAATCCAATAAAAATATGAATTAAATCCACTAAGTTTAGCATGGGTATATAAAGAGGATAAGACAATAAAAGCAATTAATCATAACTAAACTGGGCCCAGGCTAGTAATCAGACTGTGGTTATCATAAGATAAGGTGTCAAGAAGTACAATTCAATGGGCCTCAGTTTAGGAGAGAGAAAGGGAGATAGGTAGTTCATCTATGTTCGGTGCACACAAGTCCAACACTGGCCATTTAGCAATGTTATTGGCTACTTTAGCTACTTTATCTATGTAAAGATAAAAGAACTAAAACATAAGCAATTGAGGGCATATTTAGGCTAAAGTGTCACAAAACCATAGATAAATAGCATAGATAATATGCGTAGATTTGGGTGTTATCAATAGGTCAGAACACGACCAACCAAAAATCATGATTTATGTGATACACCATTCGAATAAAATGTCATTAACTAAGCGGAAGCGATCATTAACAGTGGATTACTATAAATCACTAAAAATTAAAACCGTTTACAAAGAGATCCAAACACAGGAAAACTCTTTTATCAAGAACCAATGTATTTTATTTACATCCTGGTTTATAAGTACATATCCTGTACCATCCCTTCTTGAGGATTACAAGCATCAATTGCTCTATTAAAACTATACACATGCAGCATAAGAACCTCGAGGCATCAAGCCAAAATCTTAGATCAATTCATTAAAAGTACTAAATACTAACTCCGAGGACCTGAGAGTACAGAGATGACACATAGGACTCTCTACACAAAAATATGACAGCCAGTGCCTCCACCTGGAATATCGCTGCTGTCCCTGTTGCTGCTGCTCTTCCTCTGCTATATGGTTTCTGCCTCTTCTTCTGCATCTACCTAAAAAGTGTTGGTGACCAACGAAGTGAGACCCAGTCCCAACGAGAGATATAACTCTCCGCCAAAAACATTATTATTGCAGTTTAATAGAATAAAACTGAGCAGAGGAATCATATATATTCAACAATAGATAAATCAATGTCTAAACAGATTAGAGCAATATCATTATTCAAAGCATTTCAGCTATAACTTGATAAAGTAGCATGTTACTTATCCAATAAGGAATTGAAGAACATGTATAACATTAATCCATCTAGGATATGATAAGCAAGGTAACATCAACCAATGATTCTCATATTTAAACCTTAAGAAAATACACTACACGACTGATTACATTTTACAATCATACTTAAGCCCTGAGGAGATGAGGTATACCACTCATACTCCAATCGACTACGACGACATAAATCATAGGTTCCATACATAGGTCAAGGAAGAGCCGAATTTCCATGACCTCATCCTCCTCAGTCAGTGTGAGTACAAAATGCAAGACATCTTGTGTCTCTGCTAAATAGCTTTCCAGGGTATACTGGCAACTTCACTATAGAGTTACAGTGGTGGCTATACTCTCTTCGCAATCGAGAGATTTCATGTTTATCTCACATCAATCCAACATTAACATTATCGGGAGATTCATGATACATCATCCCGACACATATAATGAAGGATTGAGAGATTTAATGTTTATCTCACATCAATCCCACATTAGGGCGTAAGGATATTCATGCCCATAACCCCCACATATTCAACAGTATGCCCTCCAGGAGATCCCATGGGAAAACCTATTTCACCATCACCAACTACTGACGATTATGGATCTATGGCCAGAGCTCTACATGATAAGATTTCACTTGATTAATTAAGTACATTACCATATTATTTTAGCATAAATTAGGTTTTCAAACATAAATTATTATAAGAAATGCTACAAAGAATGTGTAATACTTCTATCAAGTACTTTTCGAAGCTTTATAAAACATTGGGATCTCAATCCCTTGTCACATCATGGGCATTCTCATCCCTTAACATCTCATCATCATGATTATGGAATATGGGTATTCAAACCATCAGTTCATCAAAGAACACTTGTTACCACTTATTTGGTAACTAATACCTTCAGGTCATCTGACCAAGGTAAACATAATACTTGCTACACAAGCATCCCACATGGTTCTCAAGGCCCATTTAATCTCTTGTCACCTCTTACTAGGCAACAAAGCATATTATGGCACACAAGGCCCATAAAACAATTTCAATAATAAAACATCATAGCTCATACCTTGCTATGCCCAACATCTCGTGATACCTGCATGGTTAGTACATATGATAACAGTTATATCAATTACATATCAACACTGTGTAATGTAAGGGTAGCATCACTATTCCCTCATTAGGGTTAAGGTATCCCAATTCATGTCAATTAGGGATACTCATCCCATTACCCAAAATTAGGGTTATGGTTTATCATCATATTGCCTAAGATTAGGGTTTCATGCACTATAACCCAAAATTAGGGTTTCACATACCTTCACCCTATATTAGGGTTAGGGTTTCATATTAGGGTTTCATATAGCATTACATAGCATCACCCTGGATTAGAGTTTCACATCACATCACTACATTAGGGTTTCACATGGCATCACCCTAGATTAGGGTTCACACATCATTATCTTGAATTAAGCTTCCTTATAACTTTTCCCCAAATTAGGGTTTCATGTAACTTTACCCAAAATTAGGGTTTCATGAAGCATCCTCTTAAATTAGGGTTTTTCATTATATTACCCTGAATTGGGATTTATCATATCATCACCCTAGATTAGGGTTACACCATTACCCTAGATTAGGGTTTCACCTAGCATTGCCCTAAATTAGGGTTAGGGCTCATCAATCTTCTCGATTAGGGTTTCATGATCTCTTTATCAAGGATCATACCCTAATTACATATTTTATTCATGTTGAAAGTGTTGAGGCTTAACCACTACATGATTATTATACATGTATGAATTCCTCTCTCTCTCATCCTCTCTAGGATGTTGATTACTTCAAGCTTTATTAGATTAGGTCAACCCTTCATTCAAGTACATACATTTAGGGTTAGCATAGTGTATTGAGATATTGCTTCCATAAGCATCAAAGGTTAACCCCTCTAAGGGTACTAATCACCCTAGTACCTTAAAGGTACAACCATTGTAATTATCTTTGATATACATCATTAACAATCATGGGGTTAATTGATCTTTCATCACATTAGTCTTGAAACAATTTTGGTTGCATTGAACCTCCAAACAGTTTTGACCCCTCAACCTCCAAAAATTAGTGGATATTACTTTTTCTTTAACTAATGTGAGTGGGATCTCCACTCACTTTAGATATTTCGGTGCCATTGTAAGAAAAAAGGACGTCCATACTTATATAAATTAAACCATCACATTTTTGGTTGAAGGGCACTTCCATTAATATATTTATTTTTGCATTAAATTGAATTCGGGTTTCAATTATGCTTAAATCTTGATTATTTTAATATTAAGATTCTCTCTCCCCCAAAGAGATTCAAATGAGATGCCCCTCTGATTTTCTTGTCTCTTATTGATACCAAGAAACATTAGGGACTCTCTATAAGTGGTATTTTGCATATTAAACCATAGGTTTTGGGTAAATTACACATTACACCAAAACTAGGTTTTAATGCACAAACATTGCTTAATAAGCTCTTTCTTGGTGCTATGACTTCCACAAGCCATACCTCTGCATAATTTTAATTCTTATGATTCTTCAACACTTGAGGAACATTTTATCATGTAACATTTGCAAGTTAACCCCTCAACTTGGGTAATTTGCACTTTAGTCCAAAACAGGCAAAACATTATTTTCAACATTATTCAAAAAGGACTAAAATTGAAACATAAGTTCCTCTTGAGCCTTAATTACTTTTCAAAAGATAAGAGCAAGAATATAATTATCTTTCTTAAACAAAACATCTAGGGTTAAAGCATAACCCAGGTCAGGGATGTTACAAATAGGGATTTCGTCCCCAAAATCATCAAGAGAAAAGAGAAGGGTACTTCCTCCTCATATCTTCCTCTAGCTCCCATGTAGCTTCTTCAATTCCACAATGATGCCAGAGAACTTTCACAAGACATGTCTTTCTTTTTCAGCTTTTTAATTCTTTTATCAAGGATCATCACATGTCCTTTAACGTATGATATATGATCATTTAATTCTACCTCCACAGGTTGCAAAACTAACTCTGTGTCAGGATGACACTTTCTCGGCATGGAGATATGGAACTGGATGCAACTTATGCAGCTCAGGTGGCAACTCCAGCTTATAGGATACCTTTCCAATCCATTCAATGATTGGATAAGGCCCCATAAATCTAGGATCTAACTTTCCCTTCTTTCCAAATCTAAGGACACCTTTCCAAGGTGAGACCTTGAGATATACTCTATCTCCAACTTGGAATTCTAAAGGTCTTCGCCATTTGTCGGTGTATGACTTCTATCTATCCTGTGCAGTCTTTAATTGTTGTTGTATTACTTTAATCTTCTCAGTTGTCTGTTGTACTAGCTCAGGACCCAAAAGTTGATATTCTCCTATTTCATACCGACATAAAGAAGATCTACAACGTCTACCATATAATGCTTCATATGGTGCCATATCAATACTGTGCTGATAGCTATTATTGTAAGCAAATTCTATCAAGCTCAGGTATAGATCCTAACTTCCTACAAATTGAAGGACACATGCCCTAAGAAAATCCTCCAAGGTTTGTATGGTCATATCAAATTGTCCATCTGTATATGGGTGAAAGGCAGTACTAAACCTTAACTGTGTACCCAAAGCTTTATGGATTCGCTCCTAAAAACGACTCATGAATTGGGGACCTCTATCAGAAACAATAGTAGCTGGAACCCTGTGCAACCGCACTATCTCATATATATATATCTGTGCAAGCTTCTCATCAATGTAGGTTGTTTTGATAGGAAGGAAATGTGTTGGCTTAGACAACCTATCAACTATCACCCATATGGAATCATGACTTTTGGCTGTTCTGGGTAAACTGACCACAAAGTCCATGGTCACATGATCCCATTTCCACTGCGGTATAGGCAAAGGTTGCATTGTTCCTGTGGGCTTTTGATGTTCAACTTTAACCTACTGACACACTGGACACCGCATAACAAACTCAGCTACATCCTTCTTCAATCTTGGCCACCAATACATATCTTTCAAGTTACGATGCATTTTGGTGCTCCCCGGATGCATTTCATACATCAAAGAATGATCATCCTCCACGACTAACTTCCTTAAGTCATTGGCATCAAGTACTACTATCCTACCATGGTAACAGACTACCTGATCCTCTGACTCATGAAAACCACCCCGTTTCTCACTACAATACTCTGACTTGATTTGCTGAATCACAATATCAACATGTTGTGCCTCTTTGATCTGTTGTTTTAGAGTAGGTTTTATGTGCATCTCAGCTAACAGTCTGACTAACAAGGATACTTTAAGATGTACATTGTTTTGCCTCAAAGAGATAAACATATCTCTTTTAAAGCACACTAAGGAGTTCAACTGTGCTTTATCTAAGGCTGGTGATGATGATTTCCTACTTAGTGCATCATCCACTACATTAGCCTTCCCTAGATGATAATCAATTGTACAGTCATAGTCCTTCATTAACTCCATCCAACGGCGTTGTCTCATGTTCAACTCATGTTGTGAGAAGATATATTTTAGATTCTTATGGTCTATGAAAATCTGGAATGTTTCTCCATAGAGATAATGTCTCCAGATCTTCAAAGCATGGACCACATCAGCTAGCTCTAGATCATGTGTCGGATAATTCTCCTCGTGTTTCTTAAGTTGTCGAGAGGCAAAAGAAATCACTTGATTATCCTGCATCAACACACATCCTAGACCATTCTTATATGCATCACAGAAAACTATGTACCCCTTCCCTTCCTCAGGTAACACCAACACATGTGCACTTGTTAACCTTTCTTTCAACAACTTGAAAGAATGTTGACACTTGTCATTCCAGACAAAAGGAATCTCCTTCCTGGTCAACTTAGTTAGGGGTAAAGCTATAGAACTGAAGTTCTTAATGAACCTCATGTAATAGCCTGCCAGTCCTAGGAAACTGCATATCTCCATCGGTGTCTTTGGTTGTTCCCATTGCAGGACAGATTCTACCATCTTAGGATCAACACAGATGCCTGAGGTAGATATTACATGTCCTAGAAAAGAAACTTCTGGTAACCATAAATCACATTTGCTAAACTTAGCATACAACTTATGCTCTCTTAGCAAAGTTAAAGCCTGACGGAGGTGCTGCTCATGCTGTTGAGCATCTCTACTGTATATCAAGATGTCATCTATGAAGACTACTATGAACTGATTAAGAAAAGGCTGGAAGATTCTATTCATGAGTTCCATGAATGCAGCTGGTGCATTAGTTAGTCCAAATGACATAACTATGAACTCATAGTGACCATACCTTATCCTAAAGGCAGACTTAGGTATGCCACTCTCCTTGATACACAACTGATGATATCCCGACCTCAGATCTATCTTAGAGAAGATAGTTGCACCACACAACTGATCAAACAGGTCATCGATCCTTGGCAGAGGATATTTGTTCTTTATGGTTACTTAATTCAACTGTCTGTAATCAATGCTTAACTGCATAGATCCATCCTTCTTCTTAACAAAGAGAACTGGAGAACCCCATGGTGAAGTACTCGGTCGGATAAAACCTTTCTCAAGCAACTCCTGCAGCTATTTCTTGAGCTCTGCCATCTCAACAGTTGCCATTATATACGGTGTTTGTGCTATTGGTTGCATGCCCGGGATTAGATTAATCTCAAAATCAATCTCTTGGGGCAGAGGAATACCTGGAAGTTCCTCAGGGAACACATCTTCAAATTCCCTAACTATCATAACTTCAGAAAGATTAGGGCTCTCCATTGTGGTGTCTACCACATGTGCCAAGAATGCAAAGCATCCTTGTCTCATCAACTTCTCAGCTACCATAGCCGAAACTAGATAGGTTGGAAGAATCTTTCTATCTCCCTGAAAGATCCATGTGTCACCGCCATCTATGAACACAGCTTGCTTGGAATCACAATCCAAGACAACCTTATACTTTTCTAGGGTTTCTATCCCAAGAATTATATCGAACCCATGCATCTCAAGTGGTATAAGATCCACCTGAATGCGATGTTCAGAAAAGGAAAGAATGCAGGGAGAACACACCTCCCGCAACACTGTAGATCCCAGCATAGGGGTTTCTAACAACAAGTTATCTACTCTATGACTAACAGTCATATTGCAGTCATGAATCACTTCTCGAGTGATAAAGGAATGCGTAGCACCCGGATCAATCAAAACAAATACGTCTTGGGTAAGTATCTACTGACGAATTCTCGTCAGAATTCTTCCCATCCGATTTCAACACCTGGCCTCTTTCCCTCTTCTATTGTCCACCAATGGCTAGCACTCCCTTTTAGAAGGTACACTGCATGCCTCACCTTCTCTACTTCAAGGATATTGAGGATTCTAAAGGCCTTCTCCAACTCAGTCAACCACAAGTCAACATCTATTGGGTCAGCTGTACCAGCATATTCAGTGGCTCCTACCTGGCACAACCATTCGAAAGACTTGCCGACTCCCTGTCCTTCATTGTGAGCTGGTGCCCTAGGTGCAGATGGTGGAATCCTATCTGCCATATGTGTCATAGTCGCCATAAAATGCCCAAACAGAGTATGGAAAGATGGGTTTTCTAATGCATCTTGGTTAAACTGGGGATGTTCAGGTACTGGTTCCTCCCTAGTCTGGTCCCTTGCACCTCTTCCTAGTGCAACAATGCTTCTCTCAACAACATGTTCTTCATGTAATCCAGACATCTTTAAGTTCTTCTTCTCCTCCTATATGAGCAGAAGACACTATCAGATAAACTGGAAGACACTAGAACAGACTCAACAAACTTAATCCTATGTCTTTGTAGACTCAGCGAACCTAGAGCTCTGATACAACTAATTTGTTATACATCGTTTGAACAAAACGTCATTAACTAAGCAGAAATGATCATTAACAGCGGATTACTAAAAATCACTAAAAATTAAAACCATTTACAAAGAGATCCAAACACATGAAAACTCTTTTTATCAAAAACCAATGTATTTTATTTACATCTAGGTTCATAAGTACATATACTTTACCATCCCTTCTCGAGGATTACAAGTATCAACTGCTCTGTTAAAACTATACACAAGCAGCATAAGAACCTCGAGGCATCAAGCCAAAATCTTAGATCGATTCATTAAAAGTAGTAACTACTAACTCCAAGGACCTGAGAGTACAGAGACGACACATAGGACTCTCTACACAAAAATATGATAGCCAGTTCCTCCACCTGGAATATCACTACTATCCCTGTTGTTGCTGCTGCTGCTCTTCCCTACTATAGGGTTTATGCCTCTTCTTCCACATCTACCTAAAAAGTGTTGGTGACCAACGGAGTGAGACCCAGTCCCAACGAGAGATATAACTCTCTGCCAAAAACATTATTATTGCAGTTTAATAGAATAAAACTGAGCAGAGAAATCATATATATTCAACAATAGATAAATAAATGTCTAAATAGATTAGAGCAATATTATTATTCAAAGCATTTCAGCTATAACTTGATAAAGCAACATGATACCTATCCAATAAGGAATTGAAGAACATGTATAACATTTATCCATCTAGGATATGCTAAGCAAGGTAACATCAACCAATGATTCTCATATTTCAACCTTAAGCAAATACACTACACGGCTGATTACATTTTACAATCATACTTAAGCCCTGAGGAGATGAGGTATACCGCTCATACTCCAACCGACCACGATGACGTAAAGCATCGGTTCCATACATAGGTCAAGGAAGAGCCAGATTTCCATGACCTAATCCTCCTCAGTCAGTGTGAGTACAAAATGTAGGACATCATGTGTCTTTACCAAATAGCTTTCTAGGGTATACTGGCAACTTCTCTATAGAGTTACAGTGGTGGCTGTACTCTCTTCGCAATCAAGAGATTTCATGTTTATCTCACATCGATCTGGCATTAACATTATCGGGAGATTCATGATACATCCATCCCAGCACATATAATGAAGGATTGAGAGATTTAATGTTTATCTCACATCAATCCCACATTAGGGCATAAGGATATTCATGCCCATAACCCCCACATACTCAAAAATATGCCCTCTAGGAGATCCCATGGGAAAACCTATTTCACCATCACCAACTACTGACGATGATGGATCTATGGCCAGGGCTCTACATGATAAGATTTCACTTGATTAATTAAGTACATTACCATATTATTTTAGCATCAGTCAGGTTTTCAAACATAAATTATTATAACAAATGCTACAAAGAATGTGTAATACTTCTATCAAGTACTTTTTGAAGCTTTATAAAACATTGGGATCTCAATCCCTTGTCACATCATGGGCATTCTCATCTATTAACATCTCATCATCATGATTATGGAATATGGTTATTCAAACCCTCAGTTTATCAAAGAACACTTGTTACCACTTATCAGGTAACTAATACCTTCTGGTCATCTGACCAAGGTAAACATGATACTTGCTACACAAGCATCCCACATGGTTCTCAAGGCCCATTTAATCTCTTATTACCTCTTATAAGGCAACAAATCATATTATGGCTCACAAGGCCCATAAAACAATTTCAATAATAAAACATCATAGCTCATACCTGGATATGCCCAACATCTCATGATACCTGCATGGTTAGTACATATGATAACAATTATATCAATTACATATCAACACTATGTAATGTAAGGGTAGCATCACTATTCCCTCATTAGGGTTAAGGTATCCCAACTCATGTCAATTAGGGATACTCATCCCATTACCCAAAATTAGGGTTATGGTTTATCATCATATTGCCCAATATTAGGGTTTCATGCACTATAACCCAAAATTAGGGTTTTACATACCTTCACCCTATATTAGGGTTAGGGTTTCATATTAGGGTTTCATATAGCATTACATAGCATCACCCTAGATTAGAATTTCACATCACATCACTACATTAGGGTTTCACATGGCATCACCCTATATTAGGGTTTCACACATGATTATCTTGAATTAAGCTTCCTTATAACTTTTCCCCAAATTAGGGTTTCATGTAACTTTACCCAAAATTAGGGTTTCATGAAGCATCCTCTTAAATTAGGGTTTTTCATTATATTACCCTGAATTGGGATTTATCATATCATCACCCTAGATTAGGGTTACACCATTACCCTAGATTAGGGTTTCACCTAGCATTGCCCTAAATTAGGGTTAGGGCTCATCAACCTTCTTGATTAGGGTTTCATGATCTCTTTATCAAGGATCATACCCTAATTACATATTTTATTCATGTTGAAAGTGTTGAGGCTTAACCACTACATGATTATTATACATGTATGAATTCCTCTCTCTGTCATCCTCTCTAGGATGTTGATTACTTCAAGCTTGATTAGATTAGGTCAACCCTTCATTCAAGTACATACATTTAGGGTTAGCATAGTGTATTGAGATATTGCTTCCATAAGCATCAAAGGTTAACCCCTCTAAGGGTACTAATCACCCTAGTACCTTAAAGGTACAACCATTGTAATTATCTTTGATATACATCATTAACAATCATGGGGTTAATTGATCTTTCATCACATTAGGTCTTCAAACAGTTTTGGTTGCATTGAACCTCCAAACAGTTTTGACCCCTCAACCTCCAAACGGTTTTGAAACTATTTGCCCTCCAAACGGTTTTGAAACCACTTGGGCACTCATCCCTTGAAACCGTTTGATCACATGTACATTGAAACCGATTGGACCCATCAACATTTGAAACCGATTGGATAAATCAACCTTGAAACCGATTGGACCTCCAAACAGTTTGAGACCATTTGATCTCAAATGGATTGAAGACCATTTGATTCCAAATGGTTTCAAGACCATTTGGACTCAAACGGTCTCAAGACTGTTTGGTCCAAACTACCTTGAAACTAAAAGGATCATCTAGGGTTTTCTTCAACCAATCAATTAGGGTTTGCTTCATTGAATCATTCATCAATTGGACCATTGAGAGTACATCAAATTATAACCCTTGGATCTCCAACCATCCATCACAACCCTTGACCTCCAAACGGTCTTGAGACCATTTGGGCCATCAACCATGAAATTGATTCAATTCATTTAGGGTTTCAACACTTTAACCCGATTAGAGTTTGTAATTAGTGGATTATCCATCACTGAACCTATTATGAGTCAATCAATTAGAACCATTGGATCAACATACAACTACATCAGCAAGTATCTCCAAATGTTCTTGAGACCATTTGATCCCAAACGGTCTTGAGACCGTTTGGTTTCAATCGGTCTTGAGACCGATTGGTCTCAAGTTGAAACCGTTTGGACCTGATATTTCTTGAGGTGTGTGCTAAGATGACATCATAATCTTCAAGCTTCAAACCTTCGAAATGTTCTGTGATCTTTGTAGTGATTTCAACAATTAATCAAAAGGAAATTTGGGAAAGAAATAGGAATCAACATATGATGAAGAAATGAAATCAATAATGATATTTAAGGGTTCAAGTTATATAACCTGCCTTCATAGTTGAATTCAAGCTTCAAGTCTTTAATAGTGAATGAAGCTTTCTCAACTTCCCAAGGTCCATCCTCAAGTCTTTGAGTGAAAAGAATGGCTAAAGATGAAGATTGAATGGAGAAAAGAAGAAAATAAGCATTGAATTTCAATTTCCACCATGAAATCAAGGTTGAAGATGACTAAGGAGCTCACCTACAGGTTGGGGTACGTCCTCCTATTTCTCCTAAGCTCCCTTGTGCTCGGCCAAAGCAAGGAAAGAAAGAAGAGTCGAAAAAAGCCTTTCATGTGGGTGAAAGAATGGAGTGTATATAAGGGAAATTCAAGAGAGAGAAAGTGTTATAAAAATCCTTCAATTCCATAAAATGGTGCCACTTATCCCCCCTCACTTCCTTGCATACGAATCCATCATCCTCCCCTTCAAAATCCTCTTCTTTATCCATGAATTAAAAGAAAACAATTTAAGCACCTTAATCAATTTAATAATAATATCCTAAAATTAGTGGATAATACTTTTTCTTTAACTAATGTGAGTGGGATCTCCACTCACTTTAGATATTTCGGTTCCATTTCAAGGCACAAGGACATACATAATTATATAAATTCAACAATCACATTTTTGTTTGAAGGACACTTCCATTAATATATTTATTTTTGTATTAAATTGAATTAGGGTTTCAATTATGCTTAAATCTTGGTTATTTTAATATTAAAATTCTCTCTCCCCCAAATAGATTCAAATGAGATGCCCCTATGATTAATTGATACCAAGAAACATTAGGGACTCTCTAGAAGTGGTATTTTGCATATTGAACCCTAGGTTTTGGGTAAATTACACATTACACCAAAACTAGGTTTTAATGCACAAACATTGCTTAATAAGCTCTTTCTTGGTGCTCAGGCTTCCACAAGCCATACCTCTGCATAATTTTCATTCTTATGATGCTTCAACACTTGAGGAACATTTTATCATGTAACATTTGCAAGTTAACCGCTCAACTTGGGTAATTTGCACTTTAGTCCAAAACATGCAAAATATTGTTTTCAACATTAGTCAAAAAGGACTAAAATTGAAACATAAGTTCCTCTTGAGCCTTAATTACTTTTCAAAAGATATGATCAATCATATAATTATCTTTCTTAAACAAAACATCTAGGGTTAAAGCATAACCCAAGCTAGGGATGTTACAATTTCTCTCTCCTCAGTCCATGTTTCTTCGATGTTCTTCTTGTAATGGATTCGGGAGCAAAATAACACATTTATCTAGATGGAATTTGTGATTTGTTTCATTGTATTTATGTTTTTCCCAATTTTTCATTTTGCCTCTGAGACTTCTACATGCACACCGCCATATACCGATACTTATATAAATAGGTCTATACCCTTGTTTTCACCGCTCATACAGTGATTATATTCTTACTTCAATTTCCTCTCGTCATTCTCCAATCATGACCAGGAGATTGGGGACCATCAAACTTTTCCCTCGCAGACTTCTCTTTCTTCACTTCATCTCAATTTAATTCCACTTAAGGGTATGTTCCTTAGCCTCTGTTCTTCGCTCTACAATTAACATGTTGTCATATCTTCACACCATGTTTTCTTTTATTTCTTGACTGAGCTATTCCTTTCCCAGTCGACCTTGGTTCGTGAAGCAGGGAAGGGGATGATCCCCAATGTTTTGTTGACTATGCCCTTCACCTCTCCTTTCTTTTCATTTTCTTGTCAAGGGAAATTTATATTTTTGTGCATTTTGTTTCCTTTTTTTTGCATGCCATGCTGGACACTGATAGGGCGAGATGTCCACCGATGATTGGGCCTCTTAGAGATCCTATCTCTCTCTCACACAAATTTTTCTTGCTACATGGATTTCTATTTTCTGATAATCCAAAATTCCCAAAATTCATACCTAATTCTCTGGTTATCCAAAAATTATGCAAAAATACTCATTAGATTTAATAAATTATCCTCTATCTAAAATTATTTCATAACCTAAATTTGATCATAAACATAATAGTTAATCTAGGGTTTGTAATATAAATATTAGTTGACGTTTGCATAAAATCTATGTTAGGTGGATGGGAACCCTGACTTGGGATTAGGGTTTGACCTTTAACAAGTTGACTAACTTCTTGAGGCATCTTGCATCCCTCATGAGTTATATTGAGCAATTATTTTCTTTACTCTTTCTCTCTCTCTCTCGTGGGCCTCTTTGAGGTATTTTGGTGATGAATATTCTCTTTCTTGACTTGATGATATATTTGGACCTAATCTTAACGACTTTGAACTATTGATCTATGTTGGACTTTTAAATTATACTTTTCTTCTTGATGAGATCCTATTTGAGAAAGTTAAACTATGTGTTTCCTTACTGTGAGATTGAACCCTGATTTTGCCCACTTTAGTGGTGGATGTTTTATATGTTCTATTTTTGTGATGGCAATTGTTGGTCTATTACACTAACGAGTGTCAATCTTAAGAAGATATTTTACTCAACTTAACCAATTTCCGCAAGTATACGGAAGTACTTGTAGTTGAGATCGAACACAAGGAGCTTTAGCAAACCAATTAAACACAAAAGTGCGAAGGTTCAACAATCTAGATCATTTTAAAGGTGATTTAGTTGATTAGACTAGAATTTTAGAATTAAACAAATAGTAATGGATTAAGAAAAGAGATTAAAATTTGGATATGGAAGTATCTTGGACTTAGGATTTCATCCACATATCATAGCATACAACAGGAGCATGAAATTTAAACATACTAAGAACTTATTTTAAAGAAGATTTACATGTTGCACTTCACCTCTCGGTGCAAGTACAACGATCCTAACTCAATTCAACATTCCCATGTATGAATTTTGTTTTGGATCACAAACCTACTCCTCAACTCCATAATTTCCACTCTTGTGGTAAAGAAGGAGTTGCCAAGAGAGTACCTCCTTACTCTCCTACCTATCTTCTCAGATAAAGCAAAAGAGCATAAAACATACACATAAGGTTGCCAACCATAAATGCAGAAAAGAAGAAACCAGTACTTACAAGGTGGAAAAACAAGCAACATAGCATTTAGTACAAAATTGTCATGTTCCATACATGCTATGACATAGGAGCTACTCTCCCATGTCCAAGAAAAGGACACTACTCATCCATAATATTGTACAACAGAAAATGTTGGTATGTATGCCCTGAGAGCCAATCATGGGATGATTGGTGGGATACATTGAGATTGATTTGATAAACATCAAAGGCAAGCTTCCAATTCTTTCTGGTTTAGTCACATGAGATAATGATAGAACAGATTGACTGTCTAGAGAATGACAGTACTCAATGACGTATGCCTTCAGGTTCAGGACCTGAATGATGAGATCATACATATGCTAAGAGTTTGTACATTCTTGTTATGTCCCTAGTCGGATGTCATTGTGGAAGGTAGATAGACAACAATGACACACAATGCTAGATTGTGGTGTTGGTTGATGACAGACTATCATTAGTCATGATATGGAGATATCAAACCAAACACATAGGTACTTGTTAGAGAACAAGTTTATCGGACAAACCCACCGTGAGTTTGACACATGGAACCATGACATGGTAGTCACAGTCAGTTCTCACAGTGATGGTGGTGAGTGTGATTCTTTGACCTGAAATCACTACACTCAACACATGTTGTTGGGTACACTTTGACATCATCAAACGCAGTCCTGAAACATGGGTTGTTATAAAGGTGATGATTGGGTGGCTTTGACACATGGGGCTTTTGAGGGGTGAGTGATAGATATGGGATTTGTCCCTCCTGAGGGAGTTTTATATCCATGGCCACTTGATGAGTAGGATTGAGATAGGCGTGCACACATATGTGTGAATCAGTATGTGATATTGATGTCATACATATATCCTCTAATCTACTCTGAGATCAAGAAAGTGAATGAACGTTGACAGGATGACTGTTCCATGCCTTGAGTTCATTCGGGATATCAGTGATAAAGGAATTATACATTCGATGTAACACCATTCACGGATTGTAGGATTGAAAGTTGTTCTCTAACTTTCTATTTCACTTGGGTAGCACTGATGTGTGACTAATAGGCACCACTCTTTGCTTGTGAAGTCATAAATGTTATGGACTTTCACTGCCAACGTGAAATGGACCTACAGGGTCACACACATAGGATTTAACCTGGAAGAGTAGTTTATCCACAAATGACATTTAGATTGATTACTAAAGGAGTTTAGTAGTTCAATTAAACACTCAACTGATTGATAGCTCAATATCATAGTGTTTAAGGTGTTGGACCGATTGATTAGAGTATCAGATTGATTGAAACTGTGATTGACTGATTTGCATAAGTCTTCTTCCCCAACCTATCGGCTCATGAGATGAACCGATCGGTTCAGGTTGGTGAACCGATCGACTCATGTGATGAACTGATCGGCTCATGATAGGCTGAACCGACCAGTTCAAGTGTTGAACCGAACGGCTCAACTGGTCCAACCGAGATCGTTTGGAAAGTTAGAAGACTATTTTGCAAATACAATTTGTTTCACTTCTACAAATTCGATTTGGACAAGGATTAATATTTGATTAATCAAAGACAAATTTGAAAGATAATTTGAGTTGGATCAGGACCACGAACCGATCATCTTAGAAATGAACCAATCGGCTCAGGTGCCTCAATCGATTGGTTGGGATGTGAATCGATTAGCTCAACTCCCCAACTGACCGTTTCATGCATGAAACGATCGGTTCAGGTGGCACAGTTGGTTGTTTTGTGGAAAATCTCAAACCCTTTTACTCCTACATTAATCCCGCATTGCCCGGGAGGGAGAACCCTGTCCCATGACCCTCCTATATATAGGGGTAGTGGGGGCTTCTCAGGACAACAACTCAGTGCACCAGTTGCTCTGCAAAGTTGTCGTTCTTTCTGGTTTTGGTAACTAAGAGAGAGCCCGAGCAAGTGCTACCCGATAAGGGAGGCACAACAAGGAAAAGACAACTACAAAAAGCGACTGGTGGCAGGAGAGTGTGTCAGTGACTAGTACGCTGATAGGAGGGTGCGACTCCTTCCGATTCCTTGTGGGACAAGGAGATCGGAGTTCCCGATGGTCCGTGTGGACTACTTCAGAGGTGGGAGACTTCTGCCGCTCGGAGGACAACTGTCAATCCTGACAGTCCTGGTGAGACCAGGAGGTTCCAGTCCCGGAGCGACCAGGAGTTGCACAGACACCGTCCAAGACCAGAGGTGAAGACCGCGCAAGCCGCGAGGAAACATCGCCGAGCAAGCCTCAGGACAAGGTATGCCTCTACAAACCATGCTTCCTATTATATAGATGTTGACGCGATTCCTTTATTCTGGGTTTGGGAGAAGAAAATTTTTGTTTCCGCTGCCTTCTCTATCTCTCCTAAAACCCAACAGTGGTATCAAAGCCACGTCAACTGCTCTATGCTTTAGGATTATCGATATGATCGATTTTGGTTTGTCGTCTTTATTTATTGCATACGATGCGAATAAAATTGGCTTTATGCATGTCCAATCCTAAATCCACAAATCCCAATATACATATATGATATGTAATATAAATGCACTCGATATGCATCGCCCTTAAATGAGTTTTGTGGCGGATGTATAACGTGGTTATGGCCAATAAACCCTATGTGTGTGCTTGGTTGTATGTGGTTGCTTGCATCTCGGTCTGCACACCGATTCCCTATCTCCTATTCCTGATGTAACTCAAGATAACTTGATATTTCTTTCCTAACTTTGCTCCCCCCGAATGTAACTCGGGGTTTCCCAATTCGAATGTAAAATAGGATAGAACTTTTTCTTGTTATGTCAAAGAACAGAGGACAACCTGACTACAACTGAGACGATCAGTTTAAGGCATGAACTGATCAGTTGGCATTCCAGACGATCGGTTCAAGGAGTGAACTGATCAGTTGGCGATCCAGGCGACCAGTTCGAGGAGCGAGATGATCGGGTGGCAGTCATGAGGAGATGCACGATGACCAGGCGAACCGATCGGTTGGAGGAGCCAAGTGATCGGCTGGTGGCACCCAGACGACCGGCCAGGGAGAGCAGGTCATTCATGTGATGAGTTGATCAACTCGGATGGCTATAGCACTTCATCTTGTATAGGTTGCATGTGATGTAGACCTAGATGACCGTGATTCCTCTTGGCTCGAGGAAACACATTAGGATGGCCATAATCATTACTTTTATCATTTCACATGTTTTATGTGGGATATAGCATGTATATGATACATACTACATATTGTGGTGATTAGATATGTATATGTACCTATAAAACCAAATCCCTCATTAAATATTAAAGTTTTAGATGCCTTCCAAATGTGACACATGTGAAAAGCTTGATCGGCCAAGTATGGGCACGCCCTAACGTGGTGCACCGTCTATCTCGTGGAAGCGTGAAGGATGGATATGTGGGTCTGCCCTAGCAGGATGTATATTCATCGTGTTGGCTTTGGGTCAGACTTAATAAGGTGACCTAGATAGGATCTAGCACCTTGAGACATGGAGGTGATCATGGCAAGGAGTTGCATATGACATCTTTCAAGAGTTGCATATGATGCAATTGGCAAACGTTGCCTACCTGGAAGATCTAAGTTATGGGTGACAGCCCTAGCTGGTCCATGAGTTAGAGGATTTCAGGATCTTGACCCACTAGAAGATTGTTTGCTACAATATTCCGATTTGATGGTGAGGGCTATCAATTTGAATAAAATAGTGGGAGAAATAATTAATTAAAGTCCTAATTATATCGTCAAACTTTTCAAATCAATTAAAAAAGTCAAAATTGAGTTTTGGACTAAACTACATATATTTCCTTTTGTAGTACAAATGACAACAAACAACAATCACTTTTCATTGCGATCGGTCCTTGAAAAGGACAAGCTGAATGGGACTAACTTCCATGACTGGTTTGGGACATTGAGAATTGTTCTCACTCAAGAGCAAAAGCTCTATGTCCTGGATACTCCAATTCCAGAGGAACCTGCTCCTACCGCACCAAAGGCAGAAAGGGATGCTTACAAGAAGCATTCTGATGATGCCATTGATGCAAAGTTCTTGATGTTGTGCTCCATAAACCACAAGTTTCAGAGACAACATGAGAACATGTGTGTCATTGAGATGATTCAACATCTCAAGAACATGTATGAAGATCAAGCACGATAAGAGAGATATGATGTCTCCATGGCACTGTTCAAGTGTGTCATGACAGAAGGAGATCCAGTTGGTCCTCACATGCTCAAGATGATTGGGTATGTGGAGAACCTAATGAGATTGGGATTTCCTCTGAGCCAAGAGTTGGCTACTGATGTGATACTGTAATCATTGCCAGAATCCTACAGTCAGTTTGTGATGAACTACAACATGAACAACTTTGACAAGCCGTTGACAGAGTTGTTGGGCATGTTGAGGACAGCCGAGACATAGATGAAGAAGGACAAGCCTAAGTCTTTGATGATGATCAGCAGCAAGAAAGGCAAGTCCAAGCATAAGGGCAAGGGCAAAGCTAAGAAGGGGTCTGATGCTAGCCAGCAGCCCAAGGCATCTTCAAATCTCAAGGCCAAGGGAGGTGTGACCAAGAGAGGCAATTGCCACCATTGTCAAAAGCCAGGACATTGGAAAAGGAATTGTCCACTCTATCTGGAAGAACTAAAGAAGAAGGAGGCGACAGACGTCTCCACCTGAAGGTGTCATGAAATAAACTTGTAACATTTTTTTTAGGTATATGATACCAAGATATAAAATGTAAAGCACTCAATAAATGGGGGCAAGTGTTTCCACCATAGATAGGAGTACTTTAGTTTATTTTCAGCCTTGAAGGCATGTAATAGAGTTATGAACTGCTATTTCATATTTTCCAATGGATAGAAACACTTTATTTTTGCATATTGTATGACAATGATAGCAATTAATAAAGTTGATGTTTCTATTTCAAAGATATGATCTTTATGGCAATGCCTTGTTTATCTTGTGATACTTGGTATGCATAAGATAAAATGATACCTAAAAGTTATTGATAATTCAAATAATCAAATTAGCATAAATCATGAGAAATTCATTTCTAGTTTCCATATGATGGATAAATCTAGACTCTTTTGGTTAGAGAACCAGTAAGAGACATGAATCTCTTAGACATGATTAATCAATCTTCACTAATAGTAGTGGGAGAATGATTATCCTATTAGGTATAATACATGTGATGTATTTACATACCTATTGGAGCAAATTCTAAATACTTCAAAAAGGTGTTTAGAGAAATACCAATATGAATATCTTGAAATGTTCAAGAATATCATAGATGAAGTACAAATTTGGTAAAGTGTTAGTTCTTGATGAGATCAATGAATGAAATACTTGAACCAAATGTTTGAGAACCTTGTGAGTGCTTATGATAGTGTATCATAGTGAACTCATGATTAAGGCATGGTGATGTCTAAATCAAGAAGGAGTCATACTCTAAGGAGTTAGAGGATGATTATCAAATAACTAATTTCTTCTTAAATAAAGAATACCCCACACTAATAAAGGACATTAAGAATCACAAGGAGTTGTGAGTTCTTATATCCTTGACAGATACACCTCGATTATCTATGAGATGATTTGGTCATGAGATAGTTAACTATCTAGATGAATACAAGGAACCGGATTTTCAGTTATGGTTTATGACCATTACATCATAAATGACTTCCATGTGAACCACAAGGTATGACCTTGATGGTAGCACCCATTAAGATGAAATCCATAAGTGCGAATAAGTCTTAAGCGTTAAGACACATGGATAACATTTTGAGAAGGATGATGCTTGTTGATTGCAACTTAATGACTAAGATATTTGCATATGGATACTAAAACTGCATTCCTATAAGGAATAAAACAAGGATGTGTATGTGACACAACCTATAAGGTTTATGAATCCATTAATGCAAATGAAGTCTATAAGTTACAATGGACTAATCAATGTGATTGATTGAGTACAAGCAACTCAGAACTGAATCTTTACTTTGATAATATAGTCAAAGGTTTGACTGATATGTCAAAGATTAAGAGAGATCTGTAATTTAGTGGGAGTGTATTCACATTCCACATGTTCAATGTGAAATGGAAATGTTCTAGAATGGAAATCCAAAGTGGAAATTATCTTTAGGGAAGATAGAGACGTTTCCTATGTGATAGGAATAGAGATCTATAGAGATAGTTCTTAAAAACCTCTTGACCTAAAAGGAGAGAGCATACATTGGCAATCTATACTGAAGGGTTCAGTATGCACAGATTCAGTGGGAGAAAACTTGTCCATGTTACATGGATTTGGTATCCCAAGGCCAAGTGTCCAATTCTTATGAAGAATGGGAACACTAAGAACATATATGGATTTATCATGTATGTAATCATGCCATCATCTTGCATGTATGGACATGGCAAGAACAAAAACACATTTATCATCTTGTATGTAGGACATGACAATATGATATGGTCATCCTGATAACTCGTATGTGGGACATGATGAGTGGATGTCTATCTAATTCCAGTAAGAGTTACTGGAGTACCATAAGAATTTGATAAGTACTTGAGAAGTTCTAGTTCTATGGAAAAGGTAGGGTTCACTGTAAAGAGTTACACTGATGCGAACTTCCGAAAAGGATAGAAAATTAATCGCAATATATATATATGAGATATATAAAAGTGAATGTTTGTTGATAAATGGAAACGTTCCATTAAAATTGTTTTAAAAGGAAATGCCAAGTATCTATGTGTTAGAGAACAACAGTGGATACTATATGGATCTAAGAGTTCATAGAGATGAACTTATAGTTATTCCGGTCATTGATGACAAGTTAGGAGTGCTTGGTCATGCAATGTGGATAAAGGTTAGCAAAGGAATACTAGATCACATATTATGACAACTCCATCTCATACGTGTGATGTACAATGAAGAGATGAGAGACATGCAATTAATATCGATTTTGGCAAGGTGTTGCCATAACTCACTATGTTAGCACTAGAGTACAGTAACATGTGGGACATGTTTGAAGATCACTATGAATATGATTCAAGGGTGATTGGCTCACAGTGCAAGTGGGAGTCTGTTGGTATGTAAGCCCTGAGAGCCAATCATGGGATGATTGGTGGGATACATTGAGATTGATTTGATAAACATCAAAGGCAAGCTTCCAATTCTTTCTGGTTCAGTCATATGAGATAATGATAGAATAGATTGAATGTCTAGAGAATGACAATACTCAATGACGTATGCTTCAGGTTCAGGACCTAAATGATGAGATCATACAGATGCTAAGAGTTTGTACATTCTTGTTATATCCCTAGTCGGATGTCATTATGGAAGGTAGATAGACAACAATGACACACAAGACTAGATTGTGGTGTTGGTTGATGACATAATCTCATTAGTCATGATATGGATATATCAAACCAAACACATAGGTACTTGTTAGAGAACAAATTTACCAGACAGACCCACCGTGAGTTTGACACATGGAACCATGACATGGTAGTCACAGTCAGTTCTCACAGTGATGGTGGTGAGTGTGATTCTTTGACCTGAAATCACTACACTCAACACATGTCATTGGGTACACTTTGACATCATCAAACACAGTCATGAAACATGGGTTGTTATAAAGGTGATGATTGGGTGGCTTTGACAGATGGGGCTTTTGAGGGGTGAGTGATAGATATGGGATTTGTCCCTCCTGAGGGAGTTTGATATCCATGGCCACTTGATGAGTAGGATTGAGATAGGCATGCACACATATGTGTGAATCAGTATGTGATATTGATGTCATACATATCTCCTCCAATCTACTCTGAGATCAAGAAAGTGAATGAACATTGACAGGATGACTGTTCCATGCCTTGAGTTCATTCGGGATATCAGTGATAAAGGAATTATACATTCGCTGTAACACCATTCACATATTGTAGGATTGAAAGTTGTTCTCTAACTTTCTATTTCATTTGGGTAGCACTGATGTGAGACTAGGCACCTCTCTTTGATTGTGAAGTCATAAATGTTATGGACTTTCACTGCCAACGTGAAATGGACCTGCACGGTCACACACATAGGATTTAACCTGGAAGAGGAGTTTATCCACAAATGATGTTTAGATTGATTACTAAAGGAGTTTAGTAGTTCAATTAAAAACTCAATCGATTAATAGCTCAATATCATTGTGTTCAAGGTGTTGGATCGATTGATTAGAGAATCAGATTGATTGAAACTGTGATTGACTGATTTGCACAAGTCTGCTGCCCCAACCGATCAACTCATGAGAAGAACCGATCGGTTTAAGTTGGTGAACCGATTGGCTCATGTGATGAACTGATCGGCTCATGACAGTTAGCTCAACTGGTCCAACCGAGATCATTTGGAAAGTCATAAGACTATTTTGCAAATACAATTTATTTCACTTGTACAAATTCGATTTGGACAAGGATTAATATTTGATTAATCGGAGACAAATTTGAAAGTCAATTTGAGTTGGATTAGGACCATGAACCGATCGGCTCAGAAGTGAACCGATCAACTCAGGTGCCCCAAACGACTAGTTGGGATGTGAACCGATCGGCTCAACTCCCCAACTGACCGTTTCACGCATGAAACGATCGGTTCAGGTGGCACGGTTGGTTGTTTTGTGGAAAATATCAAACCCTTCTACTCCTACATTAATCCCGCATTGCCCAGGAGAGAGAACCCTATCCCATGACCCTCCTATATATATAGGGGTAGTGGGGGCTTCTCAGGACAACAACTCAGTGCACCAGTTGCTCTACAAAGTTGTCATTCTTTTTAGTTTTGGTAACCGAGAGAGAGCCCAAGCAAGTGCTACCCGATAAGGGAGGCACATCAAGGGAAAGACAACTGTAGAAAGCGACTGGTGGTAGGAGAGTGTGTCGGTGACTAGTACGCCGACGGGAGGGTGCGACTCCTTTCGATTCCTTGTGGGACAAGGAGATCAGAGTTCCTGGTGGTCTGTGTGGACTACTTCAGAGACGAGAGACTTCTGCCACTCGGAGGACAATTGTCAATCCTGACAGTCCCGGTGAGACCAGGAGGTGCCAGTCCTGGAGCGACCAGGAGTTGCACAAACACCGTCCAAGACCGGTGGTGAAGACCACACAAGCCACGAGGAAATGTCACCGAGCAAGCCTCAGGACAAGGTATGCCTCTACAAACCATCCTTCCTATTATATAGACGTTGATGCAATTCCTTTATTATGGGTTTAGGAGAAGAAATTTTTTATTTCCACTGCCTTCTCTGTCTCCCCTAAAACCCAACAGAAAATGCACAGAAAATTTAGAGTTTAACAAGATCTAGGGAAGGAAAAGCTAAGAAAACCCAAGGTGTAACCCAAGAGGAGTAGAATTCTAGCTTTAGCATGAAATTTCACTCATACAGCTACTCCAAACTAGAAAATCCTCTCTCCCAAGAAGCTTTATGGAGTGAAGAAGCTCTACTGCACCTTGGAGAAGAAGCTTGGAGAAGAAAAGAAGAAGAATGGGGTTCTTTAGCAAGAAACCACCTTCTTCCACCTCCAAAATTTCCCTCCTTGCTCTAGCCTTACTTTGGGATGAAAGAGTTTCAAATTATGACCCAAGATAACTGAACCATAGAGTGGTTTTGTCTTTTAAAATGAAAGGAGTCGTATTTGAAAATTGCTGAAACTGACAGGCACACGCCTTGTCTTTCTCCGAACACGGCGTGTCCTGTCTCCGGCAGTTGTTTCTGTGTGAAGCACACATCATGTTTGATTTAATACACGTCATGTACTTTATCAGAAAGGCTAGACTCAGTTCTGAATTCCCAGGTACACGATGTGTCTAATTTAATACACGCCATGTACTTTACCAGAAAGGATGGGCTCGATTCTGAAATTCTAGGTACACGTCATGTCTTTTGTGGACACGCCTTGTACTTTTCTTCAGAATCTAAAGTAATAGGCCGTATGGAAATGCACATGCCGTGTCTTAAATGGGACACGTCATGTGCATTGATGTTTCAGTAGAATTAAAGTTATGAATGTCTGCAAGGTGTGGAGAAGTCCTGATAATGGTGAGATTGAGTTGGGATATCTCCAATTTGATCCCTTTAATGCAAATGTGCAATACACATCATGTTATAAGAAAAATAACAAAAAAAGTGGCAAGAGTAATATGAATAGAGGCTAAATGAGAAAAAAAATGAACTGAATTTGTGTGTGAAAACATGTGAAAAGTTGATGTGGAAACCACACAACAACAATCTTATTGATTTTATAAAGATTGAAATTTATACTTACCTCTACATTTAGCATTCTCTGTGATTCAGTATTCCTAGAGTATTATAAGTACTTTGGTTTTTGGGTTGTGTGCCCATGTTATATTTTTGGTACGGAGGTTGTGTACCCCATGCGCAGGTTGTGTGCCCACTTTGAGATATATTGGGAGTTTGGCAGTACACCATTCTCTATCAAGTTTCAAGGTTGTAATTCTGGGCTGCCATTGTTATTTATATTATTTTAGTACAATGTTTATCTCACAATCATGCAATTGATATTACTGTGATGGATTTTGTGCCCCAAATTTATGTGTTCTTATGTGACACAATTTTATGTTTGTTTAATGGCGAGTATTTATCTTGTTTATCATCTTATTACAATTCTTATTCTTTTGATACCCCCTTGAGTGGTTCTTTCCTCTTATATGGGAAGCCTTGTTACATTTGATATATTTTATTTCATAATGTTTCTCAATCACCAATTTAGTATGCACATAGCACGTTTATGGTGATGCATTTACTTTTCTCCTTTTGTGGGGTATGCTTCCAACCCCAGGTGTAGATCAAGGAGGAGAAACCCAAACATGACCAAGAAAAATTTGAGAGTAGTTGAATTTCCTTGGGAAGATAGATTCGAGGTGATTACATGACCCTCTGCTGATCCTATGTTTTAGTTTTCATATCTATCACCCTACACAGTGAAGGATAGTGATAATATGAAGCATTGTAATAGTTAAATATCTTATACTCTGCTTCTATATTTGGTATCTTGAATCATACTTTTGAATAAATTGAATTTTCATCACTTTGCAAGAAAATCAGTTCTATGTTTGTCATATGGGATGTTTCTTTTTATTTAATTTAGTAGGGAGTGGATCCCCTCTCGGGTCCCACTCCTTACATTTTCTCTCTTGGGTTTGACTCCTCACTTGTCACTTTTCTATACTATAACATGACCCCATGCACTTATGTGTGAAGTGTGTTAGTTTATGTCAACAAACCTATTAGGGATTTATAAATTTGAAAAACCACTATTATGTGTTTGAACCTTGAGGTGTGCACCTAATAAAAATTCAATTAGTTAGGTGTGTAAACCTGAAGGCAAGGAAAAATACACCAAGATTTATGGCTTCATTGTTGGGGAGAAAGGTGCTCTGTCTAGCTAGTTGGTTTTACTTTGATCTTTTCCTATTATCATCATAATTGCTATTATTTATTCATTATTCTTTTTATTATTTGTGCATATTAACTTGCTAAATTATCCTTTTTTGTTTGGTTGCGCCTTGTGCCTATGACAAGCAACCCGTGGAAGACAAGATGGAAGGTCAAAATTCACCTCACCAACCACTCAATGAATACTTCATGCCTAACAACTAGAAATTGCTGATTGTAAGGAGAGCTAGTTAGATTCTAGGGGAGCAATTCTCCATACCTTTAGGTCTTTTTTGGGCTCCTGCCCACCTTCTATGAATCGAAGAGTGAGAACCCCTACAAACACTTGGATTCTTTTCTTGAAGTATGATCTACCTTCAGGATACTAACCTTCAATGATGACTCAATGAGACTGACCTTGTTCTCATTCTCCCTCAAAGACATGGCCTAAGATTGGCATGACTCGAGAACAAACATCATGAGTTGGGGAGACATGAAGAATGCCTTTATGAAGAAATGCTACTCCATTTCAAGGTTGAAACAAATGCGGCGTGCCATAGTGAGTTTCAATCCAATGGATAATGAGTTGTTCCATGATGCTTGGGAGAGATTCCAAAAGATGTTTAAGAGAGTGCCCAGACCATGAAATTCCTTTGTGGCATCTTGTTAAATCCTTTTACTACAATATCTCTCCAATGGGTCAAGCTACTATGGATTCTTCTTGTGGAGGAGATTTATGGCTAAGTCACCTGAGGAGACATGGCCCTTGTTTGAGTAGTTGGTGAAAAATTCAAGGATCTGAGCTTCTAGCATGATTAATGATGGTGACCGACCCTTTAGTGTGACATATCTAGATTCCAATGATTCAAGATCACAATTGATGAAGATTATTAAGGAAATGATGAGCTTTATGATGAATCAAGTGGTAAGTGTTCCTTATCACTTGAATAATTTTGTTGAGTAGTTTGGTGAAGAAGTGAAGACACCTCATTCTCAAAGCTACCTAGAACAACAAAATCCAAGATATAGGTCATGATTTGAGGAGGAAGTTCTCTCTATGTTGAAAAGCTTTGATGATTTGCAATAGAATGTGACAAAGCTTGAGAAAAAAGTGGAACAACTCTCTTCAATACTTTGTCTTCAAGTGGAATTAAAGCTATCCTCCCAACCTATAAGGAACTTCAATGAATCAAGTGGACCAATGGGTGCCTCACAAATTTTCCACCGTCCACCTTCTATGCAAGTGCAACCCATATATCAATTCCAAGGCCATTCCAAGACTTACACTCCTTTGCCACCTCCATCACCAAAACCTTCCCACCACTTTAGTTACCAACCTCAATTTATCCTCCACCTCAATTCCAATACCATGGGCCACCTCCACCTCCTCTATAGACACAACCCACTTCCCCTCTCCACCATGATCAAGGTAGTACTATGTCAGTTCTAAGGAATGGAAAAGTCAAAGTCATCCAGTAGACCAAGTATCAAATGGGTAGTAATCATTTGAGCCAATGTTATGTTGATGAAACAAGGCCAAAGAGACCAAGTAGTGATAGTGTGATTGAATTTGCTTAAGATGATTCCATGACACCTCATGTTGAGTATGTGAGACCGTGTATTCCACCTATTCCATCAGCAAGTTCTACAAACCCTAGAGTTCCACCTCATGTCATTCCACAACAAGGGCATGTTGTAAATGTAAGTGAGAAACCATTCACTAAGGCTATAGATGAACCTCCAACATCAAAAAGGAGGTAGAAACACAATGTTGACATTCTATAGATGTTCAAGCAAGTGAAGATGAATATTCGATTGTTGGATGCTATTAAGCATATCCCATCTTATGCCAAGTTTTTGAAGGATATGTGCACTTTCAAGAGAAAGTCAATGGGGAGGATGCCTAAGAAAATCAAGTTGACTGAACAAGTGAGTTCTATCATACAAAAATCACTTATTATGAAGATAAAAGATCCAATATCCCCTCTCATACCTAGATACACAGGGAGGCATCACATAGATCAATACCTACTTGACTTGGGATCTAGATTGAATTTGATGCCATATAGTGTCCATGTTGATATGGAGTTAGGCAAGTTGAAACCGGCTCATTGCACTCTCCAATTGGTGGACCACTTCATCAAATTTCCTAGAGGAAGAGTGGATGATGTTTTGGTGATGATAGACAAATAATGGTAGTGGTGTTCTCAACTGATTTCATTGTTCTTCACATGGATTCATAGTATAGGAAGATTCCCATCATATTGGGGGAGACCATTCCTATCTACAACATGTGCATAGAGGCATAATGACATTCTCTTTCATGGACATGAAGATAAAGATCAATATGTTCAAAACCCCAACCCGATGAGACGAAGGTGAGGATGTTTAGAATGGTCACTTGAAGAGTCCAATTGATTACTTGAGGGGTAGAGATCCTAATGGAACACATGATGATAACTTTTGTGATCAATGGGACAAGGAAATACTACTAAATAAAAATGAGGGATGTATGTATTGCAAGAGTGAACACACGATGATTCCAAATGGTTGATTGATTGAAATAACTACAAGAAGCCTGGATAAAGGCATGAAACTTAGTGCTAGTGGGAGGAAACCCACTTAAGTTCGAGGAATTTTTCACCCAACCATCCATTTTTGATACTTTTTGCTTATTCTTCCACCTTCCCAAGAAAACACACACATACCATACTTAATATTTTTGTTGTTTTTGATTCAACTTAGAACATGAACTTAGTTTGAACAATGGTCCATAAAATAGGTAACTCATAAGAAATCCAAGATGAGAAGAAGAAGAAAGCTGAATTGAATATCCATCACCACAGCCGTCCCTCCACCACGGCTGTTCCCTCCACCACAACCGTGATGCCATTTGCTCAAAATGACCATTCTCCATAGAATGACCATGGTGTCCTTGTCATGATCACTTGAGTTCCACTTGGATTTCACATCTCTTAATGAGTACCCACCACAGTTCCACAACCATTACCCTATCATTATAAGCTTCTAATTCATGCTAAGGACAGCATGGTTTTTTTGTTTGGAGTGGTAGGGCAGTGAACCCTCATTTGTTTTTGTTCCTTTGTCCTAGTTTCTACCTAAAATGATGAATTACTTGACTGATCCTAACACTTGTCTAGTTTAGCCTTTCATTTACATCTTTTCATACATGCATATCATGTAGTTCATTTCCTTGCAGTTTTTGCATAATTTTTCAAAATTTTAGCCATTTGTCATGCGTTGCACTCCATGTAGATTTTTGTAATTTTTGCATGTTTTTAGTTGGAATTTGCTTGCTTTTTATTTCATAATCAAGTCTTAGTTGTGATTGAAGGCAATTTGACACTGTTTTGGCCAATTTTTCCCACATATGGAATTTCTTTCCTAAAAGCATGTTTTGACCCAATCTCTACTTATTGAATTGAAAATTTTGATCTTTGAAAAATGATGGAAGTTTGTATGGTCAATGCTTTATTCATGATTAATTTGTGAAATAAGAGAGTATAGAAGTGAAATACATGTATTTAGTCATCACTGAGCTCATTTAGTCAATATACACATGTTGTAGTGCATTTGTCATTTCTTGTTGAAAAATTGAATAGAGATTGAGTTGGAGCATACTTGAGGACAAGTAAGTTTCAACTTTGGGGTGGTGATGTAGTCCTATTTTAAGGCTTCATCTTGTGTCTTCTTGTACCCCAATCACATCTAAACTTGTTAGAATGCATGTTACTTCCTCTAATATGTGTATTACTATCAAATGCACTTATAGATATTATTTGCATCCTATTCAGGTACTTTGACCATGATATGAATGGAAGGGAGAGAAGGAGGAAAATATAAGGATTTCTTCACCCTTGATGGATCCCAAAGAAAATCCAAGATCTTCCCAGACCTACCCTAAGTGGTCAAGGATCAACCAAAAGAAAGGAGCATTAAAGATGAGCAAGTTGAAGGTCAAAGTGCAAGGAAGAATCTCCAATACAACCATGGAACATGGCCATGGCTGTGACATAAATTCTCCATGTCACTATTAGACCAGTGGTGGACATTAGGCCCATCATGACCAAGCTCTACCAAGGCCGTGGTGACTACCACACATATGGTGACTAAAGTCCACCGTGCCCATGGTGACCATCATGACCGTGGTACTCACCCTCCAAAATTGCAAATTTATCGGTCTTTCTCATCCAATTTCCACCTTACCCATTCCACCCCACCACGACCATCATTTCCCACTCCATCATGGTTGTGGTGACTAAAATGGACGTGGTGCCAAGCAATCCTAACACAAATTTCCCATTGCTTTTCCTATTATACCCCCACATGACCTAGTGCTTCCCCACTACATATATATACTTGGGTGGTGTATGGAGAATGAGGTTCTCCACTCTTAGCTTCCTCTCAACACATCATGTTCTCTTCTACTCCATTATTACTCCATTTTCACCTCCATTCCATCACCTTCCACCTCAAAACCCTTCCATTAAGGGTTTTTGGCCACTTTCCACCACACATCCATGCCATTCCTCCTTGGAGGAGGGAAGTGCTTGATCTAATACTACTAGGAGGTATAGAAGGAGGGTCTCCATCGATCTATATGGCTTTCCACTCCTATACTCCTTTCTCCATTTTTGTATTTTCTTATTTAATGAGTAGCTAGTCCCCTTAGGTGGGCTATTTGGGGTAAAAAATATGACTTTGATATTATGTTGGGGGAAAGTGATATGTAAACATTATAATTTCATTTTCTAACGGTTATGTTATATTTTTATCTCATTTCCCATAAACTGCTTTATGGTTTGTGCTTAAAATCACCTAGGATTCTACGAAAATTGCTTATGTGTAGCTAATTTGAGAGTTGCACCTAGGTCCAATTAGTGGATCCCTAGATATATATTTACCTTCATAGATGCTAATCAATTCTCCTACACCTAGGTGAGAGATATAAGTAGCTAGTCTAGAAGCATTTAGTGTAATTGTCTTATAGCTTTATAAAGGCTATATGATGGGTTATTTGAGGCCTAAAACGCATTTTCACCTCCCATTATTACCCTCAGCCCCAAATTTCCCTAGGAGCTTCTATCCTAGAAACCTAGACTTGATTAGATCCTAATACAATTCCACCTAAACCGTAATCCAAGTGAGCCTCTCAAGGGTGGGTAGGAGGTGATAGGGGCTAGTTTTCCTATACACACCCTATCCTATCCATGACTAATTAGTAGTTTAGGGCATTAATTAGCATCTATAATGTTGTTTGGTTTGGTATTATAAATGAAAGAGTAATGCTCACATGTTATCACCCCAACTCTATTGATATGTGCATACCTCCAAACAACCCACACTTCCCTTTATTGCATTAAAACCCTAATTGCCTTCTTTATTAACTAGTCTTTACTTATTTAATTATTTTCTTGCTTAATTAGTTCATTGCATTGTACTTGATATTCTAGGTATTTAATTTTCCTTTATTTTTAATTGCTAGATTACTGTAGTGTAGATCTATACTTTTCTAGCCTTAATGTAATTTTCTCCTTTCTTGCCCTTTCTCTCCTTTTCTTACTTAGCTTGTCATTTCTTGTTCATGCAAAGTGCAATGAGTTGGACCTAATTGTCCCATTTGGAGCTCAAAAAACACATCATATGGCATCAAAATCACACTAGAACCCAAGTCTAGAAGGGCTTGGTCTATGTAGTGTGCTCTAATGTAACATGAAATGATGGGAGTACTGGGGTCTTTCCTCTTTCTGGGCATGGTGTGCTATAGAATTGATCTCACTTGCTCGGTGAGCTTGACTTTCTTGGGCGTTCTCCCCATTTTTCCCTCTTAAAAATACATAAATATTTCGAAAACTTGGTATTGGAAGGGATTTTCTTGACCGCATCAAGAAAAGGAATGTTTATCTTCAACTGTTTGAAAGTTTCCATGATATCTTCAGTATGTTTCTTCTTTCTTCTCTCAACAGAGGGCTCCTCAAGAGCACCAGAAAATGGGGGGAGTTGGGCTCCCAATCAGCTCAGATCAACAGAATCATCAACTAGAATCACGAGAATCATGGTATCACTGCTCGGTGTCACGATATCAACTCTAGTTCGTATCACAGTATCATCAATCTGGATCTCAGTATCAACCTGTCTGATTACAATATCACATCTATCCTCACTGGCTGTGCACTATCAACGACAGTATCATGGGGATGATCTAAGGTCTGACCACTCCTCAATACCATCACCACCTTCACATGCTCATGGGTAGGGGAAGAGGAGGCTTGTGGAGGTGGATGTGGTTGTTGAGGTTGTGGTGGTCTTTGGTGGGGTGAGATGGGATTTATAAGGATGAACTATGGTTGTGGTTGTTGTGTATGGGGGTGATATTGCAGAGGGGTATGTTGGTATGAGTGAAGTGGAGGTGGATCATATTGATAGTTGAGAGGAGATTGAGAAGGTGGTGGAGAATATGGGTTTGGTGGTTCTTGATATGAAGGTGGAGCATATGAACTTTGATTACTTCCCATTAAAGTGCCATCATTGTGCGGGTTTTCCATTAGTTGAGATAGGAGTCTTCCTCCCTCCCTCCTAGCAAGTGAAAGTGATATTTGGCCCAATCTTTGCTCAAGACAGTTAATGGGCTGTCCATGATAGGACACATCTTTCTTTACCTCATCCAAACTTCTCAATCTTCCAAGCACTTCATCTTCAAATTTTGAGTTGTACCTTTGCCTTGGCTACCCTTGTCCTTGACCATCCACATTTTGTTGTTTCCATGAAAAATTGGGATGGTTTCTCCATTTGGGAGTGTAAGTGTTGGAAATAGGACCTTGGTGTTTTCAGTTTCCAAAGGAGTGCAAAGCATGAACTTCCTCTTCTTCAGCTTCAACTGCCATGGTGGATTGTCTAGAAGAACCACCAGCTTGGCTCTTAATCATATTCATCATGTCTGCCATCATTTTCATCATGTCGGGGTTGGATGTAGTCCGGGTTGGAGCTACAAGAGGAGGTGGAGGGATGTAGTTCCATCCACAATGTTCCCCTTTAGTAGAAACCCTATGGCCACAATTCTCAGCAAGATGCTCAAACAAGGGCCATGACTTCTTAGGTGGCTTTGCCATGAAGGTGCCTCCACATGACGAATCAAAATTGTTCAGGATCAACTCTTCTAGGCCGATGTAGAAAGCTATAAATAGCTGCCACAAGGTGAGGACAGTCACGTAGGAGCTTTTGGAACCTTTCCCATGCCTCATGGAAAGGTTCATTTTCCTTTTGGGAGAAGGTAGTGATACATCTTTGCATTTGGGTCAGCTTGGCATTTGGAAAGAACTTCTTGAGAAACTGATTTTTGACCACATTCCACATCACCAACTCCATCTTAGAGATGTACCATTCCTTGGCCTTTTCTTTTAGAAGGAAAGGGAAGAGTGTCCTCTGGATGGAATCATCGATGGAAGCTGGTGTGTGGAAGGTGGAACAAGTCTCAAGGAAGGCATCGATATGATGGTAGGGGTTTTCATTCTCCATCCCATAGTAGGTAGGGAGGAGTCCAAGAAGTGTAGGTGGAATGGAGAATTGTTGACCCGATATTTAGTCAACAAGGGTGGCAATGGAGAATTGTAGGTACATGTGATGAAATACACATGGATGGGGTAGTTGGGCTACAGTTGAGAATTTGCATGAGGTATTTTAGCTTCATGGTCACCCATTTTGGTTTCTTAGTGTTGGTTGCGGTGGCTTTGGCATCTCCTTATACCTATATCGGGGTCGTATAACACCAAGTTAGTACAAGTAGAATGCATATGATGCATGCACATCTGTCACCTGCACAATGCACAAACAAGTGAAAAAACCAAGTTAGAATGACAATATGCAAAAGTGAACAAAGAATGAAGAATAACAACGATGAGGGTAGTAGGAAGGGCTAAGATACACTAACTAGCTAGGTCGAGTGCCTCTATCCCTAGCAACGACACCAAAAATCTTGGTGTGGTTTTGCATGCACGTGTGGTCTTTCAAATGTATAAGGTCCCCATACTAGGTTTACTTACAACACTAAAATATGCTCCCGCAAGCACACAGGGTCATGTTATAGTACAAATGAGAGGCAAGCTAGGGGGTCGATCCTTAGGGATAGAGTGGGCACTAGAGCTAGGTTTGTGTTGGCTACATTCCAAAAACAAAGATTAGTGTTCAAGGGTTTAAAAGTGGGTTTGGTTTGATTACACTAAGCAAGAAAGCAAGCAAAGGCAATATGAAAACTAGATTACCAAAAACTAGATTATCCTAAGCAAGTTAGGTCTAAGAGACTAGATTAAGAAATCAACTAAATAAGAGTAAGATGATCTGCATTACTCTAGTAAGGTAATTAGCAACTAAAAACTCAGCGAAACACTAGAGCAAGCAAGGATCTAGGTTAACCCTAGTTAACAAGACTAAGCAATTAGCTAGAGTGAACAAAGGCAATTAAGCTAAACTAGCATTAACAAGCTAAGATGACAAATTAGGTTTTAAGCAATGGATTGGATAGGTGGGTTGTTTGGGAATGTGATTTGATATTAGTTGGGGGAAGGTCAACATAGCATGCAAATCTCATATCTCAATCTAAATTACCAAACCAAACAACAAGGCAAGTATTTGAATGTATCCTATACCACTACTTGGAGAACTAGGGTTAGGTGTAATTGTAGTAAGACTTGGCAAGTCTAGGTTTCTAGGGTAAGTGGTATTGGGGAAATTGAAAGCCAAGGGTAGGAATGGGAGTAGATATGAGGGTGTTTCACCTCATGTTACTTGCCATATAGCCTTTAGGAATCTCTAGGAAAATGCATCAATCACACTTACACTAGATGCTTAGATCTCACACTCACTTATAGAGGAAGGGAGATGTATGTAGGAAAAAAATAGGCTAGATAGGGATCCACTAATTTGGACCTAGGAGCCATTCCTAAGATTGTCACATACATTCCAATTTCCCCTAGAAGTTAAGTGTCATCAAGCATCTCAAAACAAGAAATCTATGTTAAAAGAACAAACCACACACAATAAAATGGGAAATGAGATAGAAGTAAGAGGCAATCATCATAGAATGAAATCATGTTCATTACAAGTTAATTCCCCCAAACATGGTATCAAAGTCACATTTTAACCCCAAACAACCCACCACTAGGGGCTTAGCTAGACATGATCAAAGAAAAGATAAAAAAAGGGGAAGAAGGGGATATGACTCCATGGAGCTCGAAGTAGATACTTCTCCTTCACCTCCTAGCTACTGTAGGACAACCTACCTCCTCCAAGGTGGATGATGGGCATGTAAATGAAGGGGATTATGGTAGAAAACCTAGAAAACTAGGTTTCTATGGTGGAAATGAGGTGGAAATGGTGGATGGAGAGTATAAATGCAAGGGGAGTGCAATGAATGCTCAATAGTGGGTGGAGAGGAGTAATGGAAGCTAACCTAGTGTTGTGGCCACCACCTATATGTATATATATAGGTGGTGGTGGAAGCACTAGGGTAAGTAGGGGCATTGTTGGAAAACAATGTAGAAAATGCTAGGGTTTATGTAGTAGCATGGCCATGGTGGGTAGGGGTAGGAACGATTATGGTTGTGTGAAATGGCCATTCTAAGAAAGTGGGAAAATTAGAGGTTGAAATGGTGAAACGGTGGCTGGTAGCATGGCCGTTCTAGGAAGCACGGCCGTGGTGGAGGCTAGGTAGAATGATTGTTCTAGGTAGCACAATTGTGGTGGTTGAGTTGGAGGTGAGGTCGTTCCCTTCAGCACGCCCATTTTGCCTTCAGATAACACAACCGTGTTGGGCATCATGATAATTTTGGGGGCTTCATGGCATGGCCGTGCTGGGTAGCACGACCATGGTGGTTGAGTTGTTGTAGCTTGCAAATTTGCAATTTTCCTTGTAACTTTTGGATTGGCCAACACGACCGTTCCTTGGCACCACATCTGTGTTGGGGTCTTCAATAGAAAAAACATCTTGAATATTCATGGTAAATGGACTTCTTTTCTTGATGTCAACCCTTGGCCATTATAGGTAGGTTGAGGGATCTTTGGGGTCTTCTTTAGAGCCCTCCATGAGTGGAGGACTCCTTGAATTCCTTCCTTCTCTCTCATCCATCCAAAGCATGGTCTAAATACCTAAAAAGTATGCAAAGAACGTCCATAAGTGCATTTGACAATAATATTCATATTGGGGAATTTAACTTGCACTCTACTATGTTTAGATGTGAATAAAGTACAAAATGGCACAAGATGAAGCCCTAAAATAGGGCTGCAATCAGCCTCCAACATTAAAAGGAGACAGAAACATAATGTTGACATTCTAGAGATGTTCTAGGACGTGAAGGTGAACATTCCATTATTGGATGCTATCAAGCAAACCCCATCTTATGCCAAGTTTCTCAAGGATATGTGCATTGTCAAAAGAAAATCAATGGGGAGGATGCCTAAGAAAATCAAGATGACTGAACAAGTGACTTTTATTAGATAACACTCACTTCCTATGAAGAGGAAAGACCAAGGAGACCCACTCATACGTAACTACATTGGGGGACATCACATAGACCAATCCCTACTTAGCTTGGGATCTAGTGTGAATTTAATGCCATATAATATCTATGTTGAGCTGGGGTTAGGCAAGTTTAAACTGGATCATTGCACTCTCCAATTGGTGGACCTATCCATCATCATGTATGGTGGAAGAGTGGATTATGTATTGGTGATGATAGACAGGGAAACAACATCAAGTGTTCCCGACTGATTCCATTGTTCTTGACATGGAGCCAAATGATAGGAAAATTTGCATCATCTTGGGGATACCATTCATATCTATAGTTGATGCTGAGATACATGTGCATAATGTCACAATGACGGTCTCTTTCATGAACGTGAATTAAGATCAATATTTTCAAGACCCCAACCCAGCAAGCCAAGATGAGGATGTTGAGCATGGTCACTTGATGAGTCCAACTAACTACTTGAGGGGTGGAGATCCTAATGGATCACATGATGATAAGTTGTGTGATCAATGAGATAAGGAACGACTATCGAATGCATATGAGGGATGTGTCTATTGCAAGAGTGCATACACAATGATAACAAATAGTTAATTGATTGAAAGTATTACAAGAAGCCCGACTTAAGGCATGAAATGTAGTGCTAGTGCAAGGCAACCCACTTAGGTTTGGGGAAGTGTTCACCTAACCTTACATTTTTGATACTTTTTGCTTATTTTTACACCTTTACAAGAAACACACACATACCATACTTTATAGTTTTATTGTTTCTGATTCATCTTAGAATAAGAACTTAGATTGATGAATAATCCATGGAATGGCTAACTCATAAGAAAACTAGGATGAGAAGAGGAAGAAAGTTAAACTGAATTGAAAATGCTACAAGAAATCCATCACCAAGGTCATTCCCTTCACGATGACCATGTTGCCATCCATTCAAAATAGTTGTTCTCCATAGAACAGTCATTGTGCCCTTGTAATCACCACTTGAGTGCCACTTAGATTTCACATCTCTTGATGAGTACACACTAATGTATACCAATATGATAAAGTGAATCAATTATCTACATGTATAGTACCTCAACTACAAGTGTTTGAATTCCTTGATGTGGAATTTCAAGATTTTCTACTATGTTATATGCTAATGATATTATGCCAATTCATGGAAATAAATATTGATTGAACAAAAAGGTTAAAACTTTCAAATAATGTGATGGAATCCAACAATTTTAATATTAATTTTTTTTATCAGTTGTATTTGAAAAGACAATGATTTTAATGTTAATAATTGTAAACTGAATATATGCACTATAATTTGACCGCTCTAAAATTTTGAATGGCGGTTCCATGTTAGAAGAAGTGGCAATACCAAAATGTGACAAAAATCAATACTTGAGTTCTAGTACTGAAATGGATGTTAATGTTTGTCACAAGGTCAACGTAGGATGGTTGAAATGGAGGGATGTAAATGGAATAGTAATTAACCAAAAATTCCATTCAAATTAAAAAGTAAGTTCTATAGAACAACTAGACAAGCAACCATGCTATTAGAAGTAAATGTTGGGTGGTGAAGAGAGAAGATTTCAATAAGAGAGGACATGGAAAAAATAAATATGATGAAATGGATGTATGGAAAGTCAAGTAAAGAATGCTAGAGAAATGATTATTAAACACCAAAGTGGGAGTGGAAAGTTTTGAAAATAGGTTAGGTGCACTTGAGCTGGTATGGAAACGTGTAATACAAAGTAAAAATGTAATAATTTAGAGCAATGCTACTGAGTTGAGCCCTCTAAAAGAAGAAGAGGAATGCATATAACAACTTGAGATCAACTTATAAGGAGAGATTTCAAATTTTTGTACTTTGATGCAAAGATAACCCCTAACATAGCTTGGAATGAGGCATATGTCACATAACTATTTGTTACCCTCCTCCTACCTGCACTAACTGCAGAGTCAGCGGTAGTAGGGTTTGGGCGCCCGTCCATTGAATGGCATAAATATTTCACACATGCAATATATATGAAAAAGGCCGTAATGACACAAAGATATAACAAGATACTAAATGAGATATAGACATGTACCCTTCCATTTTTGTTATCCCATTGGTGATTCATTTGTTAGAGTAGAGCCTTGAATGCAATGGATCTTCATTTAGCAACTAAAAATCAATAAACAAAGCATATTAATGCTAAAGCATTAAGTATGCAATGAAAAGGCATGTAATTAGTTTAAGAATATATAAATGGTGCTTGGCTATATTGATGGCTAAGCAAGAACAAGAAACAAGGTGAAGAAACTTATGACATTCTCTTATATAAAGCATGTCACAGGTTTCTTTGTCCATTATATTAAAATGGATTTCTTTATATTATGTTTAATGTTTGTCAACATATGATTACCAAACATGAAATTAGTATTCATAGGAACAATATCTCAACCAATTAAGTCAGTAGACAAGCATTCATATGAGCATACATACAAGCAAGCCAATATCATAGTAGGGTCAAGAGGAAAACGTACCTTGCGAGTAGAGTACAAGCTATAAACCATGAGTAAGATTAGAGAAGGTCCAATACAAGGGGACCTAAGATATAAGAAGACATAAAAGTGGGTCTTAGAGAAGTTGGCATCGAAAATATAAACATCATATGAGTCATGTGGATGTTTCCATAGACCTAGGTTTCACTTAGTTCCAATATAGTTACAAAACTTCAAGCATGCATGTCATTATTCAACATAGTCCAAGGATCAACATTAAGTCATAGATCTAAGTGAACCATCCACATTAGATTATATATAAACATGAGATCATTTCTGATTTGGAGTTGGGAAGACATGCTATTTATATTTCCACTAAGGTTTAAACACATAAGATCATGACTAGTCATACTAGATCAATTTCATGCAAATAGGTCACTTTTCAAGTCATAGAAGCATTAAGTAGATCAAGTTGGGATGTAGGGCTATCTATGATAATTATACTAATTTGAAGTCATTAAGATATCATGCATTAATTAGAGCATGTTCTTAGCAAGATTAGATTCCAAACAGGCAACATGTGCATATAAATCACACTAGGTGTTACATGTAATCAATAAGAGTACATGAGTATGCTACATGGAAGTTTGTTAAGTAAAACATTTAAGGACTAATTTGAAAGGTGAACATAGGGATTTAGACATTAAGAGTCCATCTAGAAAAAGAATTAAGGATTCGATCATATAAGTACATAGACATCACATTTTAGGGCATACTAAGGTACCCGAGGTAAATCTTTATTTCTTATGAGTCAAATCATGACAAGAGGCATAAGGTCTTAGTAGATCATGTCACAATACAATATAAAGATCTCTGATTTGAAGTTAGATGATCATTTTATGATCAAACAAACTAAAGTTCAAGTCTTGATCAAGTCTCAACATGCATTAGCATAAAGGAGTTACCTTTATGTCAAGATAGTCATTATATGTTCACTAAGATGGCCCCATGCATTAAATGAATCCAATAGAATAAGGTTACTATTGTAAGGCTAAGATAGGATTTTGAAGCATAAAAGAGCAAGCTTGAGCATTAAAAGGCATAAAACATGTAGAAAGATATCAACAAAATCATCATTATCATATCAGTAGAACTATGTGCTAGAATAGGTCTTGAAACCAATTTTATTGTATAGTTCACATTTTTCTGATCAAACAGTATATATTGTATGACATGTTTGGACAAATGAGTGATTCATGATGATTTTTCAAAGATTTATCTTGATCAAGGTGATTTTGGACCGGTGGATCCTAATATAACAATCAAGGAAGGGTCACGCTCTTGATGGACGCCATCCAATCCAGCCACGTGGATAGCTTCTACCCCTGGTTGGTGGGTCACTCCGCATCACCCCTCGAGTGGCTAGACACATCCCGAGGTCATCGCTACCCTGCTTCACTGCGACTTGGTCCCTTTCCCTAATGCTAGTTGAATGGATCCAAGCCATAAGAATATGAACCAAGGGCAACCCTAGTCATCCCTTTCTACAGTTGTGAGTTGGGGTTTTCAACAGCCACTACAGCGGTCGTGTGCTGCTCGATAGAGTTGCGGTGTTGGGGGTTAGGACTGTTGGGTTTTAGGGGAGACAGAGAAGGTAGCAGAAACAAAAAAAAATTCTTCTCCCCGAACCTAGTATGAAGGAATTGTGCCAACGTCTAAACAATAGGAAGGATGGTTTGTAGAGACATACCTTGTCTCGAGGCTTGCTCGGTGATATTATCTCGCAGCTTGCACGATCTTCACCTCAGGTCTTGGACGGTGTCTATATAGCTCCTGGTCTCAGCGGGACTATCGGGATTGACAACAATCCTCTGAGTGGCAAAATTCTCCCACCTCTGAAGTAGTCCACACGGACCACCTGGAACTCCAATCTCCTTATTCCATAAGAAATCGGAAGGAGTCGCACCCTCCTGTCAGCGTACTAGTCACCGACACACTCTCCTGCAACCGGTTGCCTTTCTATAGTTGTCTTTCCCTTACTGTGCCTCCTTATCGGGTAGCACTTTCTCGGGCTCTCTCGGTTACCACAACCATAGAGAACTACAACTTTACAGAGCAATTGGTGTTCTGAGTTGTACTTTGAGAAGCCCCCAATACCCCTATATATAGGAGGGTCATGGGACATGATTCTCTACCCCAAGCAATGCGGGATTAAAGAAGGAGTAGAAGGGTTTAAGATTTTCCACAAAACAACCAACTGCACCATATGAACCGATCGTTTCAAACATGAAACAGTTGGTTGGGGACCTGAGCCGATCGGTTCACACCTGAACTGATCGGTTGGGATGCCTGAGCCGATCAGTTCAAGCATGAGTCGATCGGTTCGCGGTCCTGATAAGTTCTTGATTGACTTTTCCTCTTTTTGTTTTGAGTTGATCCAAATATCAATCCTTGTTCCAATCAAATTGGACAAGTGAAACGAAGAGAAATTTCTCACCAACTTGACTTTCCCAACTTGCTCGTTTGGACCAGTTGAGCTGATCGATTCAACCCTTGAACTGGTCGGTTTAGCCTATCTTGAGCCGATCGGTTCATCTCATGAGCCGATCAGTTCACCAAGCTAAGCCGATCGGTTCATCATATGAGCCAATCTGTTGGGAGTGAAGATTGTGCAAAATCAGTCAATTGCAGTTTCAATCAATCCGGTACTCTAATCAATTGGTCCAACACCTTGAACACTATGATACTGAGCTATTAAATGATTGAGTGTTTAATTGAACTACTAAACTCCTTTAGCAATCAATCTAAACATCGTTTGTGGACTCTTTCATTATATTACTCTGATTAGAACTTCAAAATACTGATTAGATGATTTCATCATGTTCTACATATTTTTTTGAGAATTCTAATATCTTATTTGTAATTTTCAGACATTCATGCTAATTTTTATAAATTATACAAGATCTAGATATTTATTGAAGTTTTTAGCTCATCCTCCAATCATACACTGCCACATGTCATCTAAGGGGAATGGCCCTAGTCTGAGCCGGTCACTTCTTGATGCCTGGACCCAACTCAACTCTTCTACCCTTTCTCACTTCTGGCGTGAGTCATGAGATAGGAAGTATCCATCTCTGTGAGGAACTACTCTGGTGTGAGATTAAGAGTCATCTACTCCTCATAATCGGCTACCAAAACCCCTATAAGATTTGATTGTATTTTCTCTTCTCTGACGTCTCCACTAGATAAGAATAGGAAGCTTCTTTCTTGAAAAGATGAGATCACTGCTCACGGGTGTTGTTGCTCCTTGTCCATGACCTAAACTGCACAGTCGGCCCTTCAAGCTCACCGTTGGTGGCTCGCCGCTACCCAACCTTTCCTCAACGAATAAATCAATTATCTCTAGGATTCATGGGTTGCCTATGAGACTCCATAACTCTACCCCCGCTCATAGTGGTGAGGACCAGAGACCACTAGAACTTGTCTGCTTCTCATTCTCCCTCACTTTGTGGTCTCAGGGTGAGTCATACTGTGTAGCTCTCTGGTCCTACTATGATGCGGGCACCGCCGCAAGGCTACAATTGGGATAGAAATTGTCCCTCCACTTCTCCTTGTTCCTTCCTATTATTCTCTCTTCTTCTACATCTACTTCTATTCTCAAATCCACCCCACCACTAATGATGGAGAGGATGGATAGAGGGTCTGCTCTAACTCTCTAATGCACTTGTATCATGCCTCAAATGAGGCTTTGAATTGTATGTCCTGACAAGGAAAGCAAAATTGTCTAGTTTCCCCCTCCATTCACCCCACCAACACTGATTGTGGTTTCATGGACCAACTCTCACCCTCTTTCTCCATGATCTTCAAATAGTTTAAAAGTAGGTGATAGTCTTGCCACTGTCAGATCATAATGAAGGAATATGATCAAACTACTTTCAATGATCTGTGGCTCCTCACTGCACTCATGAAAAGATCACTTGATCTAACATCCATGGTCAAAGAAAGGCCACACAACCCAACTGATGACCCATGGGCGTGTGACACTAACAAGGTTGCAATCAGGAATTTGTCTATATAATCCAAACTTTGGTAATATAATACATCAATGTACATATATTTCATCATTTTGAAACATAAACATCTTCTTCTAGGAATATCCAATTTCCCTAATAATTTGATCATAACTTCATCACAACTCAAGATGCATTCGACTTAGATTTGGAACCAAACCTCATTTGTCCGATCAATTAAATAAATATTCCAAAAGGTATAAACTTAGAGATCATAATCATAAATCAATATCAATTAACATACATACTTCACTGAAACACTTGGAACTCCAAAAAAAATTCTCAAATACATAAATACACCTTATGTCATTTACTATTAGGGATTCTAAAAGTTTAGTCCATCACAAATAGATTCCTAGGTCTTATCACCATTGACTTTGTAGTCATTTGGAGTTAGGATTTGCATAATAAATGGTCCATGACAAAGAGTCTTTGATAATATGAACTGCCAACTTTGTGGCCTAGCAATAGAGGAGGAGATAAATAGGGCTCAATTTTCCATAGGGGCATTGAAGGCACCAAGCCCCAATTGCTTTGATGCCAAGTTTTTCCAAGCAACGTGGGATCCAGTTAAGGATGATGTCTGTAGGGTAGTCAGATGGTTCTTCCTAGAGGTAAGTGTAGGGAAATATGGCTATAGAGCAGGCAGTATATTTTTGTTTATCTACCATATTCCCCATAACTAGCGGGTTGTGTCAATAACGATAAGATGGAAAGGATGGTTTTGAGGTTATACTTGGTCCTAGAGCAAGTCCATCGACAATCCTCATGATTTTTGTTGCACAAATCTAATTCTTGGTTGCATTGAGACTCGTTTGACTGCTCCTCCATGGATAACAGACTCAAATGTCGTCTTCTATAGCAGCTCCTCTCATCATGGATTGTAGGTTGATGATGCCCTCCTAGCGACAGACAACAACCTCCTCCCTCTAGATAATTCCATACAGACCACTTAGAATACTTGTCATCCTACTAGTATGGATATAAAGGAGTTGTCCCTCCCATTGGTGTACTAGTCACCAACTTTCTCTCCCACAACAATGATCTCAGTTGTTCTCTCCTTTTCTATCCCTCCCTTATCGGGTAGGAATTTCTTGGGCTCCCTTGGTTACCACAACCAGAGAGGACACAAATTGTCAGAGAAATTGATTCTCAATTGTCTGTGTTGTGTTCTGGGAAGCCCTTAGTACCCCTCTATTTATAGGTGGGGTTTGGTTCAGGGTTCCCAGTCTGTGCGGGAGTGTAAAGGACCAGAAGATCTTGAACTTTTGCAACCTGTGACCACCAAAACAGCCATCTGGAACACCATAGAATGTGAGATAGTCATCTTGTACTTTGAGACAACCATTTCACAGTTTCCAAATCCCATTCAAAATTTGCAATATGTTTCCCATTAATATGAAGCATCAATTACTCACACAAAAAGTAATAAAAAATCCAAACGAATATGGAAAGTATCTAGAAACTTCCTATGGCGAACTTGACCGATCTCGCCCATGCAAAATAGCTGTCTCACTCACCCAGATGGTCGTCTAATGACCCGAGTCATGCTAGTCAGTTTGGTCAATTTGTACCTTGGCCAATTCTAACTCGAATAAGTCTGACACCCAAACGCCCATCTCAATGCTTGATATGACCATTTGTCACTTATAGACAGCCATCTCATGCCATGAGATGGGCGTTTGGTAGTGTTGTCAGGATGATTATTGCGTGAATCAATTACCTAAATGTCTTCATAATTAATTCAACTATAATTCAAGATCATAATTACCTAAATGTCTTCATAATTAATTCAACTGTAATTCAAGATCATACTCCTCTTCTAGGTCGAGACCTATGTGTGTGACCCTATAGGTCCCATATTATGTTGACAATGAATGTCCATAACAACTTCTTACATCACAAGGAATGAGCGATGCCTAGTCGCACATCAATACTACCCAAGTAAATGGAAAGTTGGAGATCAACTTCAACCTACAATCTATGTATGGTGTTGCAGTGTTTGTATAGTTCCTTGTTCACTGATGTCCAGATTGAACTTGAAGCATGGAACACTCATCTTCTTCATCATTCAATCTTGTTTCTTGAACCAGAGTAGACTTTTTGAGATATATTTAAGGTCAATATAACATATTGACTCACATCTGCATGGCCATGCATTTCTCAGTCTCACAAATCATGAGGCCTAGGACACCAAACTCCTATAGGAGGGACAAATCCCATTTCTGACATCACCTTTATAACAATCCACATTTCAGGATTGTGTTTGATGATGTCAAAGTATACTCAATGACATGTGATGAGTGTAGTGATTTTAGGTCTAAGAACCACAACCACCACCATTATTGTGAGAGCTAACTATGACTTCCATGATGATGGCTTCCATGTGTTAGTCTCACAGTGGGTTTGTCCAATACACTATTCTCTAACATGTATTTGTGTGCTTGGTTTGATATAGCCATATCATGAATAATGAGATTGTGTCATCAACCAAACCACACCGTGATCTTATGTGTCATTGTTTTCTATCAACCTTCTACAATAACAACCTACCAGGAACATAATAAGAATATGTATGTATACTCTTAACATATGTATGATCTCATTTCCTCAAGGATAATACTTTAAGACATACATCATTGAGTAATATTGTTATCTAAACATTTTTAACGTTAATTGAATTAAATAAAATAAATTGGATGCTTGCCTTTTATTAATAATCAAATCGTTTTTACAAGTTATGCCATTACAATCATCACATGATTGTCTCTCTGGGCATACATACCAACAATAAGGTGTTGAGGAAGATTAATCATGCATATTTTAGACTCTTTCCTAAGAAAAATGTGGTTGAATCCATGAATAATTTGAGACACATAGCCTAGTGCTCTATCTTATATAAGATAATAACTAAGCTTTTGGCAAACCGATTGAATAAAGTGCTATCAGTGATTATCTCTCCTACACAATTTGTGTTTAGTAAGGGCCAAAGCATTTCTGATAGTTCTCTACATACCTTAGAGTTTATGTTAGATTGTGGTCTGAGGAATAGCTTGTGAAAAATCCTGTGTGAAGCTTGATCTGCTAAAATGTATGGCAATGTCTAGTAGGAGGCACTCTAGTGCATCCTTGAGTCTATGGGTTTCTTAAAGAGGTGAATCCATTTGATGATGGAATGTGTAACCACTAACTCCTTTTACATCCTTGTTCATGGGATGTCTTATGGATTGTTCAATTCCATTCAGGGGGATCCCCTATCCCTACTACTCTTCACCTTGGTCATAGATCCCCTTTCCAACTTTGTAGATGAAGCAGTCACATCTAAGAGGATCAACACTTCCAAACGGGGGGGGGCATCAAGATCATGTTTCACATGATTATTACAGATAATGTCCTATTTTTCTTGGAGGGACATTTTAATATCCTAAAGAACTTTAGGAGGCTGATGAAGACCTTTGGTGATCTCACAGGTCTCTTCCATACTGACATAACATCTAGGGTCTATTTCTCAAGATCATGTGATTAAAGGAAGGTTCGAGTCAATATGGTGGTGGGTTTGGTTGAAGTGACCCTTCCTACGAGGTACTTGGGGATACCCTTGTGAGGTGGAAAGATGAGGGGGAAAGGATTTAAATGCCTATATGGACAGCCTCAGGGAGATGGTCTCTAGGTTGACTGGGTTACACATGATATTGGTGGTTAGAATGGTCCTGGTGAGCTCTATTTTGGCTGGGAATAAATGTATTTGGTGCCTCCATGCTGATATCCTCACTTCATATTGGAGAAACACTATAACTCTGTGTGTTCCTTCATATGAGGTGGGAAGTTCCACATCACCGTTTGGTCTACTGTGTAAAGGAGATATGAATAAGGAAGGACTGAATGTCCCATATGCAGTGGACTTAATAGGTGATTCTATGTGCAAGAGGATTGATAACTTCCTAAAAAATGAGGAGTCTAGTTGTGAAGATGGATGAGAAGGAGATATGGTGAAGAATTGAATACTGGAGCTAATGTGGCTATTTCCATAACTTGGTGAACCATGTGTAGAAGATGGTTTGAGGTGGTGGTGACTATATGAAGGTGAATGACCTATAGTAGTTACACGATTCTAGCATTCAACATTGGTCTCTTCCTGACTTCCTTACCCCGCACGTACATTGGTTTCAACTCCTCTAGAACAAATGCCACATACCAAAGTGCAGTTGATGCACCTATGGGTGCATTCTTTGTAACCTCCCTACCTTGAATCAAATAATGGGGTTAGTCTTGAATACCAATTTTACATGTGTGCTTTGAATATTGTAGGAGGAATCTCATGGATATATAATTTTTAGTGCAATTACATGAAATATATGTGGTGCAAGTTGTGCCTAGAAATCGGTTGGGGTAGAAACACCGTCGATGCTCAATGAGGATATTTTTTGGATGGTGGAACAAACAAAACACAATGCATGCCTTAGGGAACTTGTAGTTGTGTGTGTCTGTCCAGTTTGTGTTTTTACATTTGGAGGGAATGTAATGTTAGGCTCCATGACAAGGGGGATACTGATATCCTAGAGATTTTGAAAACTTGTAAATAATCTTGGCTAGGTGGTTGACTCCAACTCTAAGATCGGTAAGGGATTCATAATTTGATAATTAGATGATGGGGTTTTGTAGTATAAACCCACTTGTATAGTATACGGGGGGCTATCTACCCTCGATAATCTCTTTTTGATGACATAGTAATATTGTACCTTCTCCAAGAAAAAAGAAATTGACCTCAATGTGACAATCAATCAGTCACAACTTATTAATTGAGCATCATGTGACTCAAAATCATCCAATTAGTTCTGATAGGGGTTATTGAATGAAATTGATCGTCATATGACTGAGGATGTGTGTATTAAGTATTTTAATCAAAAATTTCACTTTTTACAAGGGTGGTGTGGGATGGTGTCACACCAATATTTCTATCATACCCATTGATTCCTTTAGAAGCATGATGTCTTAAACTTTCTTTCAAATGATAAAAAAGGGTAAATATTCTTCAAAAAAATTTCCATGAACATGTCTCTACATGGTGAATCTACAATGATTTTACATAGATGAAATAATATAGAATAAAAAGATTGCACAAGTTGACATAGTGGTACTTTGTGGTGAGGACACTCTCTTAACATCTTCTAGAATCTTTCACAACAATTATGGAACACCACATTATTGATTTGTTTGAAAATTTATATTGGCACGTTACATTTGTTTCAACCTTGTAATTGAATAGAACTTTTTCAAGATAATGTATCTTCCCAATTCATGATCTCCATTTATGAATAATACCAATCCTTGGCTTCATCCTTTAGAGAGAATGGGAACATAGTCAAAAAATGGACTCATCGGTTGTAGTAGTGTAAAAAATTGAGCATGTATCTGTCTAGAAAGGCTTCAAAATTCTTGTAAGGATATCCATGATCTAGACCATATAAGAGCATATGAATATACACAAGTGTTGGAGGGATAAAGAATTCATGTCCAGAAATATCTCCAATTCTTATTGAAATAAAAGATATGAAAGTTCATGGAACAAATAAGTCTTGGAGTTTCATTGGGGGCTCTCCATTATAAGGTGGTGGTCTTACATTGGGATCAACCATCCCTTCTTTCTATCTAGTAATTCGTCACCTACACATTTCATAATCAAGAGGAGTTTGTCATCTAAATGCAAGAGAAACATAAAGAATAAATAATAACAATGATGAGAGAAATAGGAAAAGTCAAAGTAAAATAAACTAGCTAGATTGAGCTCCACTATACCTAGAAATAGTGCCTGAAAGCTTGATGCCCTTAGGGAACACCAGGCTTATTCATAATTTCCCAATTCAGACACAATCTTAGTAATAGATATGCAAGTGCATGACTTGGGATGTAGTATAGTGAATGTGCTAAGTTAGGTTCAATTAACGAGGAAAGATGGGGGTAGTAGAGCTAAATTTGTTTCACTAGGTTCCTTATGCAGAGTTTTGAGTTTAGGATTTGACTCTAAGTTTGAGTTAGACTAAGTGAGCAAGAAATAAGGAAAGTCAAGAATAAAACATAGATTAACCCTACACAATTAAAGCTAACTAACAAGCTAAGAGAACAATTACACTGACTAAGAAATGGAAATCCTTATTGATAATAAGTAGTGCAAGAGAAAGAGATAACTCACACTAGATAAGAAAATAATCTTAACTATGTAAATTAGAATAAGGAAGCAATAAAGGGAGAATACGAGACTAACACTAGCTAGCAAGAAAGAAATTAGTGTTTTAGAAACATTTAATAGAAGTGGACTTTTTGGGGGAAAATGTGACTATAAATCTAGTTAGGGGTCATATTATTCAAACAAATTCAATCAATTACGCTATAAAACAAAAAAATGGAAATTATGATAGATAGTCCTATTCTACTAGTTGGCTATTGGTGTCATAAGATTCATAAAGGGAAACTACTCCATGTCATACCCTATCCAACCTTATGAGACTTAATTGACTAGGGAATAAGTAGAATGCAATCAATATTACTAAAATCTAGGTTTCTAGGAGTGATTCTCTTAATACACTGAGAGGAATGGGGTTGCATGGGTGTTGGAGAAGGGTGTTTGACATCCTATTACCCACTTAGCATGCTCCTTGATAAGTGCATATAGAGAAATAAGCCTAGATACTTAGGTCTCACACCTAGAGCTAGTAGAGTAGATGGATAGGTGGGAAGAGAGCTCTCTAGCTAAGGATCCACTAGTTAGACTTAGGAGTTTTCCTTCACATAACCTCCTATTCCTTCTCTTCCCTATATTTAGGTGTTTTAACACATCAATCACCATATAAAGAGAGTGTAAATGAGAACAGGCATGCATATAGCATTAATAAATGAAGTCAAAGTGTTTGCATAAATATTTCCCAACATGGTACAAAATTACATTTTATTCCCCCAAACAACCCAAAAAGGGGCTTAGATACTCATGAAAAAATAAAATACAATAATGGAGAAGATAAGAGAGAAAGTAGCCAAGGATCTCAATGTGAAAGACTTTTTCTCCTTCTCCAGCAGCAGCAGTCTCAAGCACTTCACTGCTCCAAGATGGAATGGCATGGAAATGGGGTAGAAAGTGGAAAAGACCCTAAAGGTTAGGGTTTTTGGGTGGAACGTGATACATTAGGAGTGTAGTGGGGGTACATAGGTAGTAGGTGGTAGAATTGAATGTCTAACGAATCTAACACTCAACCCCCAATTTCCACTAATGCTTATAGGGGTCTAGGGTGTTTAGGATTAAGTTGGGGGTGAAATGGGGAAACACGTTGTTTAAGATGACCATGACGCGCTTGACACCAAGGTCATGATGGCAACTTGGTGGAAATGTCATTGTGATCTAGAATGGTCATGGGGATGTGGTTGTGTAAATCAGGCTCGTAAATTGAAACTTTGGCCGATAGCACGAAGATAGTGGCACACAGTCGTAGTGGCATGAAGGGATCCTGATCATGGTGAATATCATGTTTTTGGTGGAGAGAATAGGTTGAGAGCATGGTCTCTAGAACGATAGTACTAGAGGGTTTCTTCCACAACTGTGGTAGTTGATACATTGATTTTGGGCCCAACATACCACTCTATTTTGATAAGAACGATCGTGGAGGCTAAGATACTTTGCTTCCTATAAAATATAGAATACCAATGTGACTTGAGGTTTTTGAGAATGTCCATAATAAATTACCAAGGCCATTTTAGAGGTTTTCGTGTACATGTTATGTTGAACATTTCGATCCATGGTGCTTTTTTCTCAAATTTGATCCTTGGATACTTACGGTAGGTTGGAGTTGACTTTGATGAATAATTGGGCTCGTCCATGCGTGTTCGAGTCTAGGGATCATCTTCTTCTCCTCCTTCCAAAAATTAATCTTTAAAGAATGTGAAAAAAACATGTAAAAACATCCATAATTGCATTTGACAATAAGCTAATTGTTGGTGATATAAAATGCATTATGGAACATTTAAATGTGAATAACGGGAAAATATACAATTTGGAGACCTAATATAGGGATCCATTACCAATGAACCCTAGCACTTAACTGAGACAATGGATAGTTGCTTCAATAAACTTCATTAACAATAATTTATCTTTTCACCTCAATCATGATGTGAAGGACCTATAGCTATCGAGTAATGGGTTGTTGGGAACTTGTCATTCTTGTCAATAACTAGTTGGGATTTAATGTGGAGGAAGGTCCTTGTTGTGAATCATCAAGTAGCTTGTTTGATAGGCGGCACTCAGAACCATAGATCAATGTTGGAGGACCTTGATAGGATTGAGGCTGACAATTGTTGGTCAATTGTCTTTGCATGCATGGGAGAAGTGATGAGGCAGGCATGGTGGCTAAGATGAAGATTTGTTGAGGGCCGTAGGGTGTAAGGAGCTCTATTTTCTCAACACCAACAAGGGAAGTTGCTAGTAGTTGAGCAGTGATGGGTGGTTGTATGTATGGCCAATCATGATTGTTTTCAAGTTATCGACTACCTATCCATGCACTACTATTGAGGCAAAAATGAGATATTATATTCAATCATTGGGTGATCAACCATATTGCCTGGTGGTCGAGCAATGAGATGTTGTTTCTTAGTACTACTAGATCTAGAAATTGACCTAGAGGCAGTACATGAGTCTATCATGGCGTTGGTTGTTGTGTAAGTTGATGGTGATTGAACATGGAAGATGTGTCTAGATATTTAGGGAACAAGGGTCCTTACATCAACTTGAGTTGATCAAGAACAAAGAAGCGTGACTATTGTTGACTGAGTGGAGGCGATGGGGAGAGAGAGACTCTATAGAAGAGAGGGATAGAGAATTACTGAGGTTAGGATTATTGATAGCTTTCCTATCAATTTCCATGCATCTCAATAGGAACATTCAAAATGGGACTGAATCAATGGGTCTTCATAGGCTTGTCTTTATTCAACATAACTTCTATCTTAAAAGTGAAGTGAAAAAATGTTAAAGAAAGACAATATAGTCCCCAAACCAAGAGCTACAAATGCACTACAATAATGGTTAAAATGACAAACTGAGGTTCATAGTTAGCCTAAGAAATACAATTGAACCATGACAAATATTCATTCATCAACTTGGAGTACCCAATTCCTTTCTTCTTGCTTTACTTAAGAAGCTTAGAAATCAAGAAACTAAGAGAAACAATAAGTAAAGAAGACAATTTGAGAACTATTTGCTCAAAGTGATATAAGGAGCATCTATCACATGAAGGATTGAACAAACACTAAGAAAAACTATATAAGTATGATTTAATTACTTGATTCCATCACTTGTATAAAGGTAGAACCGTAGATTAGATTCTTTCATTCCAATCTCCTCTAAAACCCTAATTGTCTATCTCTCTTCAAGATTTTAGAGTTATGAATTGTTAGGAGAGAAATTGTAGGTGCTTTTGTCAAGTAGGAATGATATAAACAATTTAACTACTTAGGATATTTACATATCACCCTAATTGGCATTTATATTCTTGTTTTTTCATGTTGCTTACCCTCCAAAATAATTATTTAACCAAATTTATACAAGTTACATAATACTAACTATTACTTGTTGGACTAATGCTTTAATACACACTATATATTGATTTTATAGGGCCCTTTGTCAGTTAAGTATGTTCTTAAATAATTTAGTTGACCATGTTAATTATGATAGATGAATTTTGGTCCATTTCATGCCTTAAAATGATATTTAACCCCCTTTAAAAGCACCAATAACTATTGTAGTTTTCTAGGTATTTCTAACCTTTTATTTCTCACAAACATTTGTCTTTCATCATTAGTTGAATAAGGTTCAGGGTTTCATCAATATCAAAAATTTTGTAATCAATGTTACCTAAAAATATGAAAACCTTGACTCCAACACAACTGAGGTTTTCACTATTCAAACCCAAATTGATTTCAATAAAATTATCTTTAGAACATCTTCATATATTCAACACCTTTAAGTTAAAATAATATTAAGGAATTAATGTTGAAAAAATATTAGACGAAAAGTAATGTCTTTAGCCAATTAAATCCTAGTCTAAATACTCACAAAGGTAGAACCGTAGATTTATATTTTAGGAAGTTTAAATACTCACAGATTTATATTTCATAATCCTTGAGATTCAATATTTATTAGATCCTTATCATGAAATAAATGATTTTCTAGTTTAACATGGGTAGTTAATTTCTCAAAATTGTCATATTTATTTATATAAATGGTATTATTTAATAAATATTAGTTTTACAACATGTCTATGTTATGAACTCCATGATTTCTCATATTTCTAAAAAAACTGGAATATGTATATCATGCATAAAGTTAGTACTTCACTTCTCAATATCATTTGTATTCAATATAGTTTCATAAGAGAAATAAGTTATTATTTTTAGTTCCTATATTTACATACAAACTTCATACTCACACTCAAATACAAAGTTGTAATATTAAATTTCATAATTTAGCTTCAATAATGTCTTTTATATTTAATCTCTAATATTTTAGATTTCTTATATATGCATCTCTATCTTCATTTTCATATCCCTTTTGTCTCCATTGTGCATCTTATTATACTAGAAACTATCTTATCTGACTGCTTGACCAAAGCACCCAAAAGAAGTCTAGTTTTTAGCCCATATTAACTTCTTGTAGTCCTCATATCCTTACCTAGAGTACCTAAATACTGAGTTCAATTAATATGCATCTCATTCATGTAATTTTCAATTAGTGTTATATCATGTTTCCCATGTAGAATCTTATAACCTTATCTCTGATACCACATTGTACATACTTCCTTTTTGAGTTAGTTCAATGCTAATCATTAGAAAAAATATCTAAATCTATACTAATAGTAAAAGCCAAACATCATTTTTACTACAATCATTGGTAAATAGTAAATAAGAAATCTGGTTACTTGTTCTTTTTCATGATCTTTTATTTTTAAATCTCATGTAGGATAAATCTCCACATCTTAATTTATAAACTAAAATTATAATTCCAAATAGATAAATATTTTTATTCAAATTTAAACAAACCAAATTATTTATGTACACTTTAGATTGCATCAGACTACAAATCAAGAATGGAGAAACTTGATTATGTGACCCCACATGGGAAATAGTAATTACATGAAAAATATAATCCAATTTAGTTACAATTATGTATTACTAATCACCAACTTTTGTGTTGGATTACATTATACCTAAAGACATTTTAAATAATCAACATGGGGCTCATGCAGAGCCCCAATGATCAAACAACTTTGAGTCCAATTATCTCTATATGCATCGTGTGAACTAGACATATTGAACTTAAGAGATAATAACATAACATTTTTTAAAGAGATAATCCTAGCATTAGATACTTCTGGTTTATGACAATCATCCACACAATTGAAAAAACTATCATTCAGATCAATTACCAACTACTTTATTCTCCTTTAAGAGTATATCTAGTAATATATCACACATTTTTATATTTTCATCACAAAAATTTTATGTGTGAATACTTTAGAATGCAATAAAAAAGTCTAAGTCAAATCATATTTTCTTAGAAGGTATTACACCATGGTTATGACACCACAATATGTAGACCAGGAACATATGTTGGGAGATATGGCAGCGGAAACAAATTTTTTACTTCTACATGCCCCTTTAAACAACATATTGTGTCAACAACTATGAATTAATAAGGAAGGTTTCAAGGCATATACCTGGACCTAGAGCAAGTCCAGAGACTATCCTTGTTGCAGCGTGCTTTTTTTTCAAGTTGCACCTAGATGACTTTCAACAGCGGCCTCCAGGTCTGGCATCACGGATTACGATTGATGGCGTCCTCCTTAGTGAGTGGAAAAGGACTCCTCACCTCTATGCAGTCCATGAGGACCACTGGGAACTCCTATCATTCTTTCAGAACAGACAAGAAGGAGTTGTCTCTTCTAGTCAATATGCTAGCGTTGAGTTTCTCTCCCTTGTTGTCTCTGTCTTGGTGTCTCTTCCTTTAATGAGTAATACTTGCTCAGGTTCTCACGTTACCACAACTGTGAGAAGACAACATTTGCCACAACTTATTATTGTGTCTTCTAAAAGCCTTGACTACCCCTATATTTATAGGAGGGTCAGTGTCAGGATTTCCAGATCTACTGGGAGTCAAAGAGATAAAATTTCTTGAATCTTCCAGAACCTAAGAACCATGAACTAGTCGGTTCACCAGTAAATTGGTCAGTTCACACATGAGACGATCGGTTGAACACTTGAACTGACCAGTTCACTATGTTTTCTATTCACAATTGTATTGCCATTTAATATCTGATTAATGCACAAAATGACATCAACATCAATCCTTGATCCAATCTCATTGATCAATAAAATGATCGCTTCACAACCTAAACTGACCAGTTCAAACATCTGAACTAGTTTGTTCATCAGGTGAACTGGTTGTTTCAAATTTCAGATTGCCAATCTTGTTTAAATTGAATACCTAACACTTCAATAATCAATTTGAAACCAAATTCATGAGTAAACTCCTATTTCAGGTGTACCATATGCATGTGGCCCTATAGGTCCCAAGTTCAATGAATGCCATAACCAATTTATGACATCGCAAGAAATGTGTGATATGTAGCAAGACATCATTGCTACTCAAGTAACTGGGAATTTCTAGAACAACTTCAACCTATAATCTATGATCAGTTTTACCATGATCATATAGTTCCTTTGTATATGAACACCAAATTGAACTCAAGGCATGGAATCATCATATGTTCAATCCATGGTGCTTGAGCTAGAGTAGACTCTCTGAGATATATGTGAACTCAATATCACATATTCACTCACATGCGCATATCCATGCATTTCTCAGTCTCGCTTATCAATTGGTTGAGATATCAACATCCTATGGGAGGGGAGAAATCTCATCTACATCACTCACAGTCATCCCCATGTGTCATGATGTTTCAGAGCATCACCTTTATGGTAACCCTTATTCAAGGTCACATTGGATGATGTCAAAGTACATCGAATGACATGTGATGAGTGTAGTGATTTTAGGTTTAAGAACCACAATCACCACCATCACTATGAGAGTTGATTCTAACTACCATTCCACGGTCTCAAAATATCACTCTCAAGGTGGGTTTGTCTGATACATTGTTGTCTAACAAGTATCCATGTGTTTTGGTTTGATATCACATATCATGACATAATGAGATTCTTTTTTTTGGGTAAGTCAGGAGGCATTTTATTCTCCTCGCCCTTCTTGTGTAAGCTAAATCATCAAGGTTTCTACAATTACCATTATTAGAACTAGAATTAAACATTATAGTACTACTACCATTACATGACTCTGAATTAAGTAACTCAACTAACTCGTTTGGTGGTCTTCGATAGTTGTAGAATCCACTGTGTTTTTTTGTTTGGTGTTTAGCTAATATGTCCTCAACTCTATTAGCTTCACTTTTGGCATGAACGCAATGTCAATTCCTCCTAAGCTTCCATTTAACTTCTAGAGTTCATCTTTATAGCTTCAGATTGTCCTCAATCATGTTCTCAACAACTTCCTTGGCTAATAGAGAGTCTATCTCTATCTATAGGTGAGTGATGCTCTTCTCCTCCTCCATCCTCAGGTCCAATACTATGACTTGTACCTCGGCTTCAAGGACACTTCATGCTTCGATCGTCTTTCCCATTCAACTGATCCATCTACCCTCTCTACCCTTCCCACAACTGCAATGTAAGCATTCTTCTATTTGAAGACTACATCCATATTGATTTTGATGTAACCTTTAGGTGGATTTCTCTAGCCATATATGGCAATTGTGATATTATTTTGAGTCATGGCTGACACATATTCCTTTAGAAGAACCACCTCCTTGTTTATTAAGTGTCCTAAATGTGAGACTCGTATCTTAAAGTTTTTCAAGATTTCCTCATTTCGAGCCTTACGTATATGCCAACAACCAATCATGGATGTTTGGTTATGAGCATTGTCAGAGCTCATGTTTGACGTTAGCCAAATTCAAAGATCCCCTTTAGAGAAGAACCTATTTCAATGTCGATTTCCAATCAACTATTTCCAGACCAGAGAAGCAAATTGCCAATCCCACAGAGCATGTAGAATTGATTCATCCTGGTCTCTACATCTTGGACATGATCTGTCAGAAGAAAAATGTCTCTTAGTTCGTCAAACATTTGTGAGAATAACATTGTAACCAACCAGCCACATGAAACATTATATACGTGAAGCCACATTAGAGTTCCAGATCATATCTTCTAATTTCTTTCTCTTGACAGAAGCACTTGTAAGCACTCTTGGTCAAGAAATTTCTAGTTTCTATATTACACCAATCCCAAATGTTCATATCACATGAATTGTTAGGGATGGGAATATTATTGATTTTATTAACTACGTCCTTTAGAAGACAATAATTAAGGAACTCCAAATCCCATAAGTTGTTCATGTCCACCAAACTTTCTACTTGGAGGTTGAGAAGGTCAGTGGGAATAGGTTTAGTTGCCAAATGTAGTGAGATCTGATTGGGGCACCACCACCTATCAGTCCATACATTTATATCCCTTCTGCATATCAGTATTAGCAACAAGTTCTCATTGATGAAGTCCTTGCATTGTAGTTCTACCATCCCTAGTCTAGAAATATAGGGGATATTTCCACTAAGGTAGTTATCATACCTGGTTTTCAAGCCCAATCACCACACATAGTTTCTTGCAGTACCTAGCTCCCAAGAATATTTGGCTATCATCGCCAATTTTCACTCTCTCATAGATTTCATACCAAGGCCTTCGTGCTTCTTCATGTAGGTGACTCTATTCCATGCAACAACAGACAATGGATGGGCCTTATGGTTTCGTCCCCGGATAAATGACCTAATTTTGCAATATATTCTATCACATATCTTAAGTGCTAGCACCACCATTTGCTTTGTGTAACTAGGTATGGCCGTTAGGGTGGATTTGGCAAGGAATACTCTACCTGCCATGCTAAGACATCTTGATCATCAGAAGTTGATGCTTGACGAGAATTGTTCAGAATTCCCCCATATGTGTCCTCCTTCACTTGTCCATGAATGAAAGGCACTCCCAGGTACTTGCCCATGTTCTTGAGCTGTACAAAATCACTTATACGACATATCTTCCTCCTTGTTGTTTTAGGTACACTGCTTGCAAAATGTATACTCGATTTACTCATCGAGATGGCCTGCCCCAACACAATATTAAATTCTTTAAAGTACTTGAGGATAGTTTTTCATTTGAGAATCTTCTATCTTTGCAAACAAGAAGATGTCCTCAACATAGCAATGGTGAGATATTGAAGGTCCATTGTTTTATAGCTTGATTGGTGTCCATTTTTTATCTTGAACTAGACTTTCAATCTTTTGGTTGAGTTGCTCTAGGCATAGGATGAAAAGATATGGAAGCTTACTCCTCCCGTCTTTTAATTTAGGATGTACTTAGTGATGGTATCTGGAATACTGATCATACTCAGCATGTCTACCATGAAAAGCCAAGACATTTTATTGTTAGCCTTTGAAAGATTGAATTTTATAGCCATAGATTTAGTCGAGCTCCTCCATCCAATGATGTGGATAATCTCCTAAGCCACTGCAATATTGTCAAAAATCCTTCTTTCGGGGACAAACACACTTTGAGATGTTAATATCCAATTTGAGAGATAGCCTTTCAAGCTCTCCACAATGACTTTGTATGAGATCTTTGGTCCGATGTTGTTCATTAAAACTGGTCTAAAGTGCTCACAGACTTTGGCCTTGGGATTTTTGGAATAAGCACAATATTGCATTGTAGAGATTGTGCTCCAAATCCTTACTAGCTAAGACATTATTGACTGTACAATGTAGGCAACGTTTCATAGTGTGCCAATTTGTAATTAGGAAGGAACCATCGATGTCGTTAGGTCTAGCAACCTTGTAAGGGTTAGATGGTGGAAAAATTTGATGAATTTGAGAAAGGTTGGGCTCCTCCGCAACTGCTTGAATCTTTTTAGGTATTAATAGTTGAAACACTCAAATAAAGTTTCTAATGTCCCCAAAATTTATCACCATATGTTCTATAGATATCTTCCTAAAATGATTGCAAACCGTACTTTCGGTTGTTCCTCCATCAGTGATCCATTCACCATCACAGTTCCTTCACATAGTTATGGTGTTTTGTATTCTTCATTGTTTGACATAATGATGAATGAATATTCATCCCATTTTTTGTTGCATTTTCAGTCTAGTTTAGTATTCATAAATATTATTTTTCATTAGAATATCTTTGTTTTGGTCTATTTAGGTTTTTATGTTAATTTGTAGCAATTTAATACTTTTCTCGACTCCCTTTGTAGGTTTTGAATTCTATCACTCGATAGCAGTATTGACCTCTTTGGTCTACATCGACGAAGAATGACAAACAATACATTGATAAGCAAGATCGACACCTTTGTCGATCCCTCTGGTCAACATCATCATTGACTAAGAAACCAACAAGAAAACAACTCGTCAATACAATGTTGTCTACACTCTTGTCGACAACCACAATTTCAATCGACAGTCTTGTCGACCCTCAAGGTCGACAATGCCATCGACCTCTAAGACCGATGATAGAAGTTCAAGCGTCAGTACCTATCGGTCGACAAACCCATCGACCGATGGACCCATCAATCCACACTGATGGAAAACAGTCAAAACTGATAGGGAACGCAATAGGTCGACAACTGCGACCATATAAATAGACCTGCAGTGCAACCGTACAATGCATCTCAAAAATTCTGGAGATAGACATGCCAAGAGGCTGCCACTGAGATCATAGCTAGGATGAGACCTATCGACCAAGCTAGTTCTATCGACCTAGTTGTTCGACACCTATTGACCTCCAACATTGATCGATAAATCTCCTTCTTCAGCAACTCCAAAGTCGTTGATCCTCCTTCTCCAAGGTGATAGATCTCTTCCCTGATCTACCATCTATTCACCTGCTTCTATTGCAAGTCAGGGTTAATACTTGAAGGAGAAAGAAGGGCAGGAGACAATCGTCACACACCATGCTGAGCCGCTTCTGCCACCATCATGACCATGATGGCATCTTCCTCCTTTTCTTGTGATATTAATCTTGCCATGTCGAGGAAGTAGTCTTTTCACTGGGGTGTGGGGACTATCCCCACTACCCGTTTCTTGCAATTTCATTCATATTCCAACTCATATATAAACTCATATAATTCATAGATACTCATTTATCACATGTTTTGTTGATTGACCACCCACTTTACATGATTTATTATAATATTTTACCACGAGAACTTCAACATTTAAGGTTTGAATACTGATTTGATTTAGTTGACACCTTGATGAGAACTTCTGATGGAAAGTCTCCAAAGTAGTGGATATATGATCTGTAAGTAACAAGACATCGATCTTATAGGGATATCTACTCATGAAAGTTTTTGACACCGAAAGGGGAAACTTGCAAAACTCCAATTATATCTTCACACAAGTTTGGATTTGAATGATTGCACATATTCAAGTAGTGGCGGTGAAAGCCAGTTCCAACCCAGTGTTTCCACCCATTGATAACTAGAACCTTAATCTAGCTCTTTTTATTCTTGAAACCTTAGATTAAACAAACCAATATCGACTTTTGTAATAAGTACTAATTCTTGCTAGGTTACTTTGATGAGATAGTTCTTAAAAATGTTGTCCCTTGGGATTCAATCCTTAACTATACTGCGAGAAGATATGTCTACTTGCGGTTGGGGTTATTGCACTTTGATTTAGGTAAACTCGAGGAATTATATTCCTAGTGAATTTGCAGTGTGATAATATTCCACGCCACATAAGCATTGTAGAATTTGTATTATTGTCTCTATAGGTCATCCAATTAATATGGCACTTTTTCTTCAAATCATACTCCTCTTTCTTGAGAACATTGTTGTAATGAGCTTCCATTTCATATATGAAGTTGGCTGTAGTGTTGTCATACTATTCTGCTAAGCATGTTTGGAGAGTATTGAGGTTTCTTAACACCCTATTCTTTTCTTTTCTTGCTAGTCAGATCCTTTTGTTACCCAAGTAAAAGTGTTTGCTATGGACGCTACAAAGGCTTAAACAAAATCCATATTGGGGTTTCATGAATTCTATAACATATTTTGGAAGTTCAAATCTATGGACCAAGATTCTCTGACAAAGAATCATGGTTGGGCTATACTACGGGATGTGGATCTCAATAAAAGTGGGCAGTGGTCTGAATTGGAGCATCAACAGGTGTTCGACTATGAATTCAGGGCATTGGATGATGAAGGTTGGGTTGGCAACTACTCTATGAAGCCTCTCCTAAAGGTTTTCATGTACATATGTGAACCTCATGCCTGAGAAATTGATATATGATAAGACTTCTTCCATTAGAGAGTCATTGAATAGGTGTGCTTCATTGAAATTGTAATGAATGCTACCCATCTTTTCCTCTGGGTTCAAAGTAGTGTTGAATTTCACCATGACAATCCATGGGAGTGTGTAACATTTACCCATATTAACTAGGTGCTTCTAGAACAACTTTCTAACCGAGATATGAGGATTGACATATACAAAGATGATTAGGGTCCATCCATTCACCTTGTCGGTACTGATTTGTCTTTGATAATTGATGATCTGTAAATCACAGTCACCATCTTTCCAAAAAATCCAGATACCACCAGAAAATCTCTTGGATTCACAGTGGAAGGATTTTGAGAACCTTAGGTGTTTGATAGCTTAGGTGGAATTTGGACCACTTATGCGAGGTTAAAGTAAAGCTACAAGATTTGGTTTCCTAAATGAGATGGTATCTCAGAGGACACATCATGTATCTAGATTGTCGATTCCTCTAGTATTCCATCTTGATGTATCTAACATTAATACAACATTTGTAGGGAGGGAGGTTTATAAACTCAAATGTCTTGGACACTCTGATCTGGGTCCTGATTTTCTTTACCTTCATCAGTGTGTGCCTCGTCTGCTCCAAAGTTCAAACAAGGGCTTTTGTGATGTTCATATGGCGGCTTGGACCTAGATTGCTTCATCTTCTTACCATTCCTCTTCAAATTCCTTCCTGGGGATAATCGGCCATGATTAAGGTCAGGGCCAGGATTAGGGAGCTTTTTGAGTCCTCTATCATTCTTCCTTTGCTATTTGGGTGCTCCTTCTCAATTACTTTGTGCACTCTTTGTCATAGTCTATGGGGTTCTTAGAGGGGTTGGATGTATGTTCCATATCCTTTTCAGTTTTCGGTTCAAGAGGGTTCTCATTTGTTGTTCTCATGTTGACTTTAGTGTCTTCAATGTTGATAACTTCCTTAATAATCTCATCTACATCTGGATTCACTATAATGTTCTCTTCCTTATTACCTAAATTATTATATGTTTCCCCATGAATCTGTTTAAGGACTTCTATTTTGTCATAGACTGTGGTGACTTTCTTCTTTTTCCAAGTTTTCAAAGCCTTTTTTTGTAGAAGTTGTTATCTATTGTTCTTTCTCTAGTACTCCTTCATCTATTTGCATGTCCTCTTCATTTATATTAGCTAGGTTCTTAAATCTATTCTGTGCACCTTTATCCTATTCTTCTTGAGTGTCCTTCTGTACGATGTAATCCTTGGCACTATGGCTTTACGTCTTTGTGTATGCCATTTGTTTCCACTACCATTATCTTGAGAAGCTTCTTGATTGCCACTTACTCTTGTGTGTTTGTTGTTGTTGTTAGTGTTTGGGGAATAGGAAACACAATGCTTTGTTCCATGTCCCAATTTTTCACAACTCTCACATGTGTTTGGGGAAACCTCATACTCTACCTGGTAGACACTACTATTGATAAGGATTGTGTGAATGAGATGTTTCAAAGTGTCTATCTTGACGACAAGTCTAGTGAATTTACTCCTGGTTCTCACCATTATATGAGCATAAACCTTCACCAAAATACCTAATGCCAGCCCTACGTAGTTGAACATGTTCATGATGTAAAGGTGTAGGGGTAAATCCAATACTCACACCCAAGTAAACATGTACCTTGGCAGATCAATTGAAGGGCAGAATGTGGGGTCCACTAACAAACAGTTAAGGAATAGTCAAAAAATTTCCACATACCCCCTGTTACAACAACCTTGAAATCTCTTCTGCATGAGAATTGGATAACGTAATGGCCTAAATAAACTTCAAACATATTGAGTCGTCCAACAGGATTCCACAACATCTTCAACCAATCTCTCATTGACATGTATCTGATGTCAGTGCCAATGAGTTTGGCAACAACTATGCACCTCCACAGTCTAGCAAGGTCTTCTTCCACATTCAGATTAATTTCTAGGGCTGGTTTTCCATCAAATTGTTTTAGTGTAACATCTGATTGAGCCAGTTTACTTTCATAAATTTTCTCAAGGAATAATTCCTATTCAGATCGAGTTTGTTCCTAACTAAAATTCTGGCTACACATGTTCATCATTTCCGATTCCTCTTGTATGCTGTTTCCACCTTCTTGGTTACTAGTTTTCCTCCCATTTCCCCACGAGCTATTAGCTCCCGTTGTATTTGAACATCACAGTGGAGAAAATAGATATGTCAATGAGTTCTTAGCATTTTCAACCCCCTCCAATGATGATGGGCCTTCATCGTTAGGGTTCCCTTTCATCCCAGTGACTTCAAAGGTAGTACCTACTCCAGGTATGGAGACCCTCACCCCGACTTGTTTCCCTCCTTGCTCATTTGGTTAATCCCTATCTTCCTATCAATTCCCTTTGATGAAGGGGATGTACCCCAATCCTTTCCCTTTTCAACTACATTCCCCGTCTCCCCTATTAGATCCTTGGCCTGCCTAGTCTCTATTGTTGCCCCATCACCCTCTGTGTGCCCCAGAGCCCCTGAAACCCTAGACTCCATTCTTATAGAGTTATCTTATGACTTAATGAGGTTATGTCATCGATCGACTCACACTCTGGTCTTATGTGTTATTGCTGTCTATCAACTTCCACAATAACAATCAACATGGGACATAACAAGAAGTATATACTCTTAGGATATGTATGATCTCATTGTTTAGGTCCTTAACCTAAAGACATACATCATTGAGTAACATCGTTCTTTAGACATTGATTATGTTACATCATTATTTCATAATTGAATAAAATAGAATAAATGGAAGATTTTCCTTTACTATTAATAAAATTATTTTACAATATATACCAGTACAATTATCATATGATTGTCTCTACGAGCATACATACCAACTAACTCCCACCAGCACTTAGAGCCAATAATCGATGAACTTAATCCCAAGTGATGTAACATGATCTTCATGCTTCTGTTGCGAAAGTGCTTTTGTCAAGGGATCAGCCAAATTGCTTTTAGTTGGTACTCTACAAATATTCACATATCCTTTCTATACGATCTCTTGTATGAGATGGAATCGCCATTGTATGTGCTTGGAGCATTGATGCAATCTGGGTTCCTTATCTTGTGCAATGGCTCCACTGTTGTCCCAATACAGCTCTATTGCATTGCTAATGCTTGGAACCACCCCAAGTTTAGTAATGAACTTCTTGATCTGAACAACCTCCTTTGCTGCATTGGATGCATCAATATACACAACTATATTATAGAATCAACATTTGTCTCTTGCTTGAACTCTTCTAGCTTACATCTCTATTGTTTAGGCAAAACACAAATCCAAAATGTGATCTATAGTCATCTTTATCAGTTTGGAAGCTTGCATCAGTGTAACCCTTTACCACCAACTCTTCCTCACCACCATAGATAAGGAATTCATCCTTATTTCTTCTCAAGTACTTAAGGATGTTCTTAATGGTAGTCTAGTGGGCTTCACCAGGATCTAACTGATATCATCTCATCATGCTTAAGGCATATGAGACATCAAGATGAGTCCATAACATTGTGTACATGATAGATCCAATTATAAATGCATATGGAGGCTTACTCTTGCACTCCCATTCTTCAAAAGAACAAGGACATTGAGATCTAGAGATATTAACACCATGAGACATGGGTAAGTTTCCTCTCTTTGAGTTCTCCATGTTGAACCTTTTCAACACTTTGTCAATGCAAGTGCACTGGATTAGGCCAAGAAGACTTCCAAATCGATCTCTATAGATCTTGATTCCTAAGATATAGGATTCTATGCCTAATTCCTTCATAGAGAATGTATTTCCTAGCCAGGTCATTACCATATGTAAAGTGGGGATGTCATTCCCCATCAATAGTATGCCATCTACATACAATACGATGAATACAATCATGATCCCACTAACCATCTTATAAACACATGGGACATCTTCATTTTGATTAAAGCCAAACTTCTCGACAGTTTTGTCAAATAAAAAGATTCTAGATTGAGATTCTTACTTCAATCCATATATTGGCCTTTGTATCTTACATACTTTATTTGCATCCTTTCGATTTATAAAACCCTCGAGTTGTGATATGTACACACCCTCAAGCAAATTCCCATTAAGGAATGTGGTTTTAACATCCATCTACCAAATCTCATAGTCAAAATAAGTTGCAATGACAAGCATGATCCTGATGGACTTAACCATGGAAACTAGAGAAAAGGTTTTGTCATAATCAACACCTTGAACTTGTCTGAAAATCATTTGCAAAAAACCGACCTTAGTAGTTTGTACATTACCATCCATGCCAGTCTTCTTCTTGAAGACCCACTTGCACCCTATGGGTATTACCCCTTCAGCTGGATCCACCAAGGTCCATATCTTGTTAGTGTACATAGACTCCATCTCATATCTCATGGCCTCTAGCCACTTCTCAAATTCTTGTCCCTTAACAACTTCTAGGTAGGTTGTTAGCTTATCATCAATGACCAACTCATTCCCTTCTTGAGTTACAAGATAACCAAATTTTTATGGTTCAAGGCATATTCTACTAGATCGGTGAGGTCATGTGTTATAGGATGAATTTGAGATTCCACAACAATTTGTGACTATCTATGTTTGTCTTCTACCTCTATAGGTTCAATGCTTTCTTTTTGGACTCGAACTTCTTCAATTTCTACTTTCCTCCCACTAATTCCTTTTGAAATGGATTCCTTTTCTAGGAACACAACATCCCTAACAACAAACACTTTGTTATCAGATGGAGTATAAAATTAGTATCCTTTGATTTCCCTTGATATCCAACAAAATAACATTTATTAGATTTGGGTCCAAGCTTTCAGGAAACCTCTTTCTCATATAAGATTCACATACCCAAATTGTCCTAAAAGACACATTGGACACTTCCCATATCATATCTCATATGGTGTCTTTTAAACCGATTTAGATGGTACACAGTTTAGTGTAAACAATGTGGTTTCTAGAGCATAACCCCTGAAGGAAGTTGGGGGATCAGTAAAACTCATCATTGATCACACCATATCTAGCAATGTGTGATTTCTTCTTTCTGATACACCATTAATTTGTGGTGTTCCAAGTGGAGTCCATTGTGATACGATACCACAATCTCATAGAAGGTCCTCAAACTCTTAGCTTAAGTATTCATCACCTCAATCTGAATGAAGTGCCTTAATACTTTTGACAAGTTTGTTCTGTATTTCATTCATGAAATCCTTGAACGTTTCAAGAGTTTTTGACTTATGATCATCAAGTAAACATAACCATACCTAGTGAAATCATTAGTAAAGGTAACAAAGTATTGATAACCACCTCTACAATCTATTGTAAAAGGGACACGTATATCAATATGTATGAGTCCTAATAGATCATTAGCCCTCTCACCATTAATAGTGAAGGTAATCTTTGTCATCTTGCCCAACAAATAAGACACACATGTCTCAATTGATTCAAAATCAAAGAGTCTAGATATCCATCTTTATGGAGTCTAGAAATGCATTTCTCATTCATGTACCCTAGATGACAATGGCAAAGGTATGTTCTATTTGAGTTATAGAGTTTTAATCTTTTGATATTTATGTTATAAACATTTGTCTTTAGATCTAGCAAATAAAGACCATAGGAAATTGGGGAACTACCATAAAAAATCTCATCCCTTAAAATATAGCATTGAACATTCTTTATATGAAATTCATATCCATCCTTATCCATATAAGATGCATAAATAATATTTCGATTAATGGCAAGCATAAAAAGTAGTTCTTTAACTCTATTACAAGCCCCATGGGTAGATGTAAATTAAAGATTCCAACTATAGTGGTAACAACTCTTGCTTTATTTGCAACACACAATTTGACCTTGCCCTTTCTTAAAGGCTTACTTATTTTGAGATCCTGCATATTCAAACATATTTTAGATCCACATCCTATTTATCTAGTACCCAAGATGAAGAATTAGACCAATTTATCTAAATAGTGTATATACCTAAAGTAGAGATCTCTATCCCCTCCTTCTTCCTTAATCCCTTTAAGTGCACACAACAGATTCCTTTTGCACTTACCTTTCTCCTTGTCTTGAGTGTTGAAGACTTGGATTTCAGCTTAGCCTCAAAATTATTCTTGGCCTTGCTTTCGTCCTTAAACTCCACTCTATTGATCACCATCACAGGTTTGTCCTTCTTCATTCTTGATTCAACATTTATCAACATGCCAAGAAATTTTGATAATGGTTTGGCCATGTTACTCAAGTAATAACACTTAATAAAATGGCTATACGATTCAAGCAATGATTTTAGAATCATATTTGTGCCCAACCTTTGGCTCAAGGGAATCCCACTTTCTCTATATGTTCCACATGTACAATCATTTCGAGGACATGGGTCTCTACTGAGTCTCCTTCTGTCAACTTGCATCCCAGATTCTTGCTTGGCATGATTCTGGTTCATGTTCTTAAGATGGGCTACCATCTCAAGAATCTCCATGTCTTCATGCTTCTCATAAAAATATTGGTTCCTATAGCACAACATAAGGTTCTTAATGTATAAGGAATCATTGGTATGCTTCGAATAAGCATCCACCTCAGGCCTAGGTGCATAAGGAGCAGGTTCTTCTGGCACTAGTGTATCTAGGACATAGAGCTTATGCTCATCACTCAGAATGCTTCTCAAAGTCCATAACTAGTCATGGTGGTTTGTTCAATTAATTTTGTCCTTCTTAAGGACTAATAGAAATGGTGATTTGTTTGCCATTTATTTCTACATTTTTTTGGATAAGGTAAAATATTAATATGTCAAAAAACTCATATAGGTAAACCTATACTGTATAGAGGGTGTAACTACCTACAAAACCCCACTGCTCTCTGGTAACCGGGTCCAAACCTTTATAAAGGTTAGGTTTGGCCCTACAGAAAAGTCCCAGTCTTTCATACAAAAGGTCAAAAAACATCAAATTATCCATCTCAGAGCCTCCATGGAACCTGGCATTCCTCTCGTGCCAAAGACCATAAACTGTAGCTACAATACCCATTGCCCCAAAATCCTACATGTTCTTGTTTCCCTCCATCTTCTTCCTGATCCACTCCAAACCTCCTTCAATCAACGCAGGCGGGCACCCCCAACCACATTTCAGCGCACATCTGCACCAGACATAACGGGAATATGTACACCCAAAGAATAGGTGATCATGCATTTCCTCAGCCACCTTGCACAGCCGATAGATCAGGTTGACACTAATTCCCCACACATCCATCCTGTCCACCATAGGTAACCGCTGCCTCAAGGCCCTATACAAACAACACCCCCATTTGGGCATTTGCTTCTTGTTCCAAACAACATCGGCACAGGGGACTGGAGGGCCATACATCATCTGCTTCCATGGTTTGGGGTCTGAGAACACCCACGTACCATCCGGGAAACACTAATAAGCATGGTGAACTACAATCCATTCACTAGCCATCCTCCTCCACACCACCGACCCATCCACACTTCCTGTAGCATCCAACATGTTGCCATATCTATTCCTCATCCACACAGCCCATACCAACTCTAGCTGTGTGATGAACCTATGGATATGCTGGAGGGTGGTAGATCTTGCCACCCCACAAGGATCAACCACACCCATCCCTCCTTCGAGACAATCTCTTGTAATGGTTTCCCAAGCAATCCCATGTGATTCCCCCCCACACACAAAAATTACTCACCAGGCACCTGAATTTGTCGATGATAAACAAAGGAAGCTCTGCTTGTCTACACTAGAATCTTATTTTTTCCAGTAAGACTGAGTTACATAACACCTGCCTCCCCGCAAAAGAGATAGCCAAGCTGGCCCACATATCAATATGTGATCTGAGTTCATCCACCAATTTACCATAGTCCTTCCCCCTACCTTTGCCCCTAGAAATAGGAATGCCCAGGTACTTCATAGGAAACCTCCCACCCAATATGCCCGCTGCTGCCCTCAACCTCCCTCGTCTGGCATCACAAGAGTGAGATAAGAACACTCTGGATTTGATATCACTAATATAGAGCCCGGTCATACGTCCATCCTCCATAAGAATGTGCCTCACATGCATGAGGTATTTTCTATGGCCTTCTGTGAAAATCATCACGTCATCCGCAAAGACCGGGTGCGAGACTATGCACACATTTTTGGTCTTGAACACCTTAATTCTCCCTTCATTTTTAGCCCGACTTATTGTAATAGAGAGTGCTTCCATGATGATCACGAAGAGCATGGGGGAGAGGGGATTGCCCTGTCTCAGCCCATTGGAGGCATAAAGAGGCCATGAGGTATTCCATTCACAAGAATAGAAAAAGAAGTACCTTAACACACTGAATCAACAACTTTATCCATTTACTAGAGAAGCCCATTGCCTCCATAATCCTCCACAAAGTTGGCCACTCAACATGATCATATTCCTTCGTAATATCAAGCTTACAACAAGCCTTCCTAGTAGCATTCTTACCTATGAACTGATTAAGAAATTCAACATCCAACATTGCACCATCAGCGATGTCTTTGCCTTGTATGAAGGCCATTTTGTTTGGGGATACCACCTTCGGTAGAACTTTCTTAAGTCTTCTTGACAAAAGTTTAGCAAATATTTTATAGAGAACCGAACAACATGCAATAGGTCGGAAATCAACCATAGAAGAAGCTAGGTTCTTTTTAGGAATCAGTTTGATGAAGGCATGTTTCACTTGCCGTACCATCCTACCTCCCACCATAAACCACCTCACCGCACAATAAACGTCCTCCTTAATGATATCCCAACAACATTGAAAAAACTTCCCATTAAATCCATCGGGACTAAGGGCCTTGGACGACCCAATGGAGAAGACCGCTTCCTTAATTTCCTTCTTAGTAACCGGACCACACAACTCCAAATTCATCTCCTCGTTCACCTTAGCACAAGGCAAACACCCCTATTGAATAACATGTTCCTTGTTATAGAGGTTTTTGAAATATTTAATGGCTTCATCCACTACCTCTCTTGGACCTCTTGCAGCAGTTCCATCTTCCTTAACCAGCCCGTGTATGCAATCCTTCATATGATTTTTCTTAGTTGCACTGTGGTACACCCTAGTATTCCTGTTGTCATCTTTTATCCACCTCAAACTACTCCTTTGCCACTGATACATTTCCTCCACCTTTTCTAGTTTAAGTAATATGTCCGCCCTTTCTTCTTCGTCTTTAATTTTTATGGCATCTAACAGATACCTCCTTAGTTGTTTGGAAGCTTCCTTATACTCCTATTTAGCTAAGTTCACCATGTGATTTCTACATTTTTTTTGCAATTTGCCAAAACACTTGTGAGTTTATTTGATTAAAAAAAATTTTAAGATGTTTAATTGGCCCTAAATTAATTATCTCTACCACTATTTTGTTCAAAATGATAGTCCTCACATATCAATTCAGAAGATTGCAATGTATGGCCTTCTAGTGAGACAAGACCCAAAACAATTGAGTTATACTCGACCAACTCCAGCATCCATAACCAATTATTAAGGTAGGCAATGTTTGACAATTGCATCTCATGCAATTCTTGGATAGATGGTATGTGCAACTCTTTTCTTGAGTCATCTACATTATTCAAGTCACTTAATCTCATTAAGATCACCTAGTTATGTTTGACCTAAAAGCCATCACACTTACACGAGATGAACAATGCACCATGCTTGGCACGCCCATGCTTAGTCAATCAAGCTTTTCATGTGTGTTGCTTATGGAAAGCATCTAAGACTTAATATTTGATTGACGGATTATATATATATATATATATATATATATATATATATATATATATATATATATATATATATATGCATACATACATATATGTATCCAATCACCACATACTTATATTATCATATACATACTATATCCACAAATGAAACATGGAATTATGAAAAAAAGAGTGATAGTTTATGGCCATATTGTTGTAATTCCTTGGATCCACAAGGAATTACTACCACCTAACATCCACATCATATGTACCAACCTGTTGTTGATGAATATCTATGATGGAACTAGTCTGAGTTGATTGATCCAACTCTTGAACTAATGGGTTGGCATGTTGGTCGGTCGGTTGGTCTATTGGATCATTCATGTGGTTTCTGGTTGAAGCCACGTCTAGACTCCTCCAGTCAAGCAGTTGGGCCACTAATCGATTGTTCGACTCCTCCTATCGCGTGGCCTCCTTGGTCCTCCATTCGATTAGTTTGACTTCTGATTCGATCAGTTCATCTGGTGCAAAATGCCTTCTTTGCCATAACATGAAATAAATCTATCCTATTCCTATTCAACTTATTGCATTTAGTGAAAGCTCGAGTTACATTTGAGGGGAGCATAGGAAGGAAAGAAATAATACTTCTAAATATGGAAAAGAGAAAGAGGCTCGGTATGAAAACCAAGATATAAATAGGAATAACAAACATACAACCAAGCACAAAGATCTAGGGGGTTATTGGCCATAACCATGCTTACATCCACCATTAAATAAACTTTTAGGGAAATGCATATAAATTGCACACATATGTCATATCATATACATATATATAGGGGTCGTATGTGGTATTTAATCAGGATATGCACATTAATCATTTAAATATTTGCATCACATGTAATAAATAAATGATAAAACCAAGATCTGATCATATTGATTAAATTCCTAAACATAGTAAATTGGCGTGGCTCTTATACCACTGTTGAAAAATATGGCATCAGATATGGTAGCAAAAACAAAATATTTACTACCATATTTTTGTTTAAACAACAAATCACATCAACAACTATGAATTGGGAAGGAAAGTTGCAAGGCATATACCTGGTCTTGGAGCAAGTCCAACGACTATCTTGTTGCAGTGTGCTTTTTTTCAAGTCCAATGAATATCTTGTTGTAGTGTGCTTTTTTTCAAGTTGTACCCAGATGACTGTCAGTGGTAGCCTCCTAGTTTGGAACCATGGACGGCGGTTGACAACTTCCTCCTTAGCAGGTGGTAAAGGCCTCCTCGCCTCTACGTAGTCCACATAGACCACTAGGAACTCTTGTCATTCTTTTAGAATAGACAAGAAGGAGTTGTCTCTTCTAGTCAACATGCTAGAGTTGACTTTCTCTTGTTGTCTCTCCCTTTGACAGGTAAAAATTTCTCGGGTTCTCTTGTTACCACAACTGTGAGAAGACAACAATTGTCAGGCCTTATTGTTGTGTCTTCTGAAAGCCTCAACTACCCCTCTATTTGTAGGAAGGTCAGGATTTAGATTTCTATATCTACTAGGAGTCAAACAATGGAATTTCATGAATTTTCTAGAACCTATGAACCATGAACCAGTGGGTTCACCAGTGAATTGATCAGTTCACATATGAGACAGTTAGTTCAACACTTGAATTGTTCTATTCACTATGTCTCCTATTCACAATTGTATTGGTATTTAATATTCATCTAATACACAACATGACGTCAACACCAATCCTTGATCCAATCTCATTGATCAACTAGATAGTCAGTTCACAACTTGAACTGATCGGTTCATTCATCTGAACTGGTTGGTTCATCAGGTGAACTAGTCATTTCAGAGTTTTGATTGCCAATCTTATTTAAATTGAATACCTAAACCTTTATTAATTATGTTTAAACCACATTCATGAGAAAACTCCTATTATAGGTGTATCGTATGTGTGTTACCCTATAGATCCCAAGTTACATTGGCAGTGAATGCTCATAACAAAATTTTGACATTGACGAGTATATTTATATCCATCTTTGCATGCTGGTTTACTCACTTTTTAGGGGATGTTGTGTTTCTATTTTCTACTTTTAGCATTGGATTTACTTAAATGAATTATCTCCTCTTTTCTGGACTTTAATGCACTTTATATATTTTTATGCAGAATTGGCCAAAAATATACTTCAAAGCCCAGATGGACGATCAAGCCCTCATGATTCCATGCCTCAAGGGAAGGAAGGCCCCAAAATCATTCCATTATCCACCTTTCAACCACACAAGTCAAACGATTGGCATTTCTAGTCACCCAACTCGAGCTACTTTCTACCCAGAATCTTCCAGATTCTTTAGTTCTTTCATGCACTCCTAGCATCTAGACCCATTCTGATTCAACCCATTTCGGTCTGCTAGAGAATCAGACATGAGGTCTAGATTGAGTAACCCACGATAGTCACCTGTTGGACTGAGTACGAGCCATGCAATTGGTTGCCTTTAACCACAAGTATTCAGCACTAGGGTTTCGACAACGAGGAATGCATATATAAAAGGGAAGAGTTATCATCCATTCAATATGGTCTCTGATCGGTGATTAGAATCCACATTGCTCAATGCAAATCCTAGTGAGAAGCAAGGAGGCGTTGGCTGTAGTGGAGGATTAGTCTTCCTACACCAGGCATCATGGCCCCCTCCATTGCTCTTTCTATCTTTCCATTGTTGTCTCTTGTCATGAGTGAGTAGATGTTCATGCTGGGGCATGGGGACTAGCCCCAACAGCCCATATTTTATCCTAGTTTGTAGCTAAACTCAACAATGCTTGCTAGATAAAGTATCATTCTACTTATTTCTTTGCTTTACAAATTGATGATTTGCTTTGCATATTTGTCATAATCATGGATGTTTAGGTTTTTATAATCGTGATTACAACTTCATAATGATCTCATTGTCCCCTTAGAGTCAGTAAGGGATAGTGAGGTGATTGCGTTACAATTTTCTAATTTGCCGAGAATGGTCAGCTATAGTGAGGGAGTCCAGTTAGGCAGTTACTATAAACTAGGAACTTGGGTACTGAGTCTAGTCGGTTCTAGGGGAGTTTAATCCATGAAATGATCTATATCCCATTAGGGTGCAATACCTAAGCCTCTATTTAGTAAATTGTTAAGGAGTTAGATCTCACTAGGATAACTATACATACTTTGGAAAGAAAAACCCCATGCCTTGGTCCTCTTTATTATCATTTATTCATCTATTTCATCTTTTTTGCTACCGGAAAAAATTTCGTTTAATCAATCAATCATGTTTTTGGTGTTAGATATTACCCTTAATACTTCTATATACACCATTTCTTAAAAAGGTTGTCCTTTGAGTTCGATCCTTAAGTATATTGCAATAAGGCTTCCATTTATGTGGAGCGGGGAACTAATGAGCAACTTTCAATTAAATCTAGGAGTTATTCTTTTAGAATTTAATTGGCACAACATTTGGAGCTCGATAAAAAATTGATGCCATTTTCGGGGACAAAGGTAGTTATATATTTTTAGAAGTATAAGTGTAATTAGGGTTTTTTTATGCTTGATATTTTGAAAATCCTTTAGAACTTAATTCATCAACTTACAATCATTCTTCCTCTTTTTAGGTATTCCTAGACTATGTGAAGATACAAAAGTCTTGACTTGGGCGATCCTAAAATAGAGAGAACTCTCAAAAGACTTCGCAAGGAAAAGACCATGGAAGACACTACAACTATGGAAACAACTATTCAAGCATGAATTGAAGAGGTTATCATAGCCCAATGAGAATTACTCAATTTAGAATCTAGGACATAGGAAGAGGCCAAATTCAATACCAACCTAGAAGCCCTCCCAACCTGTAGAACGTGCCAAAGAATTATAGAATTTTTCTATCCCTAAAGGCACTGACTTGATTCATCTAGTCCAACCTCTGAGAAAGTGATTTTTGGATGTGTTTTACACACTTGAATGGAAGGTGTAGAAGTAGCTATTCAAGTGTGAATTGAAGTGTCTGTCATGACCTAATGAGAATTACTCACCATAGAAGCTAGGATGCAGGTTGAGGCCAAATTTAAGACCAACCTACAAGATGCCCAAGTCATAGAATGCGCCAAAGAATTATGAGATTTTTCTATCCCTAAGGCACTTACTTGACTCATTCAGTACAACCTCCGGGTGGACCAATCAAGATCATGGCCCAGTGGGTCAGTCTACTACAAAATTCCACCTTCACTGGAAGGATTGGAGATGATTGTTGGGAAAATCTCCGCAAATTCATCGACCTTTTATCGATGATGAATCCATGCGGTGGCACTGGTGATGCCATGTGACTGCAACTCTTCAAATATTCCCTGCCAGCAAAGCCAGACCATGGTACCAAACCCTTTGAGGGGACCCAATTTCAACATGGGAAGCTCTAGAAAATGAGTTTCTAGAGAAATTCTACCCACCCTCAATGACATACTTGATCAAAGGACTGATTATAAGATTGATTCAAGTGCCTAAAGAATATTTATAGAAGCATGGAAATGATTCAATGAACTCCTTTGCAAGTTCCCACATCATGGCATCTTTGAAAATGAAACCATCTAAGACAAAGATGTGAATTCAATTCATACTATCCCAGGACATGAGTATTATAATCCGAAACATGCTCACGACCACCTGGGTTTCCAATACGGAAACCCAACTGGAGCTGAGAGTCCCAATTAACAGACCCTGCTGCAATCCACTCAAGCTAGAGTGCCATCAAACAACATCGGCCCATGCCACCAGGGTAATTACAGGTTCAACTTCCCAAACATAAACTACCAACAATGGCAATAGTATCAAACAAATCAACTCATGCCACTACAAATAGAGTCAACGCCAACACAAGATCTAGTGAAGTCACTCCAATAGATGATGGCGACATATCAGACTCAATTGGCCAACACCATAGCCAATCAAAAGGCATAAATCTCCTGCCTAACAGCTAGTCAACAATCCCTAGCAGGCAAGATAGTAAGTCAACTAGAAAAGATTCCCAAGAATTCAAATCAACTCACGCCAATGTATATAGAGTCGACATTAGCACAAGATCCAATAAAGACACTCCAGAAGATGACGGTGATATATCAGACTCAATTGGCCAATGCCATAGCCAATCAATAGGATTTGGAGTCACAAATTTCCCTCCTAGTAGCTAGTCAATAGCCCCTAGTAGGCACAAGTGTAGGTCAACCACAAAACAATCCCAAGCATCCAGTGCAGCTAAATGTTGTAATAACAAGGTCAGGAAATGTGTACACGACACCCCTACCTCCACTCCTACCTCTATTACTCCTAGAAGAAATGAAGGCATCCCAGTCAGGGTCCCAAGTTGCCCAAATGACCATCCAACAATCAGTCTAGTAGAAGTTTAGACATAAGACCCCCCTGTGACGTCAACCCAGTCAGGAACCATCAAAAATTCAATTGTTGCAACACCAGTATTAACCTTTGGATCATCAACAACACCCGAAGCACTGTTGCACAAGCACCGTGTACCCTATTTGGTCACCTCAAGTAGGCCAAGATGGATGATAGATTGATGAAATTCAAGGACACTATGAAGAAACTCCACGTCGACACCATGTTCCTTGATGCATTAGTCGAAATGCCAAACTGGTGCAAATATCTCAAGACCCTTCTATCCAAGAATTATATGTCTGGGGAATACAAGACCATGAAGCTAGAATAGATGGTCCCCAATATAGTTCATAATCAGATGCCTCAAAAGCAAAATGATCCCAGTTTGTTTGGGATAGATTATTTCCTAGGAGATGACAGTTTCCACAAGGGACTTGCTGATTTAGGCACAAGCATATCCATTATTCCATAAACTTTACGTCGACATCTAGGATTCATTGATCTCCTACCCACAACTATGACCATTCATTTGGTTGATACATCCAAAACAATGCCTCTAGGGATAATAGAAGACGTTCTCATCAAGTTGAAAAATACATATATCCCATGTGATTTTGTAATCATGGACATTTAAGAAGACGAACGACATTTGTTGATTTTCAGAAGGCCCTTTTTGGCCACAAAATGAGCCCTAATTGATGTTGAGGCACGAATCCTGCTCCAAAAGAGACTCTAGAATATTGGGTTCTCGATGGATTAAAATCCCCCAATTTTGTTGTATAAATCTTTTTACATAATTATGTCGATGAAAAACCAGTTGAGGCAAGAACCATGTGAAGATTCCCTACAAATAGCATTGAATGGTGATGAATACAGCGAGGAAGACTCTCACATTGCCATGTATGTCAAACATATAGACGTCACAGAAGTAGAAGAGGAAATCACTAAATTATTCAAAGACTTAAGGATGATGGAAGAAATGTCCAATGAGACACCAACGCAAACACCACCTAAGTTGAAAATTCTACCCAAGGGACTTAAGCATTAATTCCTTGATGAGGGAAACTTATGCCCAGTAATAATCAACTCCAAACTTAGTTTAGAAGAAGAAGACAAACTAATGAAATTATTGAGAAAAGGGAAGAAAGCCCTAGGGTACTGATGAATGCACATTCATCTTAGTTTTAGTCGCCACTTTTAGCCAAATTTTGCACTTGAATCTCTTACATAACCCCTGAATCTATCTTATATAATTTTCCCAGTTTAAGATGATTATTCATAGTTTTAATCAAATCTACTGGTTTCCATGGCAGGATAAAGCATTGAACTATGTGCACCAACTTAGGAGATGGTGGTCCCGTAATAGAGGATTCATAGATGCAGGCCATCAGCCCATAGTAATACCCCCTCCCCCTATGGGGGTGGGTTTATTCAATGAAGCTGGAAACCAATGTGTTTCAAAAGGTAGAGACCAAAATAACATCACCCATCATTGTGACCACGACAAGTGTCATGACAGCTACAAGTCTCTCGACCGCAAGGACAGGCGATCCTAGCAAGTATCTCAAACATGATGCCAAAAGTGTTTCGACTGGTACGTCATCATCGTCATCTCTACCGTAACCTCGTCTCCATCATCGTGACCATTATGCCAAATGATGTCACTATCGAAATTGCCCAGTAGTAGTCGTGATTGTGACATGAGTCATGACCACAACAGGGGTCCCTACTTGTACATCCACAACACCACAACAATCATCTTGACCACAAAAGGTGTCTCAATTGTGATAGCCGAAAAGGTATAGTGACCGCTACACACCCAGATATGAGCCTATAAACATGCAACCCACTCCTTCATTTGGGGGATCTCTTCTGCTCCATTATGTCGCCAGGCTTCTTCTCCTCGCCCAGCCATGGAAGAAGATCATTTTAACCACCTCCATTGATGCCTATGTGGTGTCCTTGTTGTGCTGCCTCCTTCTCTCCATCAAAATCTACTCTCTAGCCAAAAAAGAGGTTGGAGTTTAGATCCAAATCGACCATCACCCATTCAACTACCGTTCCATTTCCTACAAGCTAGAGCATGAGAAGGGAAGGAAGAAGGAATGAGAAGATCATCCTCGCCTATCGTTGGTGTTCTTTGACTCCTCCAGATCTACCCTGTCATTGAGTAGAAGATTGTTCCTCTACCGAGCCACGACCATCTTCTTCACCATGACCATGATAGAATCTTCCCTCTCCCTTGTTTTCCTTATTTCCATAATGAGGGGTGAGTAGTCCATTTCATTGGGGTGAGGGATAACCCCACTGCCCGTTCTTACATGTTCATTTTATAACATTCATTGGCTTGTATACAACTTTCCATCTCATTTCTCATCTCCTTAAGACTTGGCTTGTTGAAAGTTGACAAAGGCATGAGGTTGATACTAGCCCCTGAGTCACATAGAGCTTCACCGAGCTTGGTCTTTCCTATAAAGTACGTGATACTGAAACAACTAAGATCTTGTCTTTTAGGAGGTAGTGTTCCTAGAATAAAAGCACTCACCTGCTCTTTTAACACCACCACGTCTATAACGTCCCCAGATTTTCACCTTCTCAAAACCCCATGGAGATGAGAAGACAAAATCCAAAAACGTTAAGAAATTGTATCAAAGTGCGTTGCGGAAGCAATATGCGCATACATGAACATACAACCATAAACAATCTCAACATTCAACATGTAAATTATTACAAGATGACTTATTACAACATGAATTATAAATACATATTGAAGTAGAAAGATACACAGTCTAAACATGTATGCTATCTAGGATCTTAGACAATAGGTAAACATGTACAACTTTCTCACATCCTATTCTTTTATCCCAAGATATGAACCTAGAAAATACAAGAAACAAAAACATCAACATAAAGTTGGTACGTGGTAGTAAAAATGCTATACTATGCTGGCATATTGAAAATAGTTGAAAAGAGAATAAAGAGAGGAAAACATTATTTAAAGGCGGAAAATCAGGTAAACCCAAGTTATTAATCATATTTCAAATGAACATGCATTACTATGGTGGACTTAGCACAAACATAAATTATTTGGGCCCTATCCCTGCGTACCTTGTACCATTAGGGATCTCTCTGCGTACCTTGTACCATTAGAGAGGTGCTAGTCAACATTAATAATTTCCCTCTCTAATAGGGAGGTTAATGAACACCATCAGTAACTACATTTCATTATTCATTCCCTTAATGTTCTGTAGTGTTTAGGAAGAATTGGCAATACTCATAGATATACATCCATCAATGTATTCAATTACATGCAAGCAGATACTTATAATTAACATCCAGCAAAACTAGTCATATACTTATATCCATGTACCTGAGTTCAGAGATTCTTTAGACATCCATGATCATCTACAACTTTGTCCATGACCTGATTAATAACAATTATTCATCATTAACACATGGTTCATACATTCTTGATATTGTAGGTCCAAATTAGGGTTTTGGTCAAACCTAGGTCAATGTGATGTTAGGATGGTGTCTAGTATTTTTAGTCTAATCTATATGTCATTAAAAAGGTCTGGTATGATTTTCATATTTTTCTGATAACTAGTCTATTTTCTAGAATTAAAATGAGGTTACAAACATGGAATTGGGTTTTAATGAGAAATGGCCTATTATTTTGACATAATAGTCAGATCTGAGTTCATATTTGGTTTCCACATTATAATAGCGTTCAGTAATATTTTTAATAGATTTAATTTCCATGATATGCTAATTATACCAATAATATGATATCAAAAAGAAGCATTATCATATACATTAAATATCATCATTGGTTGTGCTTTAAAAGCATGATCTAAGGATTCAGTAATGTAGAGAACATTTTTCTGAGTCTAGGGGTATTTTTGGGGGATTTATTGAACAATTGGGCTATTTTCTAAGCATTTTCTAAGCTGGTGTCATTTTCTGGAATAAAAGAAAGTATTTACCTTGTATGGAATTTTCTGTGGCTGTTGGATCTAGCTCTTTGGGGTATCAATCTCTACCATGTGTACTCAAAGTGGGGTGTGCGTCCTGCCCTTGAACCACAGTTCACTCCTTATTGGCATTGTGTAAGCCAGTCGAGATGTAGCTAAACCGGTATGTTCCAGTCTTCTTTCTCGCACGTGACTGGAGAAATATGCCTCTACGTCTATGTGTTATTGCTGTCATGAGGTCCAGTCCCAGCGACGGATCTGCATCAACTGGGATCTCTTCGACCAAAGTTAAGGCTTCACACACCTTCGACCAGCCATGCCGAGTCTAAGCGGTGGGGACACGAGGTCCCTCTATTGATCTGGAGCTCTCGGCTTGTTCCTCTCTTGGTGACGACGGAGCTAGGTTGAAGGCAATTGGAGTTATCCTCTCCTCACATCCTTGGGCTCTAGTTTTCCATTGAGGATGGTCGCAGGTCTTCTGCAAAATGGATGGTGCCTCCAAAACATGGTAGGGTTGCTCATGGCTCTCCCTCAAAGACCCAACCTTAATCTACAGGTTGTAGGGCTCGTTGGCCATCATTACCCACACAACTGAGAAATTGATAGTGTTGAATGATTCGGAAGGGACATGTGATAGTTTTTGCCTAGTCACTACAAAATGCAGTGGAGAAAGAAGGAATGGATGGGGATCTCTCTAATGGAGACGGTGCTAGGGATAGAGTTTGGTTTTCTCCTGATATGCCACCTCACGCTCCTAACCAGGGTTTGTTGAGATTCTGAGAGTGCGGTGGTGAGGATTTCTCAGTTACAAACTCACCTTGATCCATAGTTTATGCGCTACCCAGTGCAGATGAGTATCAGCTTGGTCAGACCCTTCTGATCCGCAATGATCAGAGGTAAGGGATGACCTCCCTACCACAAGATCTTCATCAAAGGGCTTAAAATCATCCACGCCTATTAGTTGAAGGCCGCTCCCAATAGACATGCCAGCGTGACATCAAACAGTCATAGCCTAACTAATAAATGAACAAAAGACCATAGTCCAATAACATTTATATCATTAATGTCCTCATCTACAAATAGTTATATCTACTTGTAGCAGTCTCCAAATATTTTGAAATTTTAGACACATGCTCATAATATCCTAAAGCAGCTCCTGCTAATGTTTGGTACACAAACTTCATTATTTGGACATGCAAATAAATTCTTCAAAGAACCTTATAATTTGGTGTACATACCTTGAATTCAATTCTAATAATCATCAAATCTTGATCCTACATGTCCATAAACATGTGTTATGATACTAACATACCTCAAGGCTCATTAATTGGCTACTTGAGTTTGTTGTGACTACTAATTAGATCTTTTAGCCTCATAAGTACCCAAGCTCACTAATAAAAGTTATTCATCATAATTGAACTCAACTTGGTCTGGTAATCATCAATTGCATATCTAGTTATATTGGGGTGAAAGAGCTAGTAACTAAATAACAAATTCTCAATTTGGGATCAATCATCTAAATGACGCACATGGTCTTAAAATACTATATTGGTTATCAGAGCCCTAAAATATGGGTTATCACATTCACCCTGCCTTATAAGGAATTTCGTCCTTGGAATTCAACTAGTCTCATGCTTAAGGTGATAACCAAGGTGTTTTTTTGTTGGAATTGTCATACTGAATATCATTAGAATGGATTTATGATCAACATCTTACTTAGATGTCATAATTATAGAAGAGCTTACTCTACATGATTGAATGTAGAGTTTCACCCTAAGGTGTGAGATTTATCATCGAACTAGAAGCTTAGAGTTGTAAGATTGGGTTCAGGAACTATATTTCATGATCATGTACTTATGATCCAAAGATATCTTATTTCAAGCTCATTATTTCAGACTTACATCTTTTATGTAAGATATAAAGGGAAAGAGAACATACTAATACAAGATTTGTATGATTTCAAACTTATATGTTTCATGTATGGTAGGGGGGATATAGAATCGGTCAAGCTTATCTAAGTGACTTTGCATTCATAATCATTTCTATAGCTCAAGTGAGGTTTCTAGCATCATATATTAAGAAAGAGATGAGGAGGGATCAACATATGTGAGTATCTTATGCACAAGGCATTTTACTCTAAGAACTAGCATTTCATATATCACCTCACTTGCAGCTAATGATGAGATTCACAAACATATGTCACTCAAGCTAGGACCTAACTCAAACAAAGGATTGACTTTCTTGTCTTGAATTTCTCTACCCATAAATCATTTTTTAACCCAACTCACAAATCGAGGACTTAGATCATCATTATGAATCATGCATAATGACTCAACTCATTTATTTAGGAGTAATCTAGCTTAGGACATATCATTTTACATATATCTCATATATCTCATATATTGGAGGTTAGGTCATTTAACCTTCTCCTAGTGGGTCTCACTCTCTTCAGAGTTCACCACATATATTTTCCTAACGCTAGAAGTCCTCCTTTGTAAATGGATTAATGCTCATGCATATTGAACTGTATCTTAATTTTGGTTACCTTATGTAAGGAAAACATATATACTTTTATCACCTAGACTTATCTCACATTTTCAAAATTGGGATCAGAATTCATATACAGCTTAGATATATACAAAGAAATTTATATCGTCAGAGATCAAACTTACATAGGATCATTCCTTTTTTTATATCATCTATCGATCTATCATATAGATAAAGGATCTAGACATCTAATCTAGACTACTCTATCTTCTAGACTGATGTCACTCCCTTTCACTTAGATTGCATGAACACCTACTACTCTCTTGTGTGAGGGACACATTTTAATATTTACATATATATAATAAAATATTATATAATTTTTCTCCGAGAAAGAAAACGTCATAGAAAACTACTGAGGGTCGAGCCGATTGGAAAACAAAACCAAATCAGCAAAATTGAGTGTCCCACACATAGTAGATAGTCTGGTGCCATGTATCCTAGTGAAATGGTGAGAACATGATGTAGACTAGTGTAGCTACCCAATACATATGATCTCTATATGGAAATGGTTTCATACACTTGTCTAAACCTAGTTCTTGAACATCTAGGTTCTAACCTAGAGGCTAAGTCAAACCTTATTCCTATATAACAACTTACTAAGTTTCTAAGGTTTCAAGTGAAAGGTTCAATTTATTTTTATGTTTCATGGTGAGCAATTGTTAGTTGTAGCTATTGTTCATGCTCTGATACCAACTGTAATGTCCCCGGATTTTCACCTTCTCAAAACCCCATGGAGATGAGAAGACAAAATCTGAAAACATTAAGCAATTGTATCAAAGTGAATTGCGGAAGCAATATGCGCATACATGAAGATACAACCATAAACAATCTCAACATTCAACATGTAAAGTATTACAAGATGACTTATTACAACATGAATTATAATTACATATTGAAGTAGAAAGATACACAGTATGAACATGTCTGCTATCTAGGATCTTAGATAATAGGTAAACATGTACAACTTGCTCACATCCTATTCTTTTATCCCATGCTAGCTCTGAACCTAGAAAATACGAGAAACAAAAACATCAACATAAAGTTAGTACGTGGTAGTAAAAATGTTATACTATGCTGGCATATTGAAAATAGTTGAAAAGAGAATAAAGAGAGGAAAACATTATTTAAAGAAGTAAAATCAGGAAAACCCAAGTTATTAATCATATTTCAAATGAACATGCATTACTATGGTGGACTTAGCACAAACATAAATTATTTGGGCCTTATTCCCACGTACCTTGTACCATTAGGGATCTCCCTGCATACCTTGTACTATTAGGGAGGTGCTAGTTAACATTAATACTTTCCCTCTCTAATAGGGAGATTAATGAACACCATCAGTAACTACATTTCATTATTCATTCCCTTAATGTTCTTTAGTGTTTAGGCGGAATTGGCAATACACATAGATATACATCCATCAATGTATTCAATTACATGCAAGCAGATACTTATAATTAACATCCAGCAAAACTAGTCATATACTTATATCCATGTACCTGAGTTTAGAGATTCTTTAGACATCCATGATCATCTACAACTTTGTCCATGACCTGATTAATAACAATTATTCATCATTAACACATGGTTCATACATTCTTGATAGTGTAGGTCCAAATTAGGGTTTTGGTCAAACTTAGGTGATTGTGATGTTAGGATGGTGTCTAGAATTTTTAGTCTGATCTATATGTCATTAAAAAGGTCTGGTATGATTTTCATATTTTTCTGATAACTGGTCTATTTTCTAGAATTAAAATGAGGTTACAAACTTGGAATTGGGTTTTAATGAGAAATGGCCTATTATTTTGACATAATAGTCAGATATGAGTTCATATATGGTTTCCACATTATACTAGGGTTCAGTAATATTTTTATCAGATTTAATTTCCATGATATGCTAATTATACCAATAATATGATATCAAAAAGAAGAATTATCATATACATTAAATATCATCATTAGTTGTGCTTTAAAAGCCTGTATTCAGTAATGTAGAGAACATTTTTTTGAGTCTAGGGGTATTTTTGGGGGATTTATTGGACAATTGGGCTATTTTCTAAGCATTTTCTAAATTGGTGTCATTTTCTAGAATAAAAGAAAGTATTTACCTAGTATGGAATTTTCTGTGGCTGTTGGATCTGGCTCCTTGGGGTATCAATCTCTGCCATGTGTACTCAAAGTGGGGCGTACGGCCTACCCTTGAACCGTGGTTCACTCCTTATTGGCATTGTGTAAGCTGGTCGAGATGTAGTTGAATCGGTCTGTTCCAGTCTTCTTTCTCACATGCGACTGGAGAAAGACGCCTCTGCGTCTGTGCGTTGTCGTTGTCATGAGGTCCAGTCCCAGCGATGGATTTGCATCAACTGGGAGCTCTTTGAACAAAGCTAAGGCTTCACACACCTTCGATCGGCCATGCTGAGTCTGAACGCTGGGGACACGAGGTCCCTCTGTTGATCTAGTGCTCTCGACATGTTCCTCTCTCAGTAACAACGGAGCTAGGTGGAAGGCAATTGGGGTTATCCTCTCCTCACATCCTTGGGCTCCGATTTGCCATTGAGGATGGTCGCAGGTCTTCTACAAAATGGATGGTGCCTCCAAAACATGGTAGGGTTGCTCATGGCTCTCCCCCAAAGACCCGACATTGATCTATAGGTTGTAGGGATCGTTGCAATCATTACCCACACAACTAAGAAATTGATAGTGTTGAAGGATTCAGAAGGGACCTATGATCGTTTTACCTGGTTACTACAAAATGCAGTGGAGAAAGAAGGAATGGATGGGGATTTGATCTCTCTGATTCTCTCTAATGGAGATGGTGCTAGGGACAGAGTTTGGTTTTCTCCTGATACACCACCTCACGCTCCTAACCAGGGTTTGTTGAGATTCTCAGAGTACGGTGGTGAGGATTTCTCAGTTACAAACTCACCTTGATCTGTAGTTTGTACGCTACCCAGTGCAGATGAGTATCGACTTGGTCAGACCCTTCTGATTCCTAATGATCAGAGGTAAGGGATGATCTCCCTACCATAAGATATTCAATAAAGGGCTTAAAATCATCCACGCATATTAGTTGAGGGCCGCTCCCAATAGACATGCCAGTGTGACATCAAACAGTCACAGCCTAACTAATAAATGAACAAAAGACCAAAGTCCAATAACATTTATATCATTAATTTCCTCATCTATAAATAGTTACATCTACTTGTAGCAGTCTCCAAATATTTTGAAATTTTAGATACAGGCTCATAATATCCTAAAGAAGTTCCTGCTAATGTTTGGTACACAAACTTCATTATTTGGACATGCAAATAAATTCTTCAAAGAACCTTGTAATTTGGTGTACAGACCTTGAATTCAATTCAAATAATCATCAAATCTTGATCCTACATGTCCATAAACATGTGTTATGATACTAACATACCTCAAGGCTCATAAATTGGCTACTTGAGTTTGTTGTGACTACTAATTAGAACTTTTAGACTCATACGTACCCAAGCTCACTAATAAAAGTTATTCATAATTATTGAACTCAACTTGGTCTGGTAATCATCAATTGCATATCTAGTTATATTCTTGGGTTTTAGGGGAGACAGAGAAGGCAACAGAAACAAAACATTTCTTCTCCCCAAACCTAGTATAAAGGAATCGTGTCAATGTCTATACAGTAGGAAGGATGGTTTGTAGAGACATACCTTGTCCTGAGGTTTGCTCGGCGACGTTACCTCACGGCTTGCACGGTCTTCACCTCCAGTCTTGGACGGTGTCTGTGCAGCTCTTGGTCACCGGGACTGTCAGTATTGACAGCTATCCTCCGAGCAGCAGAAGTCTCCCGCCTCTACAGTCGTCCACACAGACTGCCTGGAACTCTGATCGCCTTGTCACACAAGGCACCGGAAGGAGTCGTACCCTCCTATCAGTGTACTAGTCATCGACACACTCTCCTGCCACTAGTCGCCTTTCTATAGTTGTCTTTCCCTTGTTGTACCTCCCTTGTCAGTTAGCACTTGCTCGGGCTCTCCTGGTTACCACAACCAGAGAGAACGACAACTTTGCAGAGCAACTGGTGTTCTCTGAGTTGTACTTGATAAGCCCCCAATACCCCTATATATAGGAGGGTCATGGGACATGGTTCTCTACCTTGGGCAATGCGGGATTAAAGCAGGAGTAGAAGGGTTCGAGATTTTCCACAAAATAACCAACTGTGCCAGCTGAACCGATCGTTTCATGCATGAACCAGTCAGTTGGAGACCTGAGTCGATCGGTTCACACCTAAACTGGTCGGTTGGGACACCTGAGCCGATCGGTTCACTTCTGAACCGGTTGGTTCACTGCCCTGGTCAGTTCACAATTGACTTTTCCTCTTTTGTTTTGAATTGATCCAAATACCAATCCTTGTTCCAATCAAATTGGACAAGTGAAACGAAGAGAAATTTCTCACCAACCTGACTTTCTCAACTCGCTCGTTTGGCCCAGTTGAGCCGATCGGTTCAACCCTTGAACTGGTCGATTCAACCTATCCTGAGCCGATCGACTCACCAATCTGATTCGATCGGTTCACCAAGCTGAGCCGATTGGTTCATCATATGAGCTGATCGGTTGGGAGTGCAGACTGTGCAAAATCAGTCAATTGTAGACTCAATCAATCCGATACTCTAATCAATCGGTCCAACACATTGAACACTATGATACTGAGCTATCAATTAATTGAGTGTTTAATTGAACTACTAAACTCCTTTAGTAATCAATCTAAACATCATTTGTGGATAAACTCCTCTTCCAGTTTAAATCCTATGTGTGTGACCTTGTAGGCCCATTTCACGTTGGCAGTGAAAGTCCATAACACTTGTGACTTCACAAGCAAAGAGCAGTGCCTAGTCGCACATCAGTGCTACCCAAGTGAAATAGAAAGTTGGAGAACAACTTTCAATCCTACAATCCATGAATGGTGTTACATTGAATGTATAATTCCTTTTTCACTGATATCCCGAATGAACTCAAGGCATGGAACAGTCGTCTTGTCAACGTTCATTCACTTTCTTTATCTCCGAGTAGATTGGAGGAGATATGTATGACATCAATGTCACATACTGATTCACACAAGTGTGTGCATGCCTATCTCAATCCTACTCATCAAGTGGACATGGATATCAAACTCCCTCAAGAGGGACAAATCCCATATCTATCACTCACCCCTCAAAAGCCCCATGTGTCAAAGCCACCCAATCATCACCTTTATAACAACCCATGTTTCAGGACTGCATTTGATGATGTCAAAGTGTACCCAACGACATGTATTGAGTGTAGTGATTTCAGGTCAAAGAATCACACTCACCACCATCACTTTGAGAACTGACTATGACTACCATGTCATGGTTCCATGTGTCAAACTCATGGTGGGTCTGTGTGTACACTTGTTCTCTAACAAGTACCTATGTGTTTGGTTTGATATCTCCATATCATGACTAATGAGATTTTGTCATCAACCAACACCACAATCTAGTCTTGTGTGTCATTGTTGTCTATCTACCTTCCACAATGACATCCGACTAGGGACATAAAATGAATGTACAAACTCTTAGCATCTGTATGATCTCATCGTTCAAGTCCTCAACCTGAAAGCATACGTCATTGAGTATTGTCATTCTCTGGACATTCAATCTGTTCTATCATTATCTCATATGACTGAACCAGAAAGAATTGGAAGCTTGCCTTTGATGTTTATCAAATCAATCTTAATGTATCCCACCAATCATCCCATGATTGTCTCTCAGGGCATACATACCAACAGACTCCCACTTGCACTATGAGCCAATCACCCTTGAATCATATTCTTAGTGATCTTCAAACATGTCCCACATGTTATTATGATCTAGTACTTACATAGTGAGTTATGGAAACACCTTGCCAGAGTCGGTATTAACTGCATGTCTCTCATCTCTTCGATGTACGTCACATATATGAGATGGAGTTGTCGTAATATGTGATCTAGTATTCCTTTGCTAACCTTTAGCCACATTGCATGACCAAGCACTCATTATTTGTCATCAATGACTAGAATATCTATAAGTTCATCTCATGAACTTCCAGATCCATATAGTATCCACTAATGTTCTCTAACACACGTATAGTCAGCTTTTCCTTTTAAACACCTTTATTGGAATGTTTCCATTTATCAACAAACATTCACTTTTATGTATCCCATATATATTTTGCAATTAATTTTCGGAAAGTTCGCATCAGTGTAATTCTTTACAGTGAATCCTTCCTTATTTCCATATAACTAGTACTTATCAAGTACTTATAAAGTTCTTATGGTATTCTAGTAACCCTTACTGGAACTAGACGAACATCCACTCATCATGTTCTACATACGAGTTATCAAGATGAGCATATCATATTGTCATGTCCTACATACAAGATAATAAATGCATTTTGTTCTTGCCATGTCAATATATGCAAAAAGATGGGATGATAACATACATGATAGATCCTTATCTATTCTTAGTGTTTCCATTCTTCATAAGAATTGGACACTCGGCCTTGGGATACTAACTCCATGTAACATGGATAAGTTTTCTCCCACTGAATCTATACACACTGAACCCTTCAGTATAGATTACCAATATATGCTTTCTCTTTTTAGGTCAAGAGGTTTTCAAGAACTATCTCTATAGATCTCTATTCCTATCACATAGGAAATGTCTCTATCTTCCCTAAAGATAATTTCCACAAAGAATTCCATTCTTAGAACATCTCATTTCACATCAACATGTGAAATGTGAATATGCTCCCACTAAATCACAGATCCCTTCTTTATCTTTGACATATCAGTAAAATCCTTTGACTATATCATCAAAGTAAAGATCCAAATCTGAGTTGCTTGTACTTAATCAATCACATTGATTAGTCCATTGTAACTTATAGACTTCATTTGCATTAATGGATTCATAAACCTTATAGGTTGTGTCACGTACACATCCTTGTTTTATTCCTCATAGGAATGCAGTTTTAGTATTTGTATGCCAAATCTCTTAGTCATTAAGTTGCAATCAACAAGCATCATCCTTCTCAAAATTTTATCCATGTGTCTTAACACTTAAGACTCATTCTCACTTATGGTTCACATGGAAGTCATTTAGGATGTAATGGTCATAAACCATAACTCAAAATCTGGTTCCTCATAATCATCTAGATAGTTGACTCATCACATAGATAATCGAGGTGTATCTGTCAAGGATATAATAACTCACAACCCTTTGTGATTCTTAATGTCCTTTATTAGTATAGTGTATTCTTTATTTAAGAAGAAATTAGTTATTTGATAATCATCATCTAACTCCTTAGAGTATGACTCCTTGTTGATTTAGACATCACCATGCCTTAATCATGAGTTCACTATGATACACAATCATAATCACTCATAAGGATCTCAAACATTTGGCCCAAGTATTTCATTCATTGATCTCATTAAGAATTAACACTTCACCAAATTTGTACTTCATCTATGATATTCTTGAACACTTCAAGATATTCATATTGGTATTTCTCTAAACACTATTCGAAGTACTAGCATTAACTCTAATCGGTATGTAAATACATCACATGTATTATACCTAATAGGATAATCATTCTCCCACTACCATTACTGAAGATTGATTAATCATGTCTAAGAGATTCATGACTCTTACTGGTTCTCTAACCAAAAGAGTCTAGATTTATACATCATATGGAAACTAGAGATGAATTTCTCATGATAATGCTAATTCGTTGTTTGAGTTATCAATAACTTTTAGGTATCATTTTATCTTATGCATACCAAGTATCACAAGATAAACAAGGCATTGCCACAAGGAAACATCAACTTTATTAATTGCCATTATTTTCATTCAATATGCAAAAATAAGGTGTTTCTATCCATTAGCAAATATGAAATAGCAGTTTATAACTCTATTACATGTCTTCAAGGCTGAAAATAAACTAAAGTACTCCTATCTATGGCGGCAACACTTGCCCCATTTATTGGGTGCTTTACACTTTATATCTTGGTATCATATACCTCAAAATTGTTATAAGTTTATTTCATGACACCTTCAGGTGGAGATGTCAGTCACCTCCTTCTTCTTTAGTTCTTCCAGATAGAGTGGACAATTCCTTTTCTAATGTCCTGGCTTTTGACAATGGTGGCAATTGCCTCTCTTGGTCACACCTCCCTTGGCCTTGACAGTTGAAGACGACTTGGGCTGCTGGCTAGCATCATAACCTTTCTTATCCTTTCCCTTGCCCTTGCGCTTGGACTTGCCTTTCTTGTTGTTGATCATCATCACAGATTTAGGCTTGTCCTTCTTCATTTATGCCTCAACTGTCCTCAACATGCCCAACAACTCTATCAATGGCATGTCAAAGTTGTTCATGTTGTAGTTCATCAAAAACTGACTATAGGATTCTAGCAATGATTGCAGTATCACGTCAGTAGCCAACTCTTGGCTCAGGGGAAATCCCAGTCTTTTCAGGTTCTCCACATACCCAATCATTTTGAGCATGTGTGGGCCAACTGGATCTCCTTCTGTCATGACACACTTGAACAGCGCTCTGGAGACATCATATCTCTCTTGCCATGCTTGATCTTCATACATGTTCTTGAGATGTTGAATCATCTCAATGAAACCCATGTTCTCATGTTGTCTCTGCAACTTGTGGTTCATGGAGCACAACATCAAGAACTTTACTTCAATGGCATCTTCAGAATGCTTCTTATAAGCATCCCTTTCTTCCTTTGGTACGGTAGGAGTAGGTTCCTCTGGAGCTGGAGTATCCAGGACATAAAGCTTTCTCTCTTGTGTGAGAACAATTCTCAATGTCCTAAACTAGTCATGGAAGTTTGTCCCATTCAGCTTGTCATTTTCAAGGACCGGTCGCAACAAAAAGTGATTGTTGTTTGTTGTCATTTGTACTACAAAAGGAAATATATGAAATTTAGTCCAAAACTCAATTTTGACTTATTTGATTGATTTGAAAGGTTAATGATATAACTAGGACTTTAATTAATTATTGCTCCCACTATTTTTGTTCAAATTGATAGCCCTCGCCATCAATTTGGAAGATTGCAGCGTACAATCTTCTAGTGGGTCAAGATCCTGAAATCCTCTTAATCATGGACCAGCTAGGGTTGTCACCCACAACTTAGATCTTCCAGGTAGGCAACTTTTTCCAATTGCATCATATGCAACTCTTGAAAGATGTCATATGCAACTCCTTGCCATGATCACCTCCATACCTCAAGGTGCTAGATCCTAACTAGGTCACCTTGTTAAGTCTGACCCAAAGCCAACACGATGAATATGCACCCTAATAGGGTAGACCCACATATCCATCCTTCACACTTCCACGAGATATATGGTGCACCACACTAGGGCATGCCCACACTTGGCCGATCAAGCTTTTCATGTGTGTCGCATTTGGAAGGCATCTAAAAATTTAATATTTAATGAGGGATTTGGTTTTATAGGTACATATACATATCCAATCACCACAATATATAGTATGTATCATATACATGTTATATCCCACAGAAAACATGTGAAATGATAAAAGCGATGATTATGGCCATCCTAATGTGATTCCACGATCCAAGAAGAATCACGGTCATCTAGGTCTACATCACATGCAAATTGTACAAGATGAACTCTGTGCTTTGTCATTCTGGGTTTGATCAACTCATCTCCATGATTGATCGAATCACCATCAGGCCAGTCGTTTGGGTGCCACCAGTCGATCGACTGGTGCCTCTAGTCGATCGGTTCACTGGTCTCCGTGCATCTCCTCAGGTCACCACCCGCTTGTCTTGCTCCTTGAACCGGTCATCTAGAAACCCCGAGTTACATTCGGGGGGAGCAAAGGTAGGAAAGAAATCTCGAGTTATCTCAAGTTACATCAGGAATAAGAGATAGGGAATCGATGCTCAGACTGAGATTCAAGAAACCACATTCAACCACACACAAACATAGGGTTTATTGGCCATAACTACACTATACATCCACCACAAAACTCATTTAAGGGTGACGCGTATCGAGTGCATTCATATTACATATCATATATGTATATTGGGATTTGTGGATTTAGGATTGGACATGCATAAAGCCAAATTTATTCGCATCATATGCAATAAATAAAGGCGACAAACCAAAATCGATCACATCAATAATCCTAAAGTATAGAGCATTTGATGTGGCTCTGATACTGTAACATCCCTGACCTGGGTTATGCTTTAACCCTAGATGTTTTGTTTAAGAAAGATAATTATATGCTTGCTCTTATCTTTTGAAAAGTAATTAAGGCTCAAGAGGAACTTATGTTTCAATTTTAGTCCTTTTTGAATAATGTTGAAAATAATGTTTTTCCTGTTTTGGACTAAAGTGCAAATTACCCAAGTTGAGGGGTTAACTTGCAAATTTTACATGATAAAATGTTCCTCAAGTGTTATAGCATCATAAGAATGAGAATGATGTTGGGGTATGGCTTCCACAAGCCTGAGCACCAAGAAAGAGCTTATTAAGCAATGTGTGTGCATTAAAACCTTACACCCAAAACCTAGGGTTCAATATGCAAAATACCACTTCTATAGAGTCCCTAATGTTTCTTGGTATCAATTAGAGATAATAAAATCAGAGGGGCATCTCATTTGAATCTCTTTGGGGGAGAGAGAATCTTGATATTAAAATAATCAAGATTTAAGCGTAATTGAAACCCTAATTTAATTTGTAGCAAAAATAAATATATTAATTGAAGTGCCCATCAATTAATAAGGCTTTGGTTGAAATCCTATAATGCAAGAACGTTTAAATACCTTGATTTGCACCGAAATATCCTAAGTAGGTGAAGAAATCCACTTGCAATTATTAACTAAAAAGAATTGTCCACTAAAAATGGATAATAGTATTATAATGATTAAGGTGCTTAAAGTAGTTTCTTTTAATTCAAGGATAAATGAGAGGTTTTTGAAGGCAAGGATTTTGGCTTCGGAAGCAAGGAAGTCAGGGGGCATGTGGCAAGAAAATGGATAAATTTTCTTCTACTTTCTCTCTCCTAGAAAATCAATTACATATACTTGATTTTCTCCCTACTTGAAAGGCCATTTTGCAAACCACTTTCTTTCCTTGGTTTGGCCAAACACAAGGGAGCTTAGGAGAAATATTAGTATGTACCCCAACCTGTAGGTGAGCTCCTTAATCATCTTCAACCTTGATTTCATGGTGGAAATCGAAATTCAATGCTTATTTTCTTCTTTTCTCCATTCAATCTTCAACTTTAGCCATTCTTTTCACTCAAAGACTTGAGGACGGACCTTGGGAAGTTGAGAAAGCTTCATTCACCATTAGAGACATGAAGCTTGAAGCTTTGAAGCTACTTTGAAGGTGGGTTATATAACTTGAACCCTTAAATATCATTGATTTCATTTCTTCATCATATGTTGATTCCTTTTTCTTTCCTGAATTTCCTTTTGATTAATTGTTGAAATCACCACAAAGATCACAAAAAAATTCGAAGGTTTGAAGCTTGAAGATGATGATGTCATCTTATCACACACCTCAAGAAATATCAGGTCCAAACGGTTTCAACTTGAGACGAATCGGTCTCAAGACCGATTGAAACCAAACAGTCTCAAGATCGTTTCGGTGCAAACGGTCTCAAGACCGTTTGGGATCAAACAATCTCAAGAACATTTGGAGATACTTGCTGATGTAGTTGGATGTTGATCCAATGGTTCTAATTGATTGACTCATAATAGTTTTAGTGATGGATAATCTACTAATTACAAACTCTAATCGGGTTGAAGTGTTGAAACCCTAATTGAATTGAATCAATTTCATGGTTGATGGTCCAAACAGTCTTAGAAATATTTGGAGGCCAAACGGTCTCAAGACCATTTGAGTCCAAATGGTCTCAAGACCATTTGGAGGTCAAGGTCTGTGATGGATGGTTGGAGATCCAAGGGTTATAATTTAATGTACTCTCAATGGTCCAATTGATGAATGATTCAATGAAGCAAACCCTAATTGATTGGTTGAAGGAAACCCTAGATGATCCATTCAATTTCAAGGTAATTTGGACCAAACGGTCTTCAAACCATTTGAGATCAAACGGTCTCAAACCGTTTGGAGGTCCAATCGGTTTCAAGGTTGATTTGTCCAATCGAATTCAAATGTTGTGGGGTCCAATCGGTTTCAATGTACATGTGATCAAACGGTTTCAAGGGTTGAGTGCCCAAATGGTTTCAAAACCATTTTGAGGGCAAACGGTCTCAACCCTATATGCCCAAACAATTTCAAAACTGTTTGGAGGGCAAACGGTTTCAAAACCATTTGGAGGTTGAGGGGTCAAAACCGTTTGGAGGTTCAATGCAACCAAAACCATTTGAAGACCTAATGTAATGAAAGATCAATTAACTCCATGATTGTTAATGATGTATATCAAATATAATTACAATGGTTGTACCTTTAAGGTACTAGGGTGATTAGTACCCTTAGAGGGGTTAACCTTTGATGCTTATGGAAGCAATATCTCAATACACTATGCTAACCCTAAATGTATGTACTTGAATGAAGGGTTGACCTAATTTAATCAAGATTGAAGTAATAAACATCCTAGAGAGAATGAGAGAGAGAGAAATTCATACATGTATAATAATCATGTAGTGGTTAAGCCTCAATACTTTCAACATGAATAAAAGATGTAATTAGGGTATGATCCTTAATAAAGAGATTATGAAACCCTAATCGAGAAGGTTGATGAGCCCTAAACCTAATCTAGGGTAATGGTGTAACCCTAATCTAGGGTGATGAAATGAGAAATACCAATTCAGGGTAATATAATGAAAAACCCTAATTTAAGAGGATTCTTGATGAAACCCTAACTTCGGGTAAAGTTACATGAAACCCTAATCTAGGGAAAAGTTATAAGGAACCTTAATTCAAGATAATGATGTGTGAAACCCTAATCTAGGGTGATGCTATGTGAAACCCTAATGCAGTGATGTGATGTGAATCTCTAATCCAGGGTGATGCTATTTAATGCTATATGAAACCCTAATATGAAACCCTAACCCTAATATAGGGTGAAGGTATGTGAAACCCTAATTTTGGGTTATAGTGCATGAAACCCTAATCTTGGCAATATGATGATAAACCATAACCCTAATTTTGGGTAATGGGATGAGTATCCCTAATTGACATAATTTGGGAAACCCTAACCCTAATGAGGGAATAGTGATGCTACCCTTACATTGCATAGTGTTGATATGTAATTGATATAACTATTATCATGTGTACTAACAATGCAGGTATCATGAGATGTTGGGCATAGCCAGGTATGAGCTATGATGTTTTATTATTGAAATTGTTTTATGGGCCTTGTGAGCCATAATATGCTTTGTTGCCTAGTAAGAGGTAACAAGATATTAAATGGGCCTTGAGAGCCATGTGAGATGCTTGTGTAGCAAGTATCATATTTACCTAGGTCAAATGACCTGAAGGTATTAGTTACATGATAAGTGGTAACAAGTGTTCTTTGCTGAACTGAGGGTTTGAATACCCATATTCCATAATCATGATGATGAGATGTTAAGGGATGAGAATGCCCATGATGTGATAAGGGATTGAGATTCCAATGTTTTATAAAGCTTCAAAAAGTACTTGATAGAAGTATTACACATTCTTTGTATCATTTCTTATAATAATTTATGTTTGAAAACCTGACTGATGCTAAAAGAATATGGAAATGTACTTAATTAACCAAGTGAAATCTTATCATTTAGAGCCCTATCCATAGATCCATCATTGTCAGTAGTTGGTGATGGTGAAATAGGTTTTCCCATGGGATCTCTTGGAAGGCATATTGTTGAGTATGTGGGGGTTATGGGCATGAATATCCTTACACCCTAATGTGGGATTGATGTGAGATAAACATTAAATCTCTCAATCCTTCATTATATGTGTCGGGATGGATGTATCACGAATCTCCTGATAATGTTATTGCCGGATCGATGTGAGATAAACATGAAATCTCTCGATTGCGAAGAGAGTACAGCCGCCACTGTAACTCTATAGCGAAGTTTCCAGTATACCCTCCTGGAAAGCTATTTAGCAGAGACATAAGATGTCCTACATTTTGTACTCACACTGACTGACGAGGATGACGTCATGAAAATCCGGCTCTTCCTTGACCTATGTATGGAACTGATGCTTTACGTCGTCGTGGTCGGTTGGAGTATGAGCGATATACCTCATCTCCTCAGGGCTTAAGTATGATTGTAAAATGTAATCATCCGTGTAGCGTATTTGCTTAAGGTTGAAATACGAGAATCATTGATTGATGTTACCTTGCTTAGAATATCCTAGATGGATAAATGTTATACATGTTCTTCAATTACTTATTCGATAAATGACATGATGCTTTATCAAGTTATAGTAGAAATGCTTTGAATAAGAATATTGCCCTAATCTATTTAGACATTGATTTATCTGCTGTTGAATATATATGATTCCTATGCTCAGTTTTATTCTATTAAACTGCAATAATAATGTTTTTGGCCGAGATTTATATCTCTCGCTGGGACTGGGTCTCACTCCGTTGGTCACCAACACTTTTTAGGTAGACGCGGAAGAAGAGGCAGAAACCCTATAGTAGGGGAAGAGCAGTAGCAGCAATAGGGACAACAGTGATATTCCAGGTGGAGGCACTGAGTGTCATATTTTGTATAGAGAGTCCTATGTGTTGTCTCTGTACTCTCAGGTCCTCGGAGTTAGTAGTTAGTACTTTTAATGAATCGATCTGATATTTTGTCTTGATGCCTCGAGGTTCTTATGTTGCCTGTGTATAGTTTTAATAGAGCAGTTGATGCTTGTAATCCTTGAGAAGGGATGGTACAGGATATGTACTTATGAACCAGGATGTAAATAAAATACATTGGTTCTTGATAAAAGAGTTTTTCTGTGTTTGGATCTCTTTGTAAATGGTTTTAATTTTTAGTGATTTTTAGTAATCTACTGTTAATAATCACTTCTGCTTAGTTAATGACATTTTTTTCGCACGGTGTATCACAATTAGTGGTATCAGAGCTCTAGGTTTGTTGAGTCTACAGAGACATAGAATTAAGGTCGTTGAGTCTGTTCTAGTGTCGTCCAATTTATCTGATAGTGTCTTCTGCTCATATAGGAGGAGAAGAAGAACTTAAAGATGTCTGGATCACACGAAGAACATGCTACTGAAAGCAGTGTTGCTGCACCAGGAGGAGGTGCAAGGGATCAGGATAGGGAAGAACCAGTACCTGAACACCCATAGCTTAACCAAGATGCATTGGAAAACTCAGCTTTCCATACTCTATTTGGGTAGTTTATGGCGACTATGACACATATGGCGGACAGGATGCCACCACCTGCACCTAGGGCACCAGCTCACAATGAGGGACATGGAGCTGGTAAGACTTTTGAACAGCTTCGCCGAGTAGGAGCCACTGATTATGCTGGTACAGCTGACCCAATAGACGTAGACATGTGGCTGACTGAACTAGAAAAGGCCTTTAGAATTATTTATATCCCAGAAGTTGAGAAGGTTAGACATGTGGTGTACCTGTTGAAGGGGAGTTTGGCCATTAGTGGACTATAGAAGAAGACAAAAGGCCAGGTGTTGAAGTCAGATGAGAAGAGTTCCGATGAGAGTTTGTTAGTATATATTTTCCTAAGACTTATCTGGATGAGAAAATCTCACAATTTGAGCGGATAAGGCAAGGACCAATGAACATTAGTGAGTATGAAGCTAAGTTTATATAGCTTCTATGGTTCTATCTGCACATGGCTGCTACATATGAGGAGAGGATTTGGCATTTTGAGAAGGGTTTGAATGTTGATTTAACCACACTATTATCTTCTCTAGAGAATAGAGAGAGATTTGCCACCTTTGTGGAGTTAGTTAGGAGGATAGAAAGGTCCATGACTAAGAAGCGTTAGGCCAACAGTAAGAAATCATATACCCAGTTCCAAGGATAGAGGTCCGAGAGTTTTAAGAAACTGAGATTTTCTGCACCAATAGCACCACCAAGATTCAATACCCAGACTCAATGGACGTCGAGTAGGGGTAGAGGTCATAGTTTACCACCAGAGGAAACCCACAGCTCAGCATCAATAATAGTAACAGGACCACCCAGGCCCCATAGGGAGAGCAGAGTTTGTTATAAGTGTGGGAAGATGGGACATCTAATGAAAGATTGTCTAGTTAGAGACACGATTGTAACCCAACCACTGAGGCAGAGTCAACAAGGCTCTCAGAAGCAACAGTTTAGCAGTGGCACACGAGGATGTGGACAGGCATCCCAAGCTGGCTCATCCACATCCAACAACAGGGCAAGTGGTCGACAACCAGCAACAGCAAGATTCTATGCTATGAATCAGCCGGAAGTAGTGGTCAACCCACGAGTCGTGACAGGTCAGATGGAATTGTTTCATTCTGATATGCATTCATCTTGCTTCTTATCTATTTTAATTGATCTGGGTGCTATGCATTCCTTTATCACCCGAGAAGTGATTCATGACTGCAATATGACTTTTAGTCATAGAGTAGATAATTTGTTATTAGAAACTCCGTTAGTTGGATCTGCAGTGTTGCAGGAGGTATGTTCTCCCTGTATTCTTTCTTTCTCAGAACATAGCATTTAGGTGGATCTTATACCACTTGAGATGCATGGGTTCGATATAATCCTTGGGATGGACACCCTAGAAAAGTATAAGGTTGTCTTGGATTGTGGTTCCAAGCAATCTATGTTCACCAACAATGGTGTTACATGGATCTTTCAGGGGGATAGAAAGATTCTCCCAACCTGTCTAGTGTCAGCTATGGTAGCTGAGAAGTTGATGAGACAAGGATGCTCTACATTCTTGGTACATGTGGTAGATACTAGGGCAGAGAGTCCTAGTCTTTCTGAAGTTCCGATAGTTAGGGAGTTTGAAGTTGTGTTCCCTGAGGAACTTCCAGGTGTTCCTCCGCTCTGAGAGATTGATTTTGAGATTAATCTAATCCTGGGCACGCAACCAATAGCACAAACACCATATAGAATGACACCTGCTGAGATGGAAGAGCTCAAGCAACAACTGCAGGAGTTGCTTGAGAAAGGTTTTACCCGACCGAGTACTTCATCATGGGGTGCTCCGGTTCTCTTTGTTAAGAAGAAGGACAGATCTATGCAGTTATACATTGATTATAGACAGTTGAATAAAGTAACCATAAAGAACAAGTATCCTCTGCCAAGGATCGATTACCTATTTGATCAGTTGTGTGGCACAACTATCTTCTCTAAGATAGATCTGAGGTTAGGATATCATCAGTTGTGTATCAAGGAGAGTGACATACCTAAGTCTGCCTTTAGGATAAGGTATGGTCACTATGAGTTCATAGTTATGTCGTTTGGACTAACTAATGCACCAGTTGCATTCATGGAACTCATGAATAGAATCTTCCGACCTTTTCTTGATCAGTTCATAGTAGTCTTCATAGATGACATCTTGATATACAGTAGAGATGCTCAACATCATGATCAACACCTCCGTCAGGCTTTAACTTTGCTAAGAGAGCATAAGTTGTATGCTAAGTTTAGCAAATGTGAGTTCTGGTTACCAGAAGTTTCTTTTCTAGGACATGTAATATCTGCCTCAGGTATCTGTGTTGATCCTAAGAAGGTAGAATTTGTCATGCAATGGGAACAACCAAAGACACCAATGGAGATACATAGTTTCCTAGGACTGGTAGGCTATTACAGGAGGTTCATTAAGAACTTTAGTTCTATAGATTTACCCCTAACCAAGTTGACCCGGAAGGAGGTTCCTTTTGTTTGGAATGATAAGTGTCAACATTCTTTCCCCTTGTTGAAAGAAAGGTTAACAAGTGCACTTGTGCTGGTGTTACCTGAGAAAGGGAAGGGGTACATAGTTTTTTGTGATGCATCTAAGAATGGTATAGGATGTGTGTTGATGCAGGATAATCAAGTGATTTCTTTTGCCTCTCGACAGCTTAAGAAACACGAGGAGAATTATCCGACACATGATCTAGAGTTAGCTGTTATGGTCCATGCTTTGAAGATCTGGAGACATTATATCTATGGAGAAACATTCTAGATTTTCACAGACCATAAGAATCTAAAATATATATTCTCACAGCATGAGTTGAACATGAGACAACGTCGCTGGATGGAGTTAATCAAGGACTACGATTGTACAATTGATTATCATCCAGGAAAGGCTAATGTAGTGGTTGATGCACTAAGTAGGAAATCATCATCACCAACCTTAGATAAAGCACAGTTGAACTCTGCTTTAAAAGAGATATGTTTATCTCCTTGAGGCAAAACAATATATAGCTTAAGGTATCGTTGTTAGCCGGGCTGTTAGCTAAGATGCAAGTGAAACCTACTATGAGATAGTAGATTAAAGAAGCACAACAAGTTGATATTTTGGTTCAGCAGGTCAAGTCAGAATATGGTAGTGAGAAACGGGATGGCTTTCATGAGTCAGAAGATCAGGTAGTTTGTTACCATGGTAGGATGGTAGTACATGATGCCAATGACTTAAACAAGTTATTCTTGGAGGAAGCTCATTCTTCAATGTATGAAATGCATCCAGGGAGCACCAAAATGTATCATAACTTGCAGGATATGTATTGGTGGCCAGGATTGAAGAAGGATGTAGTTGAGTTTGTTATGCGGTGTCTGGTGTGTCAGTAGGTTAAAGTTGAACATCAAAAGCCAGCAAGAACAATGCAACCTTTGCCTATACCGCAGTGGAAATGGGATCATGTGACCATGGAATTTGTGATTAGTTTACCCAGAACAGCCAAAATTCATGATTCCATTTGGGTGATAGTCGATAGGTTGACTAAGACAGCACATTTCCTTCCTATCAAAATAACCTACACTACTGAGAAGCTTGCACAGATCTATATAGATGAGATAGTGTGTTTACACGGGGTTCCAGCTACAATTTTTTCTAGTAGATGTCCCTAGTTCACGAGTCATTTTTAGGAATGACTACATAAAGCTTTGGGTACGCAGTTAAGGTTTAGTATCACCTTTCACCCACAGACAGATGGATAATCTGAGAGGACTACACAAATTTTCGAGGATTTGCTTAGGGCACGTGTCCTTCAATTTGTAGGAAGTTGGGATATACACTTGAGCTTAATAGAATTCACTTACAAAAATAGTTATCAGCACAGTATTGATATGGAACCATATGAAGCATTATATGGTAGACATTATAGATCTCCTTTATGTTGGTATGAAATAGGAGAATATCAACTTTTGGGTCCTGAGCTAGTGCAGCAGACAACTGAGAAGATTAAAGTAATACAACAACAATTAAAGACTGCACAGGATAGACAAAAATCGTATGCCGACAAACGGCGAAGACCTTTAGAATTCCAAGTTGGAGACAGAGTATATCTAAAGGTCTCACCTTGGAAAGGTGTCCTTAGATTTGGAAAGAAGGGAAAGTTAGCTCCTAGATTTATGGGGCCTTATCCAATAATTGAACGGATTGGAAAGGTAGCCTATAAGCTGAAGTTGCCACCTGAGCTGCATAAGTTGCATCCAGTGTTCCATATCTCCATGCTGAGAAAGTGTCATCCTGACACAGAGTTAGTTTTGCAACTTGTGGAGGTACAATTAAATGATGATATATTGTATGTTGAAGGACTTGTGATGATCCTTGACAAAAAAAATTAAAAAGCTAAAAAAGAAAGACTTATGTCTTGTGAAAGTTCTCTGGCATCACCGTAGCATTGAAGAAGCTACATGTGATCTAGAGGAAGAGATTAGGAGGAAGTACCCTTCTCTTTTCTCTTGATGATTTTGGGGACAAAATCCCTGTTAGGGGTGGATAATTTGTAACATCCCTGACCTGGGTTATGCTTTAACCCTAGATATTTTGTTTAAGAAAGATAATTATATGTTTTCTCTTATCTTTTGAAAAGTAATTAAGGCTCAAGAGGAACTTATGTTTCAATTTTAGTCCTTTTTGAATAATGTTGAAAATAATGTTTTGCCCATTTTGGACTAAAGTGCACATTACCCAAGTTGAGGGGTTAAATTGCAAATGTTACATGATAAAATGTTCCTTAAGTGTTATAGCATCATAAGAATTAGAATGATGCTGAGGTATGGCTTCCACAAGCCTGAGCACCAAGAAAGAGCTTATTAAGCAATGTTTGTGCATTAAAACCTAGTTTTGGTGTAATGCACAATTTTCCCAAAACCTAGGGTTCAATATGCAAAATACCACTTCTAGAGAGTCCCTAATGTTTCTTGATATCAATTAGAGACAAGAAAATTAGAGGGGCATCTCATTTGAATCTGTTTGGGGGAGAGAGAATTTTGATATTAAAATAATCAAGATTTAAGCATAATTGAAACCCTAATTTAATTTGTAGCAAAAATAAATATATTAATTGAAGTGCCCATAAATTAATTAGGCTTTGGTTGAAATCCTATAATGCAAGGACGTTCAAATGCCTTGAGTTGCACCGAAATATCCTAAGTAGGTGAAGAAATCCACTTGCAATTATTAACTAAAAAGAATTGTCCACTAAAAATGGATAATAGTATTATAATGATTAAGGTGCTTAAAGTGGTTTCTTTTAATTCAAGGATAAATGAGAGGTTTTTGAAGGAAAGGATGTTGTCTTCGGAAGCAAGGAAGGGAGGGGGGCATGTGGCAAGAAAATGGATAAATTTTCTTCTACTTTCTCTCTCCTAGAAAATCAATTACATATACTTGATTTTCTCCCTACTTGAAAGGCCATTTTGCAAACCACTTTCTTTCCTTGATTTGGCCGAACACAAGGGAGATTAGGAGAAACATGAGGACGTACCCCAACCTGTAGGTGAGCTCCTTAATCATCTTCAACCTTGATTTCATGGTGTAAATCGAAATTCAATGCTTATTTTCTTCTTTTCTCCATTCAATCTTCAACTTTAGTCATTCTTTTCACTCAAAAACTTGAGGACAGACCTTAGGATGTCTGGCATGCCTGCTTTCCTTGTAACATATTTCTAAAATTTTATGTATGTGTTTTATTTTTTGTATCTCCTAAGTTGAGAAAGCTTCATTTACCATTAGAGACATGAAGATTGAAGCTTTGAAGCTACTTTGAAGGCGGGTTATATAACTTGAACCCTTAAATATCATTATTGATTTCATTTCTTCATCATATGTCGATTCCTTTTTATTTCCCGAATTTCCTTTTGATTAATTGTTGAAATCATCACAAAGATCACAGAAAATTTCGAAGGTTTGAAGCTTGAAGATGATGATGTCATCTTAGCACACACCTCAAGAAATATCAGGTCCAAATGGTTTCAACTTGAGACCAATCAGTCTCAAGACCGATTGAAACCAAACGGTCTCAAGACCATTTGGGTGCAAACGGTCTCAAGATCGTTTGGGTGCAAACGGTCTCAAGACCGTTTGGGATCAAACGGTCTCAAGAATGTTTGGAGATACTTGCTGATGTAGTTGGATGTTGATCCAATGGTTCTAATTGATTGACTCATAATAGGTTCAGTGATGGATAATACACTAATTACAAACTCTAATCGGGTTGAAGTGTTGAAACCTTAATTGAATTGAATCAATTTCATGGTTGATGGTCCAAACGGTCTTAAAACCGTTTGGAGGCCAAACAGTCTCAAGACCATTTGAGTCCAAACAGTCTCAAGATCGTTTGGAGGTCAAGGGATACGATGGAAGGTTGGAGATCTAAGGGTTATAATTTAATGTACTCTCAATGGTCCAATTGATGAATGATTCAATGAAGCAAACCCTAATTGATTGGTTGAAGGAAACCCTATATGATCCTTTCAGTTTCAAGGTAGTTTGTACCAAACGGTCTTGAGACCATTTGGAATCAAATGGTCTTCAAACTATTTGAGATCAAACGGTCTCAAACCGTTTGGAGGTCCAATCGGTTTCAAGGTTGATTTGTCCAATCGGTTTCAAATGTTGAGGGGTCCAATCGGTTTCAATGTACATTTGATCAAATCGTTTCAAGAGTTGAGTGCCCAAACGGTTTCAAAACTGTTTGGAGGGAAAACGGTTTCAAAACCGTTTGGAGGTTCAATGCAACCAAAACCATTTGAAGACCTAATGTGATGAAAGATCAATTAATCCCATAATTGTTAATGATGTATATCAAAGATAATTACAATGGTTGAACCTTTAAGGTACTAGGGTGATTAGTACCTGTAGAGGGGTTAACCTTTTATGCTTATGGAAGCAATACCTCAATACACTATGCTAACCCTAGATGTATGTACTTGAATGAAGGGTTGACCAAATTTAATCAAGCTTGAAGTAATCAACATCCTAGAGAGGATGAGAGAGAGAGGAATTCATACATGTATAATAATCATGTAGTGGTTAAGCCTCAATACTTTCAACATGAATAAAATATGTAATTAGGGTATGATCCTTAATAAAGAGATTATGAAACCCTAATCGAGAAGGTTGATGAGACCTAACCCTAATCTAGGGTAATGGTGTAACCCTAATCTAGGGTGATGATATGAGAAATCCCAATTCAGGGTAATATAATGAAAACCCCTAATTTTAGAGGATTCTTCATGAAACCCTAATTTCGGGTAAAGTTACATGAAACCCTAATCTGGGGAAAAGTTATAAGGAACCTTAATTCAAGATAATGATGTGTGAAACCCTAATCTAGGGTGATGCTATGTGAAACCCTAATGCAGTGATGTGATGTGAATCTCTAATCCAGGGTGATGTTATGTAATGCTATATGAACACCTAATATGAAACCCTAACCCTAATATAGGGTGAAGGTATGTGAAACCCTAATTTTGAGTTATAGTGCATGAAACCCTAATCTTGGGCAATATGATGATAAACCATAACCCTAATTTTGGGTAATGGGGTGAGTGTCCCTAATTGACATGAATTGGGAAACCCTAACCCTAATGAGGGAATAGTGATGCTACCCTTACATTGCATAGTGATGATATGTAATTGATATAACGGTTATCATGTGTACTAACCATGCAGGTATCATGAGATGTTGGGCATAGCTAGGTATGAGCTATGATGTTTTATTATTGAAATTTTTTTATGGACCTTGTGAGCCATAATATGCTTTGTTGCCTAGTAAGAGGTAACAAGAGATTAAATGGGCCTTGAGAGCCATGTGAGATTCTTGTGTAGCAAGTATCATGTTTACCTAGGTTAGATGACCTGAAGGTATTAGTTACCTGATAAGTGGTAACAAGTGTGCTTTGATGAACTGAGGGTTTGAATACCCATATTCCATAATCATGATGATGAGATGTTAAGGGATGAGAATGCCCATGATGTGACAAGGGATTGAGATTCCAATGTTTTATAAAGCTTTGAAAAGTACTTGATAGAAGTATTACACATTCTTTGTAGCATTTGTTATAATAATTTATACTTGAAAACCTGATTGATGATAAAAGAATATGGAAATGTACTTAATTAATCAAGTGAAATCTTATCATGTAGAGCCATGTCCATAGATCCATCATCGTTAGTAGTTGGTGATGGTGAAACGGGTTTTCCCACGGGATCTCCTGGAGGGCATACTATTGAGTATGTGGGGGTTATGGGCGTGAATATCCTTACGCCCTAATGTGGGACTGATGTGAGATAAACATTAAATATCTCAATCCTTCATTATATGTGTCGGGATGGATGTATCATGAATCTCCCGATAATGTTATTGCCGGATCGATGTGAGATAAACATGAAATCTCTCGATTGCAAAGAGAGTACAGTTGCCACTGTAACTCTATAGCGAAGTTTCTAGTATACCCCGGAAAGCTATTTAGCAGAGACACAAGATGTCCTGCATTTTGTACTCACAATGATTGAGGAGGATGAGGTCATGGAAATCGAGCTCTTCCTTGACCTATGTATGGAACCAATTCTTTACGCCATCGTGATCGGTTGGAGTATGAGCGGTATACCTCATCTCCTCATGGCTTAAGTATGATTGTAAAATGTAATCAGCCATGTAGCATATTTTCTTAAGGTTGAAATACAAGAATCATTGGTTGATGTTGCCTTGCTTAGCATATCCTAGATGGATAAATGTTATACATGTTGTTCAATTCCTTATTGGTTAAGTGACATGCTACTTTATCAAGTTATAGCTGAAATGCTTTGAATAAGAATATTGCCCTAATCTGTTTAGATATTGATTTATCTGTTGTTGAATATATATGATTCCTCTGCTCAGATTTATTCTATTAAAATGCAATAATAATGTTTTTGGCAGAGAGTTAGATCTCTCGTTGGGACTGGGTCTCACTCCGTTGGTCACCAACACTTTTTAGGTAGATGCGGAAGAAGAGGCAGAAACCCTATAGCAGGGGAAGAGCAACAGTAGCAGCAACAGGGACAACAGTGATATTCCAGGTGGAGGCACTGAGTGTCATATTTTGTATAGAGAGTCCTATGTGTCGTCTCTATACTCTCAGGTCCTCGGAGTTAGTAGTTAGTACTTTTAATGAATCAATTTGAGATTTTGGCTTGATGCCTCATGGTTCTTATGCTGCATGTGTATAGTTTTAATAGAGTAGTTGATGCTTGTAATCCTCGAGAAGGGATGGTACAGGATATGTACTTATGAACCAGGGTGTAAATCAAATACATTGGTTCTTTATGAAAGAGTTTTCCTATGTTTGAATCTCTTTGTAAATGGTTTTAATTTTTAGTGATTTTCAGTAATCCGCTATTAATAATCGCTTCCACTTAGTTAATGACATTTTGTTCGCATGGTGTATCATAGATACCATTGTTAGGTTTTAGGGGAGATAGAGAAGGCAGCAGAAACAAAAAATTTCTTCTCCCCAAACCCAGTATAAAGGAATCATGTCAACGTCTATACATTAGGAAGGATGGTTTGTAGAGACATACCTTGTCCCAAGGTTTGCTCGGCGACGTTACCTCGTGGCTTGCGCGGTCTTCACCTATAGTCTTGGACGGTGTCTGTGTAGCTCTTGGTCACCGGGACTGTCGGGATTGACAGCTGTCCTCCGAGCAGAAGAAGTCTCCCGCCTCTACAGTCATCCACACAGACTACTTGGAACTCTGATCGCCTTGTCACACAAGGCACCGGAAAGATTCATACCCTCATGTCAGTGTACTAGTCACTGACACACTCTCGTGTCATCAGTCACCTTTCTATAGTTGTCTTTCCCTTGTTGTGCCTCCCTTGTCGGGTAGCACTCGCTCGGGCTCTCCTGGTTACCACAACCAGAGAGAACGACAACTTTGCAGAGCAACTGGTGTTCTCTGAGTTGTACTTGAGAAGCCTCAAATACCCTTATATATAGGAGGGTCATGGGATAGGGTTCTCTACCCTGGGCAATGCGGGATTAAAGCAGGAGTAGAAGGGTTTAAGATTTTCCACAAAACAACCAATTGTGCCAGCTGAACCGATCGTTTCATGCATGAACCGGTCAGTTGGAGACCTGAGTCGATCGGTTCACACCTGAACTAGTCAGTTGGGACACCTGAGCCGATCGATTCACTTTTGAACTGGTCAGTTCACTGCCCTGGTCAGTTCCTTATTGACTTTTCATCTTTTGTTTTGAATTGATCCAAATACCAATCCTTATTCCAATCAAATTGGACAAGTGAAACGAAGAGAAATTTCTCACCAACCTGACTTTCTCAACTCACTCATTTGGACCAGTTGAGCCGATCAGTTCAACCCTTGAACTGGTCAATTCAGCCTCTCCTGAGTCGATCGACTCACCAATCTGAGCCGATCGGTTCACCAAGCTGAGCTGATCGATTCATCATATGAGCCGATCGGTTGGGAGTGCAGACTGTGCAAAATTAGTCAATTGCAGACTGAATCAATCTGATACTCTAATCAATCGGTCCAACACCTTGAATACTATGATATTGAGCTATCAATTAATTGAGTGTTTAATTGAACTACTAAACTCCTTTAGTAATCAATATAAACATCATTTGTGGATAAACTCCTCTTCCAGGTTAAATCATATGTGTGTGACCCTGCAGGCCCATTTCACATTGGTAGTGAATGTCCATAACACATGACTTCACAAGAAAAGAGTGGTTCCTAGTCGCACATTAGTGCTACCCAAGTGAAATAGAAAGTTGGAGAACAACTTTCAATCCTACAATTTGTGAATGGTGTTACATTGAATGTATATTTCCTTTGTCATTGATATCCTGAATGAACTCAAGGCATGGAATAATGATCCTGTCAACGTTCATTCACTTTCTTGATCTTAGAGTAGATTGGAGGATATATGTATGACATCAATATCACATACTGATTCACACATGCGTGCACACACCTATCTCAATCCTACTCATCAAGTGTCCATGGATATCAAACTCCCTCAAGAGGGACAAATCCCATATCTATCACTCACCCCCTCAAAAGCCCCATGTGTCAAAGCCACCCAATCATCACCTTTATTACAACCCATGTTTTAGAACTGTGTTTGGTGATGTCAAAGTGTACCCAATGACATGTGTTGAGTGTAGTGATTTCAGGTCAAAGAATCACACTCACCACCATCATTGTGAGAACTGACTATGACTACCATGTCATGGTTCCATGTGTCAAACTCACGGTGGGTCTGTCTGGTACACTTGTTCTCTAACAAGTACCTATGTGTTTGGTTTGAAATCTCCATATCATGACTAATGAGATTTTGTCATCAACCAACACCACAATCTAGTCTTGTGTGACATTGTTGTCTATCTACCTTCCACAATGACATCTGACTAGGGACATAATAAGAATGTACAAACTCTTAGCCTCCGTATGATCTCATCGTTCAGGTCCTCAACCTGAAAGCATACGTCATTGAGTACCGTCATTCTCTAGACATTCAATTTGTTCTATCATTATCTCATATGACTAAACTAGAAAGAATTTGAAGCTTGTCTTTGATGTTTGTCAAATCAATCTTAATGTATCCCACCAATCATCCCAGATTGGCTCTCAGGGCATACATACCAACATATATTGGGGTGAAAGAGCTAGTAAATAAATAACCAATTCTCAATTTGGGATCAATCATCTAAATGACACACATGGTCTTAAAATACTATATTGGTTATGAGAGCCCTAAAATATGGGTTATCACAACGTCAGCCTCATGTATCCTTCTCTTCTTATTGATTATGTCTTTGAAGAACTTTCCATATGATGGTATTTGTTGAATTGCATCAATGAGTGGAATATTGATAGATAATTTCTTAAATCCCTCTAAGAATTTCTGGAACTTCCTAACTACTTTGATTTCCTTTAAGCTATTTGGAAAGGGCACTAGAGTCACTGGTGTCCGCTTGTGAGACGGGACTTATGCTCTTGATCTAGTATCCTCCACCTCATCATTGTGCTCCTTAGTTGTTTTCTCCTATTCCAACATGTCTGGTTTAGCTGCATCTGTTGTCATAGTATGAGTTTTTGTTCTTATAACTTCACCTGCATCTAAGCTTGCTAGTGCCTCATTCAATAGTGTCTTACCACTGTAGAGTAGGGCTGCCTTCACGTGTTGATTTCCAGAATACATGCTAGTATTTGTTGGGAACCCCTGTCGGTTTGGTTGCTTCAATGTACCCACATCCACTGCTAGTTGAGAAATCTGAGTTTCTATGTTGTGGATCCATCCTCCTTGGTTCCAGAGTTCTATCTGAATTTGACCTATAAGCACTTCTTTCTGACTGACCAGCTTTCCAAGCATTTCTTCAATACGGTCAATCTTCTTTTGTTCTTGTTGATATTGTGCCTAGCTACCAAACTATTGTGGCTTGGGTTGTTACACCTGAGGTGGGTCTTGTTGGAAATTGTTAGGGTCCTTACATGAAAATTTAGGATCCTTCCTTCATGCATAGTCATTGCTCCTATATCGTTATTGTTGGAACACAAACTTACACTCTTCATCTTCTTCTTCTGAAGGTGGTCCGTCGTTAGCACATAACTTTTTAGCAATCAGGTCCAGCCTCTCATTTTACACAGAGATGACCTTAGACTCACCGACACTTTTGACGGTTGTTGGAAGCTCCCTCTCATCGCCCCATGACTGGTTCTTGGACATATTCTTTAGTATCTCATGACAGTGGGTGGGTTTGTTGTTAAGGAAGAACCCTACTCCTACACTGCCAAGTGTAGTTCTTTCTCCCTTATGCAGACTGTAGTAGAAGATATTTGCTTGTCCCAACAAATCAATATGATAATGAGGTACTTTCCACAGTATATTTTAGAATCTCTCCCATGCTTTAGATAGGATTCATCAGCTTGTTGTATGAAATTATGGATCTTCTTCACCAGGTCATTTGTCTTATGTGGAGGAAAGTTACACTAGAAAAAGGTGCCAATCATCTGATCCCACGTCTTGATGCACTCATCAACCATGACTTTGTGATGTCTATCAGAGATGATTGGAAAAGCTTCATATATGACAGTGACTGGTACTCTATCTCTTTTGACCATATCACAATTCTCAACAAAGTTACTGATGTGCACCATCGGGTCAATAGAACTGTGGCCATGAAAAGCCTGGGATTTGACTAAAGAGATCAACCATGGGTCAATCTTGTAGCTACCCACATTGATGCCTTATCTTTTAATTGGTCCTTTTTGAGCTGTTGAGAAAGAGGCTCTGATCCTGTCCCATGTCGTCTGCTTCCCCCAATTCTACTAACTCAGGTTCTTTTGGTGTTGCAGGTCCTTCATGTAGAGCTGTCAGTGGTGGAGTTCAGTTGTATCTGTCTACAGACTTTCCAAATTCCCTCTCTTTGTGAAAGAGGTATGCTTTCCCAAAACCTGACAAATATGACTCTCCATAATTGTGGGCTCGAGTATGCACCATACACCAGTACCTAAAAGTAGTGAAATAATTGTCAGAGTACAGTAGTGGAGCTAGAAATAATAATGATGTTATGATTCAGCTTTAAGTGAAATAGAACTAAAAAATGAAAATGGTTGGCCTAGAGTGGCCGACCACAACAGTTGTAGTGTCAGATGTTGTCGTCTCCCCTATAACGGTGTCAAAAACTTGACATGTATTTACCATGCATTATATGCAAGTGAACATATCGAAGTAATGTAGGCCTTTTTTAGGCCCGAGTCGAACACAGGGAAACGTTCTCTAGAAGACTACTACTAACTATGGTCTGATCAGCTAGGCCGGTGAAAGTGAATTGGTTTGATTGAATAGAAATGATTGCAAAACAAAACAACATTAAAGATTAAGTTACTTAGATTTAAGGGAATTCCTCGGGACAATGGTTTCACCACAGATAACATTGCATTTTATTCCACACACCAATATCTATTACCCCTATCCTTGGATAAAGAGCATGTAGCCAGAACCACCCACTCCCACAGTGTAGTCCACTACCTATTCTAATTCCAATTCCATTTTCATAGCAATTGGTTGATTAGTTAGGTGCTTTACGATTAATCTATGGGTTTATCCTCCCACTTATTCTCCACCTTTCCCAAGGGGTGCAATAAATGGGTAAATCAATATTTTCCAACCCTTAACCTCTCTTCTAAAATGATTAAGGGTCTGATAATCCATCTATGTGGATTAGGCATAAACAAAATAAGATAACATCTAGATTTATATCCATAAAATAGGGACAAAGATTATATTAATGCATGGAAATCAATTACAATGCATATTTGGGTTACTCCAAGATCCTAAGGAATCAAGTGCTTAGCCCCACATGGTTTTCATTAATGAATACATGGTAGAGAAAGAGAAAAACATGGGAAACATTAGAATAACAAAGTAACCCCTGGAGAATGGTTGAACTAGATGATCTCCTACATCGTGTGTGCAATATGTTGTCTTTTGGCTGCAGATTTGCCTTCTGAAGGTGCTCAGATTGTCTTGATTGAAGCCTTCGGATCCTTTCTCTTCTCTCCTCTCTCTCTCTCTGGTGTTGTGTAATGGAAAATGGTTGCCTCCTCTATTCTAGCCGAACTCCCCTCAAGTCATAGGAATCACTTCAGGTACGAAATAATGCCAGTTGTTAGATTAGATTGCTATCTTTAGATTTTCCTGATCAGGCAGACTTGATAGTACGAACTTGGTAGTCGGTACTACCAAGTTTCTAGGGTATCCGCGATTCATCAAAATGTCAGTACTATCAACTTGTCTTGATAGCACCGAGTCTTTAGGTCACTCGAGCACTGCTTCACTAATGCCATCTCAGTAGTACTGAGTTTGTGGACTCGATAGTATTGAGTTTCTGTGATTCATCCTTGTGCTTTACTGACAAAGTTTTAGTACTACCAACTTTGAGTGTCGGTAGTACCAAGTTTGTGTGAGTCTTCTAGTATAGTACTGATGTGAAGTCGGTACCACTGAGTTTTGGTGTCGTTAGCATCAAGTTTGTGAAGTTCGGTTGTACCTGAAAATGCACAAGAACATGGATATATACTCGAGATAAATATTAAACCATCTTAAACTGTAAAAATCATATAATTTGATGCATTTGGATAGAACAAGTCATTGATAGCATTTCATGCATAATTAATCAAATAAATGACAAATCAACACATAAAATCAAGGCAAATATGCCTGTGAAAATGACTAAAAATCCATGCATCAAGGGTTCAACTTCCTGTGGTCAATACACATATGCCAACCTGTTATGGTCCATTTTTCCACTTAATATCCATTCTCCCCTTTAACAACGGTCATCCCTCCTTTCTTGGGTACAATGTGGATCTGGTTGACCCAATTGCTATCACTGATAGGGTATATAATTCTAGCATCACATAGTTTTATGACTTCCTTCTTGACCACATCTTTGAGCATTTGGTTCAACTTCTATTATTGTTAAATAAATGGCTTTATTGCATCCTCTATGTTTATCTTATGCATACAAAGAGTTGGGCTTATACCTTTGATATCTTTAACAGATTATGTGGTTTTTATTGCAATCCCTGAGTTTTTACCAAAACCTCGTGCAATAATACCACCCGCAAGCAGACGGTTCCTATCACAGTATAGTTAAGGATCGAATCCCAAAGGACAAATTTTTAAGAATCTCGCTAGTCGGATCTAGTCCAAGTAAGACTAATATTTAGAACAAAGAGTTGATTGGGTTTAGTTAAACTAAGTGCAAGGAAAGTAAAGAGAAGGATTAAAATAGAGTCTAGATTAATGATGGAAATCACTGGAGTGGACCCGGGCTTCACCACCACTACACATGCAAACACATCCAAAACACATCCTATGACGTCCCCGGATTTTCTAAAACTTAATTTGATGTATCATGTCTAAATTGAAATATCGCCTCAATGAGAATCCCAATGTAAACACCCCACACTAGGCCAAGAAGAAGAAAATCATAGGAAGTCAGAAGGAAACAATCAGTAGCACATGCACATGAACAATAAAAAAACCACAACACATGTTCACCATTCAACATATAATTACAACATGAATTGTTACAACATTTGATATTACATATTGAATAGAAAACTTATACATATATATTTACTACCACTAAACAACAGGATCTTAAGACAACATGTCCACATGTACATCATCTCGCCACACAACTCTACTATCCTTGATCTTCAAGAGCATAACCACAACCTAAACAAAAGATTACATGTGGTACACCTCAGCACAATATTCAAGAATATTGTATTGAGTATGCCTACGTGTCTTTTATATACCTCTCATCATATCTTGTCAATAAGATAAAACTAATAATTGGTAGTAACAGAAGAATATAAGAAAAGTGTATACTTGCACAAAGATGTTCATTAACAAAAGAGAACACATAATTTAAGCATAATTTCCATTATATCATCCATGCATTTACTACTTGAGAGTTGAATGCATTAAGGCCTTTATGATCACTACCAAAGAGTTGGATCATATGTACAATGTGACCACTACCAAAGAGTTGGGTCCAAGCACACTACCAAAGAGTTGGTGCTTCCATATGTACAACGTGACCACTACCAAAGAGTTCGGTCACTTCCAAACACACTGTCATAGAGTTGGTGCTTTCATATAATGGAACAAATATATTATGTTTGATGTGTTCATAGTAGTAAGTATGGAAAAATCAACCAACATATCATACAAGAACAATCATTTCAACCAATACCATATGCCAAGTATTTACTACTACATAACACAAGCATATTGTATAATAAGCTAAGTAAGAGGTAATGGTGTACCTTCCAAAGAGACATCCTAATCACATATTCCTCATGTCAACTCTAACCTTGGTCAACCCTAATTAAGACAAGATTACATATCACCATCAGGTTCTCATCATCTTACATCTCATCTTAACCTTAATTATGTTGATTAGGGTTTAGCTTATCTCATTAGGATATTCTCATCATTACTTATATTCTTGTCTTATATTTATCTTACTGATATCATATTCCTGATTATAGTTCATCAACTGGATATACGCATGTATCACATTATTATGTGAACATACTTAACATTATGTCACATTCATAAACCATATTAGGGTTACATCACATGTATTAATGGTTCTCTTCGTATAACATGAATTATATGCATATAACTAATATTAGAGTTCCACATTAGCTTTTAGTTACATATATGAGGTTATTATGTGAATTTCATCATTTAATAAGCATGTATGTATATATTGCATTTCACTTAGGGTAATTAGCCCTAATTATCCATATGAAGAAAATTACATAAATTAATGCATCAACATGGCCATAACTAAAATCATATGCATTCTAAACATGATTATGGACTTACTAACATTTTTACATATTTTTAAGTCATCATTTAATATTTATTACTCAAGAACTAAGAATTACACATCTTACATGATATCATTGAGGGTAATGCTTTAAAAGCCTGATATTATAGTTCTATTGTGTTCTACTCATTTTTCTGAACATTTGAGTATATTACATGTATTTTTTTGATAAGTGTACTAATTACTATGAATTTTGGAAGATATGGTAATTAATTGAGATATTTACCTCTTAGGGCCAATCGAATTATGCCACGTGTCCGTGAGGGGGCATTGCTCCAGGCTTCCTAGGCCGTACTGAGTCATCTGGTTCAATGGTTAGTCTAGCTGGTTCACTGGTTCAGACCCGATTCGCTTGCCTTTCTCTCTTTTCTCACGATCCAGTGATGTGTCTGTGTGGATTCTCAACCCAGCGCTGGGTGCCGCCGTGAGGGTTATCTCCGGCGAGCAAACGAACATGTATAGGTCACCTTCATCAGCTCTTATGGCCGCCCACACCTTCGTCGATGCCTCCCAGGTCTCCACGGCTACATGCTTCCTAAGGCTTTGTCGTAGAGCTCCTCCTTCGCAAGGGCGCCGCCGCCTAGCTCTGGCTGCGGCGGAGCAAAGATGTGTTTTTCCTCTGCTCCATTGTCTGGTCCTTCCCCATGTCACCGGCCTAGAACATGTGTCCTCGCATGTCCCTTTCTCTCCTTGTGCTCGTTGAGTCCCCAGTGGGGCTCTTCTCTCTGTTCTCAGCACCGCCGCCGTGAGGATAGTTCCCGACAACGGATGCACTGGCAGCTCCGCAGCACTAAGCCGCCGCGGTGAAGATGATCTCCGGCGAGAGAGTCATGATCTCCTCCTCCTCTCTATGCTAGTGCCTCTTCAAGATTCATGGACGTTGCTCGATCATCCTCTGCAGCTTCTCGTGCTTCCTGGACTCCTCACTGAACGTCTGCGTGCTTGAGCACCGTCGTGCTTAGACCTCATGGCAAGCAAGCAGATAGCACCACCTCTTCCTCCTCGTCCTCTGATCAGTATCTCCCTAATTACAACCTTGCTGGCCATAAATATCCCACAATCATGTGGTGTTTTCTATCTGGTGGCTTCTAATCTACTACTCGGCCAGCATGCCACCACCAGTACTGCCATGGAGGAGGACCAAGGATGCAGACACCCTTCTCACCTACCGTCTATAAGCAATGGTTACGGAAAGGGGAGTCTGACCTCCCTCATCTACCACCCACTACCCTCATGTGAGGGTCAAACTACTCTTAGCACTCATCCCAGGTGAACTGTTCACTCTCTCCACGTTCACTTCGTGGGGAAAGGAGGAGAGCGGCTTCACTCACCATGTCTGATCTATTCATTTAAAAAATTTGGGATGTTGCCACACCTCCAATCTGTGGTTATGTTTGAGTGCATATCCTAGGGTAGCTCTTCCTGCGTGACATCTCCATGCCTTAGCAAAGTTAGGTAAAACATGACTATCTTGGTCCATAAGTCACATTATTTAATATTATTCAAGCCTATATAACTCCTTCTAGGAACCTCAAAACTTAATGAAATTTTAACCATGGTTGTATTACCATTCAAGCTACATCCCATCAAAAATTGGTTCCAAGACTCACTTATTTGACCAGTCAACTAAATACCTTGAGAAGGTATAAACTTAAGGATCTTAATCATGATGTCAACGCCAATTTACATCCATATTTTATCAAGGCACTTGGACTCTTCAAATAACTCAAGGACATGATTTCACTTGTGTCATTTGGTATTTAAGGATTCTAAAAGTCCACTCCATCACATCCTACACACCTTAAAAGAAATTTTGTCCTCGAAATTAAGTCAGAAATCCAGTCCATCACATCATATACATCTTAAAAGAAATTTCGTCCTCAAAATAAGCCATCTTCTTACTTCAAGGAAAAACCAAAAGGTCCTCATCCATATGTAGGACGCCACTCTTTGCACGAAATATCCAAAAACAAAGCCCCATAGTCATATCCAAACCACTACTACGGGGTTTTAAAACATCTAAGGTGAAACACCCCTTCATAAAATATTGAAACAAGAGTTTAGAAACTGGTTATGTCATAACATATCTCATTGTTAGAACATGTTCATCATTAACATATGCCTTTTAGGAGGGAGTTAACTATAATTAATCTGCATTATCCATCTAGATCATATCAAGGTGTTATAATCATCATGTTGTACTAACTGTCAAACTATAGTTTCCATCTTTATTAAGCACTAAAAATTAACACCTTGCGGAACATGTTTCATTCATATGATCTTATTTCATTGCTCATAATAAATTGATACATTTATTAGTGATTTCATCACAAGATTAACCAATAATTTCACATTAGCATCATTATTCACATATATATGGTTAACCATTTATGCATTCATATCTATTAAACTATTTCTCGGTTTCCATTATATCATGTCTATATATCACATCTCGAGATTAAATCACATCCTTACATATATTTTATCATGATTGTGCTAAAGAAACTTATGTGAATGGCTAATCAAACATATATCAACAAGTCCAATCGAGGTTCCCCTAACCCATACTTAAGGATAGTGCCATGCTCAGTCTCTCTGAGCTAACTCAAATCTATGAGTATCTCATAAGCACATATTGTCTCCTTCCTCTCTTAGTCTAGGGTTCTCAGATTACCTCATTAGAACTGACAGATAGCTTCACAAGATCTAGCCACAAAGAACAAACCAAAACATGCTATGACATTCTCTTTATTGGTCTTTACTCATGAAACATGCTTACCGAAAACTCTCTTATATACACCACTAGATTCCTATGTGGGAAACCACCAACCCGAGCATGAGGATTCATAGAAACTATCGTAGCTACCTCCTCCATGGTCTTGGGCTCTCTCCCTCACCCAGATGGAAGGAACTCATATTCATATTCACATATGAACATATAACCAGCCTCTCTCTATCTCTAGGGTTTGGTCCTCCCAAGGAAATCTAGGGTTCAACAAGACTATAGGAATCACACATAGAGCAACTCAACTCATTCACTTAGGAGTAGTCTAGTTTAGGACATATCATATCACATATCTCATAATTCTCATATCTTGGAGTTTAGGTTCTCTGACCTTCTCCCAATGGGTCTCACTCTCTCTGGAGTTAACCCTAAAACTGGTCCTAACACTAGAGGTCCTCCTTTGTAAAAGAGCTTAAGGCTCATGCTGACTCACAACTTTGTCTCATCTTTACATATCTTATCTCATAAAAGCCTAGTTACTTCCATCATCAAAACTTATCTCAAATCCTCAAAACTAAACTTAAGTCCTCAAAGACAAACATATATCATCATAAACTGTCTTATATCATCTACATAAGCCTACATCATATCATCAAAACTTATTTCATCTATTCCATCTATCACATATTCCAAACAAGGCTCTAGACATCTAATCTAGAACTACTCTCTCTTCTAGACTAATGTCATTCACTTTTCAATTAGGTTGCATGATCATATCCTACTCGTACATGTGTGGGGACACATTTTTGTAATACATATATATAATAAAATATTATATAGTTTTTCTCTGATAAAACAAGCATCAGAGAAAACTATTGAGGTTCGGTCTGATTGGAATCCAAAACCAAATCCTGAAAACAAGTATCCCACACATAGTAGAGAGTATTGTGTAATCAAAACTAGAGAAAAGGGTGAGAAAAGGGGGTAGACTAGTGTAGCTACTCTAGACAACATGTGCAATATGTCTAGGGTTTGATGCACGTCATTTCCAAATAATGCAACGTCCCATACCGCTGCACTATAAGGAAAGGACAACATCTAAGGACCTACTATAGAACAAGCACCAGTCTAGACCTAGTTCTCAGACATCTAGGTGCTAACCTAGAGGCTAGGTCAGATCTAGTATCTAAAAGATGACTAATCTAACCCTAAATATTATTAAGTTCAAGGTTCTTTAGTTTTGTGTTGCATGATGAGCAAATGTCAGACTTTGCTATTGTTCATGCTCTTATACCACCTGTGACGTCCCCAGATTTTCTAAAACTTAATCTGATGTATGACATATAAATTGAAATCTCGCCTCAGTGAGAATCCCAATTTAAACGCCCCACACTAGGATAAGAAGAAGAAAATCAGAGGAAGTCAGAAGGAAATAATCAGTATCACGTGCACATGAACAATAATAATACCACAACATGTGTTCACCATTAAACATATAATTACAACATTTGATATTACATATTGAATATCAAACTTATACATATACATGTAATACCACTAAACAATAGGTTCTTAAGACAATAGGTCCACATGTACATCAGCTCACCACACAACTCTACTATCCTTGATCTTCAATAGCATAACCACAACCTAAACAAAAGATTACATGTGGTACACGTCAGAACAATATTCAAGAATATTTTACTGAGTATACCCTACGTGTCTTTTATATACCTCTCATCCTATCTTGGCAATAAGATAAAACTAATACTTGGTAGTAATAGAAGAATATAAGAAAAGTGTATACTTGCACAAAGATGTTCATTAACAAAAGAGAACACATATTTTAAGCATACTTTCCATTATATCATCCATGCATTTACTACCTGAGAGTTGAATGCATTAAGGCCTTTATGATCACTACCAAAGAGTTGGATCATATGTACAATGTGACCACTACCAAAGATTTGGGTCCAAGCACACTACCAAAGAGTTGGTGCTTCCATATGTACAACGTGACCACTACCAAAGAGTTCGGTCACTTCCAAGCACATTGCCATAGAGTTAGTTCTTTCATATAATGGAACAGATATATTATGTTTGATGTGTTCATAGCAGAAAGTATAGAAAAATCAACCAACATATCATACAAGAACAATCATTTCAACCAATACCATATGCCAAGTATTTACTACTACATAACACAAGCATATTGTATAATAAGCCAAGTAAGAGGTAATGGCGTACCTTCCAAAGAGACATCCTAATCACATATTCCTCATGTCAACTCTAATCTTGGTCAACCCTAATTAAGACAAGATTACATATCACCATCAAGTTCTCATCATCTTACATCTCATCTTAACCTTAATTATGTTCATTAGGGTTTAGCTTATCTCATTAGGATATTATCATCATTACTTATATTCTTTTCTTATATTTATCTTACTGATATCATATTCCATATTATAGTTCATCAACTGGATATACTCATGTATCACATTATTATGTGAACATACTTAACATTATGTCACTTTCATTAACCATATTAGGGTTACATCACATGGATTAAGGGTGCTCTTCGTATAACATGAATTTTATGCATATAACTGATATCAGAGTTCCACATTAGCTTCCAGTTACATATATGAGGGTATTCTGTGAATTTCATCATTTAATAAGCATGTATGTATATATTGCATTTCACTTAGGGTAATTATCCCTAATTAGCCATATGAAGAAAATTACATAAATTCGTGCATCAACATGGACATAACTAACATCATATGCATTCTAAACATGATTATGGACTCACTGACATTTTTCCATATTTTATGTCATCATTTAATACTTATTACTCAAGAACTAAGCATTACACATCTTACATGATATCGTTGAGGGTAATGCTTCAAAATCCTGATATTATAGTTCTATTGTGTTCTACTCATTTTTCTGAACATTTCAGTATATTACATGTATTTTTTTTATAAGCGTACTAATTACTATGAAATTTGGAAGATCTGGTAACTAATTGAGATATTTACCTCTTAGGGCCAATCGAATTATGCCATGTGTCCATGAGGGGGTGTTGCTCCAGGCTTCCTGGGCCTTACTGAGTCATCTGGTTCAGTGGTTGGTCTAGCTGGTGCACTGGTTCGGACCCGGTTCACTTGCCTTTCTCTCTTTTCTCATGATCCAGTGATGTGTCTGTGTGGGTTCTCAACCCAGTGATGGGTGCCGTTGTGAGGGTTATATCCGGCGAGCAAACGAACATGTACATGTCACCTTCATCATCTCTTACGGCCGCACACACCTTCGTCTATGCCTCCCAGGTCTCCACGGCTACAAGCTTCCTAGGGCTTTGTCGTAGAGCTCCTCCTCCGCAAGGGCGTCGCCGCCTAGCTCTGGCTGCGGCGGAAAAAAGATGCATTTTGCCTCTGCTCCATTGTCTGGTCCTTACCCACACCACCGTCCTAGCACTTTTTTCCTCACATGTCCCTTTCTCTCCTTCGCGTCCCTAGCGGGGCTCTTCTCTCCATTCTCTGTGTCGCCTCCGCGAGGATAGTTCCTGGCAACGAATGCATTGGTGGCTCTGCAGCACTAAGCCGCCGCGGTGAGGACGATCTCCGGCGAGAGAGTCACGATCTCCTCCTCCTCTCTATTCTAGTTCCTCTTCAAGATTCATGGACGTTTCTCGGTCATCCTTTATAGCTTCTCATACTTCCTGGACTCCTCACTGAACGTCGACGTGCTTGAGCGCCGCCATGCTTGGACCTCGTAGCAAGCAAGAAAATAGCACCGCCTCTTCCTCCTCGTTCTCTTATTGGTAGCTCCCTAATTACAACCTTGCCGGCCATAAATGGATCACGATCAGGTGGTGTTTTCCATCTGGTGGCTCTTGATCTGCTGCTCAGCTAGCATGCCACTGCTAGTACTGCCATGGAGGATCACCAAGGATGCAGACATCCTTCTCACCTGTCATCTATAAGCAATGATTATGGAAAGGGGAGTCTGACCTCCCTCATCTACCACCCACTACCCTCACGTAAGGGTCTAACTGCTCTTAGCACTCATCCCAGGTGAACTGTTCACTCTCTCCATGTTCACGTCATGGGGAAAGGAGGAGAGTGGATTCACTCACCATGTCTGATCTAATCATCTAAAAAATCTAGGATGCTGTCACGCCTCCAATCTATGGTTATGTTCAAGTGCATATCCTAGGGCAGCTCTACATGTGTGACATCTCCATGCCTTAGCAAAGTTTGTTAAAAACATGACTATCTTGGTCAATAAGTCACATTATTTAATATTATTCAAGTCTATATAACTCCTTCTAAGAACCTCAAAACTTTATGAAATTTTAACCATGGTTGTATTACCATTCAAGCTACATCCCATCAAAAATTGGTGCCAAGACTCACTTATTTGACTAGTCAACTAAATACCTCGAGAAGGTATAAACTGAAGGATCTTAATCATGATGTCAACACCAATTTACAACCATATTTTATCAAGGCACTTGGACTCTTCAAATAACTTAAGGACATGATTTCACTTGTGTCATTTGGTATTTAAGGATTCCAAAAGTCCACTCCATCACACATCCTGGCCTAAAACAACTATCCAAATAAAGTTGTGAACCCTCCGTACGGAAGTTAGGTTTGTGTAAGCATCACTATAGGCATCAGATGTCTCATCACCTACTAGATCACGCACTTACTACTTCAAAGATATCTTTCAGAAGTTCTCGTCAAGGTATCAACCATGTTAAACGATATTAATAAATGTAAGTATTGAAGTTCTCGCAACAAAGGGTTATAACAGATCCTGCAAGGCAAGGGATTAGTCCACAAGCACGCATCAAACGATTAACATGAAATGAAAAGTTATATACAAGTCGTGGAATGATTTGAGATGAACATGTAAGCATGGGAAACGGGGCTAGTCCCCGCACCCCAGTGAAGAGGACTACTCACTCTTCATGATGGAAACAAGAAAAATAAGAGAGAGGGAAGATTCTGCCATGGTCATGGTGAAGAAGATGTCCGCGGCTCAGTGGAGAAATGGTCTTCTACACGATCTCGGGGCAGATCTGGAATGAGGAGGGGAACAACACCAAGGAAATCAAGGCAAAACTTTTCTCCTTCTTCCTTCTCTTCTCATGCTCTTACTCACAGGAGAAGGAGCAGCAGATGGCCGATGGCAGAGTAGATCTGTAGATCTGAAGTCCAACCACTTTCGTGTCTAGAAGATAGATCTAGATGGAGTGGATATGGAGGAGAGGTAAGAACTCCACAGAGGTAGTCCTTGGCAGTGCATATCGTCTTCCTGAGGGCTGGACATAGAGAGGCAGCCTCCCAGCATCGTAGAAGAGATGCCTCAAATGGATGGGGAGGTCATCTATTTATAGGTGCAGGTCACCGACTTAACTCTGTGGTTGAGGTATTGGCCACGGTCGAGGTGAGAACTAGCTTAGTCCCATGGTTGAGGTTGTATACCATGGTTGCGATGGTGTTTTGTAGTTGTGCCAGTGTGTTGTGGTCGCGGTGTGGTATCGGTCACAGTCGAAGTCAAGTTGTGGAGGGGCAAGATCACGGTCGCGATCTAGCAACGATCACGGCTTCCGTGTGGCTCGCGGTATGGAGGTCGAGGCCTTCTTTATCTCGTGGTCTCCTCTGGTCAAGTTCCTATGAGGTTGCGGTCTTATGAGGTCGAGGTATCCCATGCAGGTCATGCTCTTTGTAGGTTGCGGTCCAAGTCAGGTCGAGGTGCAACCAGGTGGCAGTCATGGTCATAGCCTCCTTGGTCACTGTCGTGATCATCATTAAACAAGCCCACCCCCGTAGGGGGGGGCTATTACTGAGGTTCAAATGGCCTGCGTTGATGAATCCTTTGACTGATCAGGATGCATTCTGATGAAGGATCTGGCCATCAAAAAATGGTACAAATTATTGAAAGTTTCTTAGGCCCTCTAGTCAGTTAGCTGGACCACCATCCCATACACTGGAACCCACAGTGCGATGTTCAAACCTGCAATGGAGATGAATAGATTTGATCAAAACTCTAAATAATGATATGGAATTGAGGATAATTGTATATGAGCACATTCAAGGGGTTAATATTAGCATTCGGTGCAAAATTGGGCTAAAAATGGTGACTAAAACACCCTGAACTTAAACGTTGCTTGTCCTCGAGTAACATAAAATCTGAAACAGTCTCCAATTGAATACTTTCAACTCTTATGATTACCTCATCTTCACATCATGATTGTTTTTTTCTGCTTTGTATGGCTTAGCATCTCAACATCCTGAGATCACTAAACACATCTTATAATATCTTCATTCATGAGTTCATTTCTCAAAAGCACTTCCTCCCCACTTTCTCTAACATCAAGTATGTCTAAGAATTTTGTAAGAGTCTAGAGATACCCGCAGAACAACAAGTGTGCATCTGATCTGACACTGGTGTTTTACAAAAGAGTGGCCAAAATGAGGCATTCATTGTGCATGTAGGTGGAAAAGGGAGTGAAGGGGGGTATGAAAGGAAGTTATGAATCTCTCCTCTATTCGACTCGAGATTGCATTTTTTTTCTTGTAAGCACATTGGCATCTTTTCTTTTTCATTTTGGTGATACGCCCCTTTTTCATAGAGAGGGGTATGGAAGAAGCAAATAAAGAGAGGGATGGTGTGCCACCCCGAACTTAGGGTTTGGAACTATTTTGTATGGCTTTTTATTTCTATTTGATGGATGGAGGGGTAAGAAGATGGTAGAAGAAGTGTAGAAGAGAGTTTAGATCATAATGCAACTTGATTTACAATTCAGTGCACTGAGTTGTTCTCTTTATAATACTATGCTCAAATAATGACTTTATGGGGATCTGGTGGAGATTCCATGCTATTGTCCCACAAGTCAGTTAGGAAGTACAATGTGTTTGATCCCTCTCAGTTCGACTGATACTTGCCATTTTAACTGAAGGATCGTGATGTTAGGATTCATAAGCTTCACATGGTGATTTCTAACTATTGGCTAGTTTTAGAAATGGTCCCTCTTGGGGCTTTTCTTTGAATAAGGAGGGTATAATGATTCAAAATTGCATAGACAACGAAACTAGCCGGCTAGGTAAAGGCTTTGATTGAAAAAGAAGCGTCAAAACTTCATCAAGTTTCTATACAAAACTACTTTGAAAACTTGAAAATTTTTGAAAATTTTGATCAAAATTGAAACGATGGAATCTTAAGTCTGAAATAGATGGGTATAGGTGGAAAGTAAAGTACGTACCACCCACCCACCACCCCAAACTTAGAAATTTGCTCATCTCGAGAAAACTCTAAATTTGAGATGGAGGGGGAAAATCGTACTGGTTGGACCACTAGATGTGGTTGCGTTCCTCTGAGCAGCGTGTCCTCCATCTGAAATCTCAAAAATGAAAATTATTAGATCTTAAGATTGCATCTTGCGATGCGATATCTACTGGGTGCAAAATTTTCTAATTCAAAACTGAAATTAAAAAGCTAAGGTAAGGATCGGGTTGCCTCTCGACAAGCGCCTTTGTTTTATCTCATTGGCTCGACATGTTTCTATCAATTTTTTGGTAGATACATTGGTTTTAAAAGATCCATCAATGCTTCAGTACTTGTTTCATCTAAGGTGAAATATCTTTTCAAGTGTTGGCCATTTGCCACAAACTCTCCTGACTTTTCTCTCCATAAAATGAAGGCACAGTGTGGGTAGATGTTCTTGACAGTGTATGGTCCAAACCAGTGAGAACAGAGTTTCCCTAGGAACAATCTCAGTCTTGAGTTAAATAGTAGAACTTGGTCTCCCACTTGTATGTCCTTCCTTTTTAGATGACCATCGTGCCATAACTTTGTGTGTTCTTTGTAGATTCGAGCATTTTCGTAGGCTGTCATCTGAAGTTCTTCCAGCTCCTGAAGTTGCAAAATCATGGCTTGGCTAGCTTTCTTCATGTCAAAATTTAGTTGTTTGATTGCCCACCAAGATTTGTGTTCAAGTTCTATAGGAAGGTGACATGATTTTCCATAGATTAATCAAAATAGTGTTGTCCCAAGAGGAGTCTTAAAAGTGGTTCGGTAGGCCCACAAGGCGTCATTGATTTTTACTGACCAATCCTTTCGGATGTGGCCATCATGAAACAAACCCACCCCCATGGGGGGGCTATTGATGAGGGTCGAATGGCATGTGTTGATGAATCCTCAGACTGATGAGGATGCATTCTGATGAAGCATCTGGCCACCAAAAAAGGGTACAAATTATCGAAAGTTTCTTGGGCCCGCTAGTCGGTTAACGGGACCACCATCCCCTACATTGGCACCCATAGTGCAATGTTCAAACCTACAATGGAGATGAATATATTTGATCAAAACTCTAAATAATGATATGGAACTGAGGAAAATTGTATATGAGCATATTCAAGGGGTGAATATTAGCATTCAGTGCAAAACTGGGCCAAAAATGGCGACTAAAACTAAGATGAATATGCATTCATCAACAGACTACCCTATCGCTTTTCTATGCTGCCTGAGCTCATTTATCAACTTCTCTTCCCATACTTCTGTTAAGGGGGAATTTATAATAACGGGGTTTCTTTCTCTATCATCAAGGAATTCATACTTTAAGCTGTCATGGAGTTGTTTCAACTCAAGTTTAGGCCTTAGTGCTACCCTTTATTTTGGAGTTTGCTCCAGTGAAGCATACCTTGCAGTCTTTGTATTGCCTTATTTGTCACTGTAGTCTTCCTCTGGTTGGTTTAGATAATCAAGAATCTCCACTACCTCAGGATCTTCCATGCTAAGTTTTGGGTTGTTCAAAGCCCGAATGAGTGGATTGAGAATGGCACAATCTTGTTATACTTATTCACAATATTGGGTGTAGCTATCCATGAAGTAGACAGACTCAAATAGAGAGGGTCCCCTCATAGCTTCTTAAACATGAAAATTAATATGCTCATTTCTGTCACAAAGAGTGATGATCCCTTCTATGACATCAATTAGTGCTCTCCAGTGGTGAGGAAAGGTCTACCAAAAATCATAGGACATGTGGGATCCTTAATAGTGTTATCATGACAAGATCACAAGGTATAAAGAAACACCCTACACTAATAGGAACATTTTACACTATCCTCACAAGTTTTGTGAAAGTATGGTCTACCAATTGAATTCTCATTCCTATTTTCACCATATTGGTCAGTCTAATTCTTTGAGATAAGGTGAGAGACATCATACTAATGCTTGCTCTAATATATGCAAGTCCCTTTCTTTCCACATTATCCCCAACATTGAAAGGGACATTAAATGCACTAGGATCCTTCTTCTGTATCAGCATCTTAGCTTGAACAAAGGCACTTAACATCTTCACTAGTTGTATTGTCTCAATGTGATCTCCTCTTCTTCTTTTTGTAATAAGAGCATTGAAGAACTTTTCATAGGTAGGCATTTCTTCAATAGCATCTAGAAATGAGATGTCCTAGTGCATCTTCTTTACAACCTCCATGAACTTCTCATATCTTTTCTTTAGATGTGCCTTGATCAATTTATAAGGAAAAGGCACCCCTGGGGAATATCAATTTTTATTGGCAAAAATTTCTTCTATTGGGTCTTATCTTCTTTCTTTTGCAACTTTCCTCCCCTTGCTTTCTTTTTGGGTTTGTTCTTCTTGGTAGATTCTTCCTCCTCAGACACTTCTTCCACTTTAACTGGTTTAGGTTGTGTTCATTTTCTCTTTCATCCTCCCCTTGCTGGTTTTTTAGGACTTTTTTGGAGCAGAGGGTGGCCATCTTTGTAGTCTCTGTATTGGAGGGGATTTTTCCTTGAGGGTTCTTTATTAGTACAGACAGTGTGCCAACTGTTGGTCAGTTTGTCTTTGATGTGTCTGCATATTGGACATTTGGGTCTACATAGGGGTTAAGACACCTGAGTTGGTGATAGTGCATTGGGTCAGCTGGTCATTCATCAAGACTTGCCGTTTTGCAAAATCAAACAGTTGAGCCATCATGTCTAGTTGGTTGTTGCTTTTAAGTTGGCCTTGATCTTGACTTTATCGGTATGTATTCTTGTTTTGACCTTGACCTTGCCCTTGGTTTTGGTAATTATTTCTATTTTGCTAGTAGTTGGTGGTTCTAGTTGATGTGGTTGGTCCTCGCCCTCTCCCAAATTAAGGTGGTGTTTTAGACGGTCCGCTTAGCTAGTGAGAATTTTTCGTAGAATCATTGTTTCCATAGTTGAAACTAGGGTGATTTGGCCTCTTAAAATTATCATAGAGGCATTCTCTGTCTCTTCTTCTTCCTCATTTTCCTCCTCAGGTTGAGTATAGATAAATTATCAATTACATGGACTCCCTATCCACATGTAACACATTTCATTACCTTCTCTACAACTTTCTTGCCCTTGCTTCTAGAGTCCTTTAATTACTTGACACCTGTAGCAATCTTCTGAATCTGGGCAGTGATTATTTCTAAGGCCTTAGATTCAATAGAAGGTCCTTCAAATGTCATCTTCTTTGTTGAACCTCTAACTCCTCCATCAAAATCCATGCATATCTGTAGAGAAGCCATGTTGTCAATAATCTTCATAGTCTTCTTTGGGGTTTTGCCTAGGAAATTGCTTCCTGTTGCAGCGTTCACTGAAGTTCTCTCAGCAGAAGTAAGACCATTATAGAAAGTTGTGACTAGGTGTCCTTTGTCATAATTGTGATGTGGGAAGTCCTCTGATATTCCTGAAATCATTCCCAGTCCTCAAACAAGTTTTCCCCCAGCTTATGCATGAATCCATTTATCTTTTACCTATTTTTGAGGGTCTTTCTACTAGGTAGAGCTTGGTGACAAAAGTGTCAGCCAAGGGTCCCCAACCATTAATCTTCTTGTTGGGTAAAGAAAGATATTATGACATAGCTTTGTCTCTTAAGGAGAAGTTGAAACCCTTATAATATATTACTTCTTGTGGAACTCCCCTCATCTTGATGATGTCACAAATGTTTTTGTAGGCATCTGGGTGATGGTAGGGGTTCTCATCTCTAGAATTTCCTCCAAAAGACTTGTTTTGAATCATGGAAATGATAGCTGGTTTCAGTTTGAAATTTTGTGCATCAAATCTTGGAATGAAAAAGAGCATCTTGACTCATTTTCCCTTGTAGAAGCTAGGTCTCAGAGGGAAAGGCCTCCTTCACCATCATCTTCTTCATGGTTGTGGTTATTATCTTCATGCTCATGATGGTTCCTCTGGTTTCTTCTTGCTCGATGATGACATTTTTTGTCATGGCATCATTCTTCATGCTCCTTATCACATCATTCCTCACATTCATTGTATTCACATCATTCCTCACGTTCATCATCTCCATGAGGTATCAGTATGTGATCTTGTTCAGTCCCATCAGAGTTACCATCTTCATGTTCAAATTCAATTTCTAGCAGGGGTCGGGCATTCTTCACTCTTGCATTTTGATCATTTCCAATATGCAATCCTCTATGAGGTGGCAAGGTGTTGTGAAAGTATGGTAAGATAATCATCAATTATGCTTCTCATCAAGCTACCTAAAATAGTTCACATAGTCAAGTTAGAAAATTAGACGTGTAAAAGCAAGTATTCGAAGCAGTTAGATATAGTAGATCTAGAAGTAGTGCAGTCGAGTCAATGCCTAGACTCGAGGCACTGGTGTATAGTGAGTAGGCTCATGTTCTTAATAGTTCCATTTGCCTTGTGCCTAGCAACGGTGTCAAAAAGTTGACCAGCCTAAATCTCACATCCAAATAGGAGTGAATCTAGAGTAGTCAGACTCTTAATTTTATAACCCAACCATCATACCCGTGCAACTATTATACAGGGTCCAAAGTAGTAGATTAGGGTCAAACCACAGGGACAAGTAACAATACAATCTAATAATGTATCACCTTGGCTCAGATACACCAAATGAAAAGGGTCGATTAAGTTGGTGTTCCTTATGGAACGATGTTACTTCAAATAAACTAAACAAATAAAGGAGGACTTCAGAAAGCAAAACAAAAGAACAAAAAACAAGCAAGCTCGCGATAACAAATATGGATGGGAACTTAGATTGGGTTTCACCTACTAAGATATCTCGCCAACATACAATACTCACACCCCTTTGTTTGCCCTTAGCAAGGTTACAAGCAATCATCATATATTTCTATCCCTTCTCTCTCAATCTTAGGATATTTTAGATTATAAGGTTGTCTCTCTCTCAAGACGAAAAACAAATAATCACAAAGATAAACATATGATCATTATCTTTAGGATTTCAACATTCTCATGCATTCATGCAACTCCATAACACTTAGACAAAGTTATCACTGCTCTTTTGAGGCACTAACAATCAAACATTATAAGATGGTAGCTAATCATGAAAGTGAAGAATTAAGAACAAATGTATGGAGATAACCATTGCCAAGAGCATATATATTCAAAATGATGTAAGCATATACTATTTTGAGAGCCTTAGTTACTACTCCCAACCCAAGCAATGAGTTTAACCACTCATGTTAGTGAGTAGCATTACATATTTACAAAAGTGAAGGTACATCAAGATAGATGAAGTGATAAGTGAACAACGTGGAGGAGGGTGATAGATCTAAAGAAGGATAAAGGTGATACACCAACAATACTCCTACATATCTGGATCTAGATCTAGTGTAAGGGATGAAAACTCCTTCTCTTAAAGAATCGGGTGATGATCTACTCTCTCCTCAGGACCTAACCTTTGTCTTTAGAAGTAGATGAACATGGATGAAGGCAACTCAGGAATGTGGCATCACTTCATCATCTCTTTGATGCATCGACCCCCTTGCATGGATGAGGTGGGGGTCTATTTATAGGTGTGTGCAACCAACTTAAAGATTGTTGAAGTCTCTATAGTGAGCCATGTTCTGGTTGCAACTCTTAATTGGTCCTTCGGCCACAATGTAGACATGTGCTTCGGTCACTACACAAATTGTAATGACCACATGGGATTTGGATGTCATATATCGAGGGGGCAGGTGGCTTTTCCTTCAGTCACAAGGACTAGTGACTTGTAGTGAAATCAAGGATATTGGCTTCACTGGTCCATCGAGTGTAAGGGACAGTGACTTGTAGCGACTGCCACATAGACACAGTGTTGTCTTCAGTGACTGCTGAGTTGGCTTCATGTCTAGCTATTGATGAGAATTTTGTATTGAGTGAAAGGGATGGTGAGTTTAGGTAGTCACATCAGATCTTGCCAAAAAACAATTAGAATTTGTTAGATAAGTCTCAAGAGAGATTACAATATGAAGATAAAATAGGCACATGAATGTCCACAAAATTGGATTTATCATAGATATCTTAATAGGATTATAGAGTCACAAGATTGATTAGACCTTGATTCAACAAAGTGAGTGTCAAACAAGGGTTTTCAATAGCATATGTCGCATGGACCAATCAATTAGGATTTTAGATCCTTATAGTGACTCTAGGTGGTCTACTCATCATTGATCCAGAACTATAAGTTTTCAAGGCATCATTATTCACTTTCACATATTATTATCATCACTTTAAAGATGGTCTTCACTTAACTCATATAGGATAAAATTGTTATTTATCATCAAGAGGATCAACTAGTCAATAATAGAAGTCCAACATTCAAGATTCATGATAGATTCTACAATATGATCCAAAAGTGAAGATAATAGTGTTTTACAAATTTGTCAATATGATTTCCAAGTTTAGGGAAGTGAAATCATAAGATTTCATAACCTTAGATTCAATTGCCACAAAATTACCAATTAGAATCCATAATCAATATCCATCATAATTTTCTAAGAATAATTATTAATTTAAGGTTAGAAGTTGATTTGGAATCTTTATTAGTCACTTTGATTCAATTTTAATCCCAATAATAGTTAAGATCATTTCATCATGGTTTTCAATCTCAAAAGTACTAATCAAAGTCAATATTAGGGCTCTAGAGTTTTACTCACCATGATGGAGTCATGAGATAACTAATATAATTCACAAGTAATGTTTTAAGGATATCAATGAAATAGTAATAAGAATAAGGCTTTGAACCATTTTTATGACAATCCTCATGATTTTATGATCAAGATGGACTATTTACTTTTATTTTTTTGAGTAAGGAATCCAAAGACACGTTTTTTACATGGTCTGAGAAATTTCTTAGGATATTCATCAGAGAGGGGAAGAAATTACATAAAAGGATAAGAGAAGGTTGTCTAATCTGAAATCAACCCTTTACTAGGTTGCAATCAAAGGGTAGAGAAGAAATGGGACCACTAATAAGAGAAGAGACACTGAGGGGGAGGGGGATATCACATGACCATTGATCATTGGTCTCGATCAAAGGTTTGACCATGATCTAATGATTATTGTTTCTTATCAGGCCCAACTAGGTCCACTCACATAGGCTATGGTACCACGGTGGTGCTCATCTAGAGAAAAAAAGGGGAAAATTGAGAGAAAGAGAGAGTGTGTCGTATATTTGCATGTGAGGGTAACAAATTAGAATAGGGGGTTATTTATAGGTAACTAGATAAGGATTAGAGTTTGCTTGCGGGTCTAGGTTTGGAAAAGGTAGAGCAAGTTTTACTTAGCAATCCAAGGCATGATTTCAGCAATGGGTATAGAATATTCTAAAGATGAGGGGGAGAGAAAGAAGAATTAGAGGGTGAGAAGGGGGAAAAATTAAATTAGATCAAGATTAGAGATGACATGTGGATTCCCTATCTACCTGTCTCCTACCCAAGGTAGAAGACAACTTGGGTGCCATTGGATCATGATGTAGCAGTCACTGGGGTCGAGGATGGGTCAAGGGCATACACTTGATCCAAGGCTGCAAATTGGTGGGTTAGATGGGATTGAAATCTGATTCATGAACTATGTGACTAGTCCAGGCCTTGCGGGCAGGATTGCAATGAATGGGACATGTTGAGCAAGGGGGAAAAGAAGGAGAAACATGGGATTTTTGGGGAGATTCTTAGACACTCATAACTTTGTGTAGGAAGGTTTCTTTGGAGTGAAGTTGATCTTAGGTTTATGTAGGAAAATAGAATATGTGTGCAAAGTTTGAAACCAAGATGAATATCGATGATAAAAATATTAATCAAAATATTTGAGAGTATATACAGGATACAGTTTTATGAAAAATAGGTGCACACAATTGGCTCAAAACATGGAATTTTGTTGTAGTGATCATAATAGGGTCGCTGATCGTAGAAATTATTAGGAGTGAGTAAATCAAGGAAATTAGGGGGTAAAAGAGTAATTCGATCAATGTTGTGCCAAATTGCTCTTCATCACAATCATCATCATCCATGATTAGGATGTTTGTCTGGGAGTCATAAATAGACTACTCAGGTTCATATGAGTAGCTTGTGGTGTGCCTCCATTATGGTGCTAATCCAAATTAGTACATGTTGGGATAACCACTTTAAGGCCCCTGAACTTGCTTAAAGAGTTGACTAAGATTAATTACCATAATTGAGTGCTTATAACCCAACTATAACCTTGTGATATGCTTTGAAATCATAATTCAAGCTTAAGTTTCAAATTTGGTCCAATTTGGACACTGTTTGAGCAAGCTGTGCAATTTTATGTACATTTTGGACTTTTCTGTAATTTACCCAATCGAGGGGTTTTCTTTGCAATTTGTCACATGAATTATGTTTATTATATGTTATCTTATCATTCTTTCTATTTTTGAGCCATGGGGCTCCTTGTTAAACCTTGGTTTGAAGGTGTTATCTCCAAGGGTATTTTAGGGCTTACTCCTTTATGGATGAGCTACATTTAGGAGCTATCAACTAATGATTTATTTGTTTTGCTTGGAAATTCAAGAAATGAGGGATAACCAGGTCTCATATGTGGGTCATATTCTTGTGTTCATTCTTGAATATTCTTAATAGTTTAAGGCCATGGACACTTGGAAAGATACTAGAACTTCAACTTTTTCTTTTTCTTTATCTTAAAGTTTTATATACTTATCCCTAAGCACCCAAATGAACCATTTTATCTCCACCACTTCCCTCCTCTTATGAACCTCATTATCCCTATATGCTTCTGTGAAGTTCCTATCTAAGGAAGAAGAATGTGGGGATATTCTTAGGGAAAAAGCATCTAGGGTTGCAATTGACTTCCTTTTAGGGTTTGAAAAGCTTCCTTCTAGTGATCTTGACCTAAAAGAGTAAGAATCCCCTTATTTCCTCTGTTTCTTTCTCTATTAACATTCCTCCTACCTTTATCCAGGTTGTAAACTTACTGTTCCATGGTATAAATTTCTCTAAAACTCTAAAACCCCACTTTTCTTGCTCCTTATGCTTAGGGTTTGCTCATTTGATGAAGAAAGGTGCTAGATGGATGAGTTCACAGCTTATGCTTGCATTTTCTACCCTATTTGCTCATGTTTTCTTCTGTTTGGGATTTTATTTTCTAATTATAGGAAATTTTTATAACTTGCTCCATGTTTATTTCTTACCATAAGCTTGCTAGCTCATGTTCTTGCTTTTAAATGATAATCCATGCACTAAAAAAACTACGCTTGACTTGGATTTCGATTTCTATAATGTTCCCTATTCTGATTTCAGTTCTAGATGAACATGTGATCATGTGTAAGTTATTCCTAAGGTATAATATGACTTGGATCAGGTTTTCTTGACAACCTATGGTGCTAAGCACCTATCAACCAATGGTCAATTTTAGGGTTTAAAGATGATTTCTTTTATAAACACTGACTCAATGGTGGTACCATTGCAACAACCGATGGTGTTGTCTTCATGACAACTAATGGTGGCAACCAAGGGTATCAACAGACATTCAACCCTCAGGTCAGGTGTTTTCCTAATTATAAGCTTAATGATCAACAACTAAGTACCCTAATGATGCTATCAATCAATGGTGACATTAGCTTGATATTCAATGGTGATTAATGAATATAGTGTTGATCTAACAACCTATGGTGACTTAATGGTCAATAGTGATAGTAGATCATGCCCCCACAACCTATGATGAGTTAAGAATGTAGATGTAGCATCAATTAATCCTTAAACCAATGGTTTCTTGGGTCATTTGATGCAATGGTTGGACCTATACTCCAATTGATGGTTTTAATATATGAACTTCACCCAATGGTTAAGATCTAATAATTCTTCATCCAATAAATTGTAATTATGCCTAATGTAATATGTTGGTACTAATAAAGTGATTTATATGGTCTCCTTTATGATATCAACTTAAGAGGCTCATTTATTTACAGATTGTTTTAAATAAACAATCACTTGTGGGTTTTACCCTACTCTCAATGGAACTCTTTATGTTGTTAATCAAGGGATGTCTAGGGTTATATGGTTACTCTTTCTAGAGCACAACTCAATGACTTCATAGGTGGTTTGTTCAATATGTTTACTTATGTAAACGACCATTGGCTTTACCTTTTCAACATTTAATGGTTAGAATTTGATGCCTCGATATTCCCATTGTTTTGGGTGAAGAGTGTAGTGTAATGTTGTGATTCTAATGATGAGAATTTGATGGTTCAATTCCTTAAACTTGTAGTCTTACCCTTGCCCTCATATGATTATGATTAATAATCACCATAACAAATTAATGAGTAACCCTAATGAAGTATAGCTTGTTATACCTAGCTTTAATATAACTAAATGATGATAATTTGGTATGAATAGTCCTTGAATGATTAATACAATCATGGATTACTCTCTTATTATTATTGTAACCTTAGTATGCTATAACCCCATGGCTACACCTTGATTTATGTGTGGATTCATACTTGATAATAGTATGGAATGTGATGGTGATGCTTCACCGTATGCATCCATGATCCAATGGCGATGTTGTGAGTTAGGGTATGGGTACCAGTGTTGATTAGTAACATTAATATAATTTATCTTGTTGAACCTAACTCTAATGCAAATAGATAAATATGAGTATTCATGTTTAATATTCTTATATGATGGAATGTTGGTGAAATAACCTCTTTAATATGATCATAACATTAATATGTTAATTGGTGGTTATCATAGCCACATGGTTGATACTTTCTTATGCTAAAAATGTGCATTATGAATATGATGAGGGTTAATCATATTTAGATTCATTGCATGTTGATGTAATAAAGGAATGTTCTTAATGTTAATATAAACCTGCTATGATTTTTTATGAATATCTCCTTGCTCATTAATGCAATATTTTTTGATATGATGTATTATATGTAAGTGATGTTGTTGAGCCTTGTTTTAAGGCATGCAAAGATAATTATGATCTTGTAGGGAATAGTATGATGGTCTTAATGACCTTTGGGCATGGCTGAGCCCTGAATGAGGTGTAATCCTCTTGTGTTGATAAGTGTTGATACCCTGTGATATTTTTGCTTATATTGTTAGCTTTATTATGATGTTGATATGTTCAACTTGTTAGACATACTGATGTAGTTAGCTATGCTTAAGATACTAGACTTATTCATGATGTTAGAGATTCTCATGCTGCTAGACTCCTTATATTGTTAATAGGGATATGAGAATAGTTTAGATAATGAAGATAGTTATTATATGCTCCTTTATGAATTTTGTTAATCATCAGTGTTGTTGAGCTTATTTGTTATATATGATTAAACTGCTTAAACTATCTCATTACCTAAAAATTTTGGAATCAATAAACATTGTTGGAGGTTATATATCTTGTTGGTACATGGGTCTCACCCTTGTGGTTCGCCACATTTTTTTAGGTAATCGACAGTGACGACAATAGAACTGTGGAAATAAAGAGTAAGTACAGTAATGAATCTTTGAGAAAGTTGATTAGATGTCTAGTATGCCCTAGAGTCATCCCTATACTCTCAGGTCCAGGCAGGAAAAGTTTATATATGGTGTTTCAATCAAATCAGACTTTTGTTAGCATGTTAATGCTTGTTTGTGAGGTATATATGAATATTGTTCTCTAGTGTATATATGTTGTGGATAAGGATATAGAACAATTTGTATCAAATTCTTGGCATAGTATGGATACAAGAAAGATGTTGGGATCTTATGCAAACATTTCTGAATAGGTGTTGATGTTGAAATCGATTTTAATTTACCCATGTTTTTGGGTATGTGAGTAATTAGTGATTGATTGTGTTTTATGTTTTGAGTAATCTCATCTACTATAACGGGTTCTCACAAGTTGGTATCAGAGCTTTAGGTTCACTGAGTTTATAGGGACACTAGGACTTAGGACTAGGATGATGTTTAAGTAAGGAACATGATATGAAAATATGATGCATACTGCCTAATCTCAATACTTGGGTGCCCTGGCCAGGTCTTCAATTATTGAAGAAAATTTTAGTATGGAACTTTTTTATTATTATATTTTTTATTACTATGATCAAATAATCATTTTGAAACAATCTAAAGAGCATAATGAATCACAAATCATGGTGCAGATAAGTCAATTTTACCTCAAGAGAAGATGAGAATTACATCATTATCTATCAAAACTTGAATGTTTGGTAACTATAAGAGAAAGACACAACACCATGAAATCTAAATCCGAATACAAATAAGAAAAAAAGGATTTCTTGAAGATGTGATTCAAGAAGATAATAAAGTAAAAGACATATAAGTTTGTGCTTATAAAGTGAATCAAGGTATGAAATCAACATAAGATGGAGAGAACTCCTATAATAAGTAAAAATGAGAAGATAAATGGGAACAATGATAAAGGAATATGGTGGAACCTGAGCTAATCTCAGATCAACCTATGTATGTAAGAAAACTTTAATGTAAAATCAACATGGCATGTGAAAGAAATTAAGAGAGGTGATCCTTATTTAATAAAGAAAATTTGGAATATGATGATTTACCTCTGGATAAGTGGTTGAAAAACATAATAAAACAAGAGAACATATCCAAGTGTGATAAATAGTCATCAAGGAAAAAGTAATGAGATAAGTTAATCATGATGATTCCTATGCTAATGGCAAGGAACCCAAAATGAAAAAGGTAAAATGATACATAAGAAGTTGTAACCTACATAATGAAAATAGAACCGGTTACCTTTTTGCTAGTGACCCTTGAAAAATGTTGCTATGATGTGGGAAGTGTGTCTCCCTTTGTATCTTTCCTTTCCAGGGTACAGCTTTCAAGTGGATCATTGCCACTCTGTATGTGTGGATTCATTGTAAACATGAGGGTGGATAGCTTATTATAGCATAAGTTTGTTTGGACTATGGTTCCAAGATCAAAAAGTTTGTGATGAGTTTGCTTTTGAGCCTTCCAATAATTAGGAAGACTCCTCTTATATGTCTTGATATTTTTTATGTTAGTAAAAGTAGATGATATAAGGATCTGAGTTCCTTATAGTGCATGAGGTGGATACCAAGGTAATGAATCCTAATATCCAAGGTGTATCAATAGTATGGAAGTATGTGAAGGTTGGAGATGTTTATTAAATAAACATTCCAAGTATTCCTCTCCCTTAGAGAGACAGCGAGAGAGAGAGAGAGAGTTGATGATGACCCTCTAAATGTTATTTGGAAGGAAAAACAAAAGTGATTCTATAGTGTTGTGTATGGTTTAGTGATAGATGGACAAGATCACTATCAAGGATAGATGGTTTGTTGATCTTTAGACAGGTGCTACAGTGTTCCTTTAAGATAAACCTAGGATGAAATATCAATGCATAAGAGTTAGAGTGGATGATATAAGTTACATGACCATGATGAGCTTAGGGTTATGTCCTCTAGACTAACCAATGTACCAATAGAATTCATGAATAAGAGGAACAAAGTGTTCAGGTCATGTATTACAAGTTGTAGAAAGCTTTGAATGATGACATCTCAAAGTATTCCAGAGATGGTCTGTAACATGGTCAATATTATCTCAAAGTATTCCAGAGAAAGGTGCTAGATGGACGTGTTCACAGCTTATGCTTGGATTTCCTACCCTATCTGCTCATGTTTTCTTCTATTTGTGATTTTATCTTTCTAATTAGAGGCAAGTTTTATAACTTGCTCCACATTTATTGCTTACCATAAGCTTGCTAGCTCATGTTCTTGCTTTTAAATAATGATCCATGCACTAAAAAACTATGCTTGACTTGGATTTCAATTTCTATAATGTTCCCTATTCTGATTTTAGTTCTAGATGAACATGTGATCATGTGTAAGTTATTCCTAAGGTATAATTTGACTTGGATCAGGTTGGCTTGACAACCTATGGCGCTAAGCACTTATCAACCAATGGTCAATTTTAGGGTTTAAAGCTGATTTCTTCTATAAACACATGACTTAATGGTGGTACCATTGCAACAACCGATGGTGTTGTCTTCATGACAACTGATGGTGGTGACCAAGGGTGTCAACTGACATTCACCCCTTAGGTCACGTGTTGGCATAATTATAAGTTTAATGATCAACAACTAAGTACCCTAATGATGCTATCAATCAATGGTGACATTAGCTTGATATTTGATGGTGATTAATGAATATAGTGTTGATCTAAAAACCTATGGTGTCTTAATGGTCACTAGTGATGGTAGATCAGGTCCCCACAACCTATGATGAGTTAAGAATCTAGATGTAGCATCAATTAAGCCTCAAACCAATGGTTTCTTGTGTCATTTGATGCAATGGTTGGACCTATACTCCAATTGATGGTTTTAATATATGAACTTCACCCAATGGTTAAGATCTAATGATTCTTAATCCAATAAATTGGAATGATGCCTAATGTAATATGTTGGTTAATAAAGTGATTTATATGGTCTCCTTTATGAGATCAACTTAAGAATCTCATTTACTGATAGCTTGTTTTAAATAAACAATTGCTTGTGGGTTTTACCCTACTCTCAATGGAACTTTTTATATTGTTAATCAAGGGATGTCTAGGATGATATGGGGACTCTTTCTTGAGCACAAGTCAATGACTTCATAGGTGGTTTGTTCAATATTTTACTTATGTAAATGACCATTGGCTTTACCTTTTCAACATTTAATGGTTAGAAGTTGATGCCTCGATATTCCCATTGTTTTGGGTGAAGTGTGAAGTGTAATGTTATGATTCTTATGATGAGAATTTGATGGTTCAATGCCTTAAACTTGTAGTCTTACCCTTGCCCTCATATGATTATGATCAATAAATACCATAACGAATTAATGGGTAACCCTAATAAGGTATAGCTTGTTATACCTAGCTTTAATATAACTAAATGATGATAATTGGGTATGAATAGTCCTTGAATGATTAATACAATCATGGATTACTCTCTTATTATTGTTGAAACCTTAGTATGCTATAACCCCATGGTTACACCTTGATTTATGTGTGGATTCATACTTGAGAATAGTATGGAATGTGATGGTGATGCTTCACCATATGCATCCATGACCCAATGGGGATGTCGTGAGTTAGGGTATGGGTATAAGTGCTAATTAGTAACATTAATATATTTTTTCTTGTTGAACCTAACTCTAATGAAAATGGATAAATATGAGTATTCATGTTTAACATTCTTATATGATGGAATGATGGTGAAATAACCTCCTTAATATGATCATAACCTTAATATGTTAATTGGTGGTTATCATAGCCACTTGGTTGATACTTTCTTATGTTAAACATGTGCATTATGAATATGATGAGGGTTAATCATATATATATTCCTTGCATGTTGATGTAATAAAGGAATGTTCTTAATGTTAATATAACCCTGCTATTATTGTTTATGAATATCTCCTAGCTCATTAATGTAATATTTGTTGATCCGGTGTATTATATGTAAGTGATGTTGTTGAGCCTTGTTATAAGGCATGCAAAGATAATGATGATCTTGTATGGAATAGTATGATGGTCTTAATGACCTTTGGGTATGTTTGAGACCTGAATGAGGTGTAATCCTCTTGTGTTGATAAGGGTTGATACCCTGTGATATTGTGAAATGGGTTTATATACTGTGATAGTATGATGACAAGTGCAGTCTCATGAATGGCAAGTGAATAGCATGATGTTTTTTTTATCAATAAGCGTGCTTCCTTCTATTCATATACAAGTAACTTTACAAGTGGGGAGCTGAGCTCAAAAAATGACCTATCTATGTAGGGCATTATAATCACTATCTATTCTCCTTCATACATAAGTAGTAGAGGGAATTACATTTTCAAATTTTATTTGATTCCTACCAAGCCAGATATGGTAAATAGCTAAAATACCAATAAGTTTACTATTTCTATCAGAGAGCATAATCAGCTCTTCAAACGATCTAGGCAAATAGGGAAGCCTAGCTTTAGTTCTTTCCCATATATCCAGAGCAAATTCACATGACCAGAAAGTGTGTTGTATCGTCTCTGCCTGTCTAGTACAGATGCAACACCTTGAGGCCAAGTGATACCCCTTTCTCTGCAAAAACTCTTCAGTTTCAAGTGGACTCTATAGGATCTTCCAGCAGCCAACTTTAATGCGATTGGGAGCCAAAGACTTCCATAGCCATCCACCCAGTCAGCTCTATCCCATTTAGTCATGCAAAGTTGCTAGGCTTCCCTCATGGAGAAGGATTCCAGTCCTCTGAAGTAGCATTTATCTTCATCTTTTAAATTAATGGGTTCACAGAACAAGCAAAGCTCCTCACAGCCCCTTGCTGGGAATATCCCAATTGCCTTCAGTGATAATCGAGCTAACAGTTGCGTTGCTACTAAGTTTGGTTCTCATCTTCAGGGACCTCGGGTCTGAGATAGAATCCTCCAGAAAAACTCCCTGAAGCCAAGGGTCTTTCCAAAGGGAAATAGACCTGCCATCACCAATGTTATATCTCACAAGAGGAAGGATATCATCCCTCACCTTAATAATAGAACACCACATCCATCTATTTGATTGCTTACTGGAATATGACCAGATTGTAGAATCTTTTAAATACTTGTTGTGGACCCATTTAATCCATAAAGTATTCTTCTTATTTGAAATATCCCAAAGGAGTCTTAGCATACCAGCTTTACTCCAATCTTCCACTTTGTGAATGGAAAGTCCACCTTCCATCTTAGGTCTACATATATCATCCCAAGATATGGTATGAAAGTGTTTGTTGCCTTCTTTATCACACCAAAGAAAATTCCTGCAAAGTCCTTCAATCTCTTCCATGGTATATTTAAGAAGGGGAAAGACACCAGTCCAGAACAGGTGATAGGCCAATAGGGTTGATGTGATCAACTCCAATCTTCCAACCATCAAGAGATAAATCATCTTCCAAGAATCAAGCTTGGTTTTGATTCTATCAATGAGTGGAGAACACATTGCCTTGGTGAGCCGACCTGCAAATAGTGGGAGACCCAAGTATCTGATAGGAAATTCACATTCTTCGACCTACATCCTTCTACTGAGGGATGTAGGAGTTGTTCTACTAAGGAAAAGTTGACTTTTAGTTGGATTCATATGGAGTCCCGACAAAGCCTTGAATTTGTCCATGCATGTAAGAATTCCATCTACATTTTGGTTATTTGCTTCATAGAACACAAGGAGGTCATCCACAAATATAAGATGAGAAACTTTAAGGTCATCTGCTATTAAAGGGTTAATAACGCCCTGCAAAATAGCCTCATTTAGAATAGTGGAAAAACCTTGCATACCTATCACAAATAGATAAGGGGCCAAGGGGTCTCCCTGTCGGATCCCCTGGTTTCCTAGATGATATCAGAAGGTGTGCCATTGATAAGAACTTGGAAGGACACAATATTCATCCATTCACTGACCCACTATAGCCAACACTCAGGGAAATTCATGCCTCTCATAATATCAAGGATGTAACCTCTATCTATAGAGTTGTATGCTTTGCTCGGGTCTTCTTTGAGGCAAATCTTCTTTTTGACATTATATTTCTTGAAGTCATGGATGAGCTCATTAGCCAACATGATTGCATCTGAGATGCTCCTCCCCTTCACAAAGGGACATTGGTTAATATCAATCACTATCGGGAGAATGTCTCTCAATCTATTTGCTAGAATCTTTGAGATGACCTTATAAGTGAAGTTGCACAGGGAAATGGGTCTCCATTCACCTATTTTATGTGGTTGCTTGATCTTGGGGATCAAAGCAATGTAGGTTTTATTTACCTCCTTTAGGAGATTTCCTTTGGCAAAGAAATCCTTGATTGCAAGACATAAGTCATCTTTGATCACCTCCCATGATGCCTTATAGAAGCAAGCATTCATTCCATCAGGACCTGGGGCTTTGTCTACATTTGCGTTCTTTACAACTTCATATATTTCCTCATCAGTCACGAGAGCACACATACTCTTTAGGTTATTGCTCTGGAGTTTGGGAAGGTTCCTCCAATTTGTATGTGCCTTAGAGATGTTGGAATTGAATAGGTCCCTATAGTCCTGGTCAAAGGCAATCTTGATATCCAATTCATTGCTAATTTGAATACCATTGTGCTCGATGACTTTAATTTGGTTTTTGATCCTCCTCATCTTCAGAGAGGCATAGAAAAAATGAGTATTAGAATCCCCATGCTTGAGCCAGAAGATCCTAGATTTCTATCTCACCATAGATTCCTCAATTGACTTGGCAGTCGCAGCCTCATCTTTCTTACTTTTGGTGATTTCCCAAAGAAGGTGTTTTTTGGGTTCAGCTTCAGATTTTGCTTGCGCTTCAAGGGATTCTTTTTCCTTATTTGTTGTTGAATCAGTGAGATCGTCCTTACTTTCCCAATTCCAAGTCTGTAAGAAACGTTTTGTGCATTTGATCTTTTGCAAGAATCTAAACATGGGGTTGCCACTGGCCTGCATGTTCCATGCCTTTTTGATAGTGTCTTGATACCCTTCCATAGCAGTCCATGCATTGAAGAACCTAGTCAGGTACTTTGCTCTTGGTTTCTCCTCATCTAGATGAAGAACCTGGGCATAGTGGTCACTATAAATTGATGGCAAGATCTCGAGCCAAAAATTATGCAGTGCCATTTGAGCGTGAGTATTGAAGAAGGTCCTATCGATCTTGCTTCTGGTATTATTCATTCCTAGTTGTTGGTTATTCCAGGTATAGTAAGGGCCTTTTGCTTCTGCCTCTAAGAGTTCAATAACGAGTATACACTCATTGAAATCCATCATCGACCTAGCTGAAGGAGATGACCTTCCTTTTCTCTCTTCATTTAGTCTCACCGCGTTGAAATCTCTTGTCACTAGCCAAGGTGCCTACAACATAGACTTTATGCGAGATAGCTCAGACCAGAGTTGATGTCTTTTAATGTCATCATTGTCAGCATAGATAGCAGTGATCTCCAATTTAGTGTCATCCACACACAAGCCAAAGTGAATATGTTGCCCTGACTTCCTGAGCAAGGTAATTTGATAGTCATCGTGTTCCCAAATAATTAGGATGTGAATTTTATTACAGCTGAAAGAGTTATCAATCCATTTGTCCCCAGGCCAAGTGTGATTCATCAATCTTGCTACCTTATTCCTTCTTATCTTCACTTCTGTCAAAATGGCAATATTAGTTACTTCCCTTCTGAGTTCAGCCCAGATTAAATGTTGTTTATCCCAATCAGACAAACCCCTAATATTCTAGGCTATAATGGTAGGTTTGTCAACCATTGGGGGGGGTTGGCTTGCTACCAACCACAGCCTCTGAGTTTGTATCCAGGTTCTCGAGTGATTGGTATATGTTGCTAGGTTCCTTGCCATTCTTCTCCGTGCTTGGAGCGCTCTAACTGTGGGTGACTCTCTTCCTTATACTCTTACTTCTGTGAGGTTTCTCAAAACCGTCTCCATCTTGGGAGGTTCTTGATATGTTGTTGTTTTGTTCTGTAATAGGAATAGGTTGCTATGTATCTTCATTGCTGCTCTTCTCATTTAGAGCCACATTACTGCAAGCATATATGGGTTGTTCAGCATCGCTGGTTCTCATTGATTGCTTTGAACATAGAGACTTCTCATGCCCGAAGTTGCCACTATGCGGGCACTTCTCTGGGATCCACTCATATTCAATTTTGATAGAATAGGCTAATCCCTTATCAGTCTTTAGCTTGACAGTATTCAGAAAGGAAGAGGAGGCGCTCATCAAAATGTTGATGCGAGCAAAGTCAATTTTGCTTCGAGCCTTTGTCTGCCTATCCAAGCACTGTGGTTTTCCAAAGAATGACGCAATGTGGGCCAACATGTGCTCACTCCATAGCTCAAGCGGAAGATCAAGGATCTTGATCCACACTGGTACTAAAGACAATTTCTCCTGCTCCAGTGGCTCCCCTTTCTCCCACTTTTTGAGGATCATCGGTTTGCCTTTTACTTGCCATGGGCCACCTTCCAGAGCATTTGCCATATTTGTTCCATCTTGGAGTTTAATAACAAAGCTGTCGCAGGCTCTACCCATGACTTCGATCTCACCCACCAGCTTCCATAATCGTTGAAGGAAGTCTTGTAGGGTTGCGATGTGAGGCTTAAAGCCTATGATATACCCTGTTGTAGTGTTCTTACACAGTGCGGCATTCCCATCGACTTCATCTTGTGGGATGATGATCGTATCCTCCTCTAACATAAGATCAGTCTCCGGTAGTCTCATGTCAACATCGCCAATAGGATTCTTGAAGACTGCAAACCACTCCTATGGGTTATTAGCAACCTTGACTACCTCTATGAAGGATCGTTGTCTTGGTTGGGTATGTTTATCTCCGTGCTGCGGAGGACGACGGTCATCACCTCCATTGTCACCACTCCGACGACCATCGCCTCCAATGTCGCCACTCCGAGCGGCCATGCCCTAATCTGTCTCTTATAATAGTGGAAAGTACAATGTAGGGAAGTGTTTATTTAGTCGTGAATATCATGATGTGATGATGAGATGATGAACAAAATGTATCATACATTTTATATCTTCTAAATTTTTATATAGTAATGTTTGCTAGAGATGAATTAGGGTTTGTATGTCCACTTGTATGATGCAGCCTTAATTCACCCAATTGGATATAATTAATCAAGTGAAATTCTAATCATGTAGTGCCATGTGCCATAGATCCATCTAAGTGTCAGAACTTTCCAGATGGTGAAATGAGTATTCCTAAGGGAAACTGGCAGTGCATACTATTGGGTATGTGGGGTGTTTGTCATCCTGAATCCAACTATTTAGGTAGGATGACTATGGTCATACCTAGCCCTCAGTTTGAGAATGATTGTGGTCGTATCTCGGTGATAATATATGTGATAAGATTGGAGGACAAGTGCAATTGTACCTCAGATAGTAGGGTATGTGTACCCACCTCCTTTCACTAGTGTTGTGACATGTACCAAGGATGGAGTAGGATGTTAGTAGCTTGACCTTATGTGTTGTTGTGGAAGACCCATAGTGACCGGGGGCGGAGAAGATCTTAGGAGTCTAGCTCTTCCTAGATCTTGTATGGAATTGATTTTGACTTAGCAGTGGTCAATTGGATTTTGAGTGGTATCCTCAAATTCCTCAGGGCATAA